>CM077184.1:27245439-27785439 GCA_039654105.1 Coreius guichenoti
TAAAGTCTTTCTTACGAAAAGTCTTCGTTTACATTATAAAGACTCCTTTTAATACCTGATTCAGTCCAGCTGGAACAAAACATGACATCAACCAGTAATGATCTCATTACTGGTGTGTCCTTAGTGGGATGGAGGTCTTTCTTTGAGAGTGTGTAACATAATGGCTGGACTCAATCAAGTGCCTATATACTCAGGTGCACTGTGTCAG
The DNA here is from genome assembly GCA_039654105.1 of Coreius guichenoti. NCBI lineage: Eukaryota > Metazoa > Chordata > Actinopteri > Cypriniformes > Gobionidae > Coreius > Coreius guichenoti. Next base: position 27,245,648 of record CM077184.1, read on the forward strand.
CACTTCACAAGGAGAGCTCTTCATGATGGAGCCAGCCCAGCGGTGGACTGCAGACCAATTGCCTTTGATACCGCTGCACTCTCTGAGTGTGATAACTGCTCAGGTGGAGAGTTTAAAGGATGCTCCTTTAAGGCAGGAAATAAATATCCAATCTGGAGAGGTAGAACGTGAGAGGGGACCATGGGCAGCATGTTCCCTTTCAAAAGCTACACTTAATGCTACGCTGCTTAGCGCATTGGGAACGTCTTTATCGTGACCAGCTGTGAATATAGTGTGTAAACACGTCAATGGAATTGACCTAGAGTTTTTATAGCCTCTGTTAGTGACATCATCAGAATGCGCCAGCATCAGAGGCTATAAATAGATGAGCCACAGGTGCATCATCAGGTCTTTTGTCTTAGAGTCCATTCTGTGTTGGTGTGCGTCAAAAAATCTCTCTCTCTTTATCTGACTACAGATCTTTGTTAGGAGTTAGATTTCAACTGGCAGTGTGCAGATTTTCTCTTTCTCATCTCTGTCTCACAAGTGAAAAGAGTTAAATCAAAGAAAACCAAGCAGAAAAATGAGTCAACAACAAAGTAAGCGATGTGTCCCTCCATGTTCTTTTCCTATGCCAGAAATGGATACACACACTTACTGCTTTGTTTGTTTGGGGGAAGAGCACGCGGCTGCTGCGTTGGAGCAGGGCGAATGTGAACACTGTGAGTTATTCACAGTAGAAATGCTTTGTGCTCGTCTTGGCTACTTCCAGACCGCACCCATATTACCATCTCCCGCAAGGATTGATTGACCATCTCCCGCAGGGATTGATTGGCTCCCGCAGGGATTTGGCTGACGAACAAGAGACGGGTCCGTCCCTTTCGCTTGCTCGCTCACCAGGTCTATATGTATGTTCCCTCGTGTGATTCCGAAGCGCGCCCCGGTGCTTCTTCGGGTCATGCAGGGGACGATAATGAATCTCTTGGGTCTGTGGACTTCGAGCAGCCAACCTCTGAGCGTTCCTCACATGACAATAAATCCGTTGAGGAATTAATCGAGGTGGTTACTCGCGCGGTGGCCAGATTACAGCTTGACTGGCCTCGCGAACAAGAGACCCCCAAACGAAGTAAGCTAGAGGATAGGTTACTATCAAAGTCATGGAGAAGACCATATACATTCCATGTCTTTGTGCCTTCGACGTCGACTTTTTCGACTATCGTGGGTGCGAAGTCGCGGGGGTATGCGGAGATGCCTCAGGTTGAAGAGACGCCCGCGAGCTATCTCTCACCTGGGTCTGCATCTTCACTTAAAAGACCTACCCTCCCCACGAAGCCGTGTAGAACAACTTCGGCTATCGTGGGAAATCAAGCTGCAGGTCAGGCTGGTGCTGCGTTGCACACTATGACAGCGTTACAGGCCTACCAGGCTGACCTCTTGAAGGACATTACGATTGACGGGGATAAAAGATAAAGGCCGTGTTTTTCTAATTGATTCCCCGGTTTCTCCCTCCGGCCTGTTTGGTGACTCGGTAAACACAGTAGTCTCCAGGTTCAGAGAAGTTAAAAAGCATGAGGAAGTTTTTGTACAGTTCCTTCCTCGCCGAGAAGGGAGGGGCCATCGGCCACCCAACCTCTCCCTGGTCCTTCAAGAGAAATAGAGGGTAAAAAGCAGAGTGTGGCGAGTCGCACTCCCCCTCAAAAAGACTGGGGGCCGGCTCGTCGCACTCAACAACCTCCCAGGGTGGACCTCAGGACTATTATTAATAAAAAGAAGTCCTTATGGTCTTGTGCCCAGTCTGGTGGGGGTAGCCCCCCCACAGGATGGGGCGTGTCAAACATTTGCTCGCCCCTTCCCGCTACCCTCACAAAACCACTCCATCCCCGCCGCCTCTGGTCATTCGAGGGGCAGCGGTTTCCAGCGAAATGTTAGACGTTCTGTATCTAAATCCTGCTATCATCTAGGACATAGAACATCTAACATCCCCTCAACAGGAAGTGTCAAAATTGTTACCACTCTCAGAGAGTCTGGCAGTGTGGAGACTTCTGCCAGGCGTTTCTGCATGGGTGTTAAGCACAGTAAAATTAGGATACAGAATCTAATTTATTCATCGTCTTCCACTTTTCAACGGCGTGGTCTCCACTTCCATTTAGCCGGAGCTGGTGCACATACTGTCACAAGAGCTACAAACTCTACTCAACAAAGAGGCCATAGAACATGTTCCTCTTCTGGAGAGAGAGTTGGGCTATTACAGCAGATACTTCCTTGTTCCCAAGAAGGGTGGGGGGTTGCGTCCAATCTTAGATCTTCGAGGCTTAAACCGTTAAGTTAAAGCGCTCAAGTTCAAGATGTTAACCGTAAAGACGGTCGTGTCGCAAATTCAACATCATGATTGGTTCGTCACGATCGATCTGAAGGACGCATGTTTTCACATAGAAATATTGCCACAACACAGGAAGTTCCTGAGGTTCGCTTTCTGGGGCGAAGCTTACCAATTTCGGGTTCTTCTATTCGGCCTAGTCTTGTCACCCCGCACGTATACAAAATGCATGGATGCAGCACTGGTTCCATTACGATTCCGGGGGATTCGCATTTTGAATTACATAGGCGATTGGTTAATACTAGCACAATCGCGAGAGATGGCGCTTCAACACAGAGATATTGTGTTAGCTCATCTAGTTTCTCTAGGGTTGAGACTCAACACCAAGAAAAGTGTTCTTTCTCCTGCCCAGAGAACGACTTATCTAGGGATTGTTTGGGATTCGGTCACGATGCGGGCACAACTGCTTCCCGCTCGAACCGAGACCATTCAGCATACCCTGAGCAAAGTCAGTTCCGGGGCAATTGAATGTGGGAGCGGATTTACTGTCCAGACAGAAATTAAAGATGGGGGAATGGAAACTCCACCCAGAAGTAATGAATCAGATCTGGACCAGATTTTACGAAGCAGAAATGGACCTCTTCGCTTCTTATCAGACAGCACAATGTCCCCTCTACTTCTTTCTGAGTCACCCAGCCCCCCGGGTCTGGACGCGATGGCACACACATGGCCCAAAATGTGCCTGTATGCATTCCTCCAGTCTCTCTGCTCCCAGGAGTTCTAGCTAGAGTTCGCCAGCAAGGGTCTTGCATCTTATTGATAGCGCCGCGTTGGCCGAACAGAGTATGGTTCTCGGGGATAATGTCTCTCCTCAACGGCTCGCCATACAGTCAAGTAACCCGGACCGTTTCCTGTGTTTTCAGCACAAGAAGGACAGGTAGATGCTGGAATGTATAGATTGCATTTATAAACATATTATGTCTTCATGAAGTCTCATCAGTCTACATTACATGGTCTGATTATGTGTGAAAGGGATTACGCTAGATAAAAGCTCTCAAAATCAAATAGTACCTGAAAGAAGTGCACTGACCCTAATCTCATCTGTTATAACATCCACTTACTGTTCAGTAGTTCAGTGATTCTGTAACACAATGATAAGAGATTTTCAAAAGAAAAGGTTAGAAATGTTACGCCAATCTGCATAATGATAAAATTACCATTATTCTCCGCATGAGACTTTAATGCGGCTGCTGAAAGACTGATTTCAAATGCAGAGTCACTGTAAAGGCCTAAAGGAACCCACACAAGATAATCGGGCCAATTTTGGGCCCAATTCTCCCCTTACGACAATCAAGTCCTGGATATCTTGATGGTTCTACAGATTATTTTATTCCTGTGGTGTGAGGTGTGTTAAAGGGTTAGTTCACTCAAAAATTTAAATTATCCCATAATTTACTCACCCTCAAGCCATCCTATATATGAATTTCTTCTTTCAGCCAAACACAGTCGGAGTTATATTAAAAAATACCCTGGCTCTTCCAAGCTTTATAATGGGAGTGAATAGTAACTGAGATTTTGAAGCCCAAAAAAAGTACATCCATCCATCATAAAAGTAATTCATGCGGCTCCAGGGGGTTAATAAAGGCCTTCTGAAGCAAAGCGAAGTGATGCGTTTTTGTAAGAAAAATATCCATAATTATAACTTTATAAACTGGCTTCAATAAATGGCTGACTATAAATCACTGGCTTCCGGTAACGGCCGTACGAAAGTCTATTTCTGGCGGAAGAGTGATTTCTGTCCCGACGCATGATGTAGGCTGTAGGAGTAGCGTAAGCTAAGGTGAGAGTAGACACCTCTTGTGGTTCAAACAAATAGGGCTGGGCAACAAACTCAAGCTTCTCTGACATTTCTCTTTAAAAATTCTCATTTAAGACTTCTAAATCATGACCTGTGTTTTGTTTTGCTCTATCCTCTGCGCTTCCGCATTCGTCAACACATCATGCGTTGGGTCAGAGTTCAGTCTTCCGCCGGAAGTAGACTTGCATACGGAAGCCAGTGGTTCTAGTTTATAAAGTTATAAATATGGATATTTTTCTTATTTATTTTTCCTTTATTAACCCCCTGGAGCCATATGGATTACTTTTATGATGGATGGATGCGCTTTTTTTGGAGCTTCAAAAACTCTTGGAGCTGTACTTGCTCCCATTATAAAGCTTGGAAGAGCCAGGATATTTTTTAATATAACTCCAATTTTGTTTGGCTGAAAAAAGAAAGTCATGTACACCTAGGACGGCTTGAGGGTGAGTAAATTATGGGATCATTTTCATTTTTTTTACCCATCAGAAAGAGAGCTGACGGAAGACGGAAGCGTAACAATCTCCACGACTTCATCCAAACCTTTTTCTTCTTTTTTGGCAAATTTTCATCATGTTTGTGGTCTCTCACATTTTGAAAATCTGATAAGATTTGAAAAATCTTTTAGTGTGGGCCAGCCTTTAGCCTGCATGCAGTCCATTCATTACCCATCTGCTGTATACTGCATTGAAAATGGCAGGAGCTGACTGATATTGGGCCTTTCCCAATACTCACACTTGTGGCACTTCTCAACTTACATGACTTATTTTCTGTATTTGGTACAAGTATTCAAGTGGGCACAAAGACCATAATGCAGAGTTCACACTGCACGATTTTCAAAGTCGTTGGATCACTGTTCTTTTCACACTTGCATGACTCTGGGGTATCATTCAGTTGCTGCTGTGTGCACAATACATGATGGATCGGCGACAGGAGGTTTCACATTGCATGACTTCACTCAGCGACATCTCTGTCTGGTACCAAACACACACGAGAAGTGATAAGGAAATAATGCAAGATCACGCGTGCGTGAGACCGGAATTCTCGCGCGAGACTGGAATTGTTATTAAAAATGATAGCTCACGGTCCAAATGGTCTGTGCACTGATTTGCAGCGAACGGGAGAAAAGGTAAAAAAAAAAAAAAAAGATTATGGAGGAGGACATGGTTGGGGAGACGCAGGCAGCAAGGATAGTGTGTTCTGCAAAAAGAGTTCCGGTAAATAAATAATTTTGCAATGTGCTGCTGTTGCGGTTGGTCAAGCAAATGTTTGTGCTTTGTTTCTGTTTGATATAATTGTAAATACATTTATTAAAATACTGATATTCTGGTCTATAACCCCTCCCCGAACTTCCCGCTGCCCTGTATTGCTCTCTCACTGGCTGTAGGTCATCAGCGATGTAATTTTCCATCAGAACACATTTCACACAGCAGGATTTTGAATTGCAGACAGGTCAGATATTTAGCATACCAAATATCTCACGGGCGTCGGTGACTCGTCTGCGATTCTCTCAGATCGTGTCTTGAACGAGCACCGATTTGCCTATGACTTCGGGCATTAGTTGGCGATTTCGCAAAACCTGCTGGTGAGTGAAAATCGGGCCTAAAATCATGCAGTGTGAAGTGTGCATTTACTTCCTGTCACGTTTATGCACTCTCAAGTGGCCAAGACCAAGTGTGGGTATTGGGATAGGATTAGTTTAGTATAGTTCCAAAATGAGTTCCAAATGGATTACACTTTTAAATGTAAGTATTGTTGGTTTTAACTTACTTGAATATCTAACGATACAAATGTTTTAAAAAAAAAAAACACTTTAAAGCAGTTCAAATGTTGATATGTCTTAAAAATATGTGATTTTATATAAAGTTTATACTCTTTATTATGTACAGTTGCGATCAAAGTTATTCGACCCGACAGAAACACTAATTTAATTCCGTACCCGACCCGACCCGCTTGACATGAAAACCGCGACCCGACCCGCACCTGCATTAAATTTCCCACACGAAGTAGACAAAAACCATTTATTTATTTTTTTCATGTAACGTAAGCAATAAACATTACGCATTATGAGTCAGTTGCGTGCACAAGGGGGGGGCCGGGGGGGCTTGAGCCCCTGCCCCTTTGAAAGTGAAAGTGCCCTTTTCATCGCGCTGCGGTGCCCCCGCGAACGCGATTTCTACCGAGGGGGACCCCGCCCGGAATGCGATTCTTACCAACACAAGAAACTCCAAACAACCAAACAACCCAATACCAAACCCCCCCTCCCCAGATTCATACTTACCCTGTAACTACACAAAACAAACACCACTTTAATTTACAGCCCGCAGATACTTACCCTTTAATTACGTGAAACAAGAGGGGAACAAGCAACACTTTAATTTACAGCCCGTAGATTCATACTTACCCTGTAACTACACGAAACAAGAGGGGAACAAACACCACTTTAATTTACAGCCCGTACTTACCCTGTAACTACATGGAATAACAAGCACCACTTACCCTGTAACTATGGATAATCATCCCTTAATTAAAAATACTTACAGTGTAAATGATTTGTTAATTTTCCTGATAGTTACCCCTTTATTCCCCAAATATTACATATTGTTCCCTTATACCTACACATACGTACTTTATAGTTACACTATAATTACCGAAAGTTAAGCTGTAAATTCTATTTACTTACGCAGGACTTTCCGGGCTGTAATCTAAAGCGTTAGTGAAAACCTTAACTAGTTTTGGTGTAATCTTTTATTACTATTTCTTAGAAAAAGAAAATAATATTTTAAATAATATTTTTATAACAAGGTTCAGAATTTCTAATGTCATGTGGTGTGACTCCCCAAAAACTTCAATATATATGAATTATATATTCAATCATGACAACTCTCAGAACAGTTTAACATTATTGAATATGGCAATGTTAATGTATTTGGTCTTGCCATACTAGATCTGCTAGGCTGCTGCAGAGCAGGTGTGGACTTGCTACAGCTAATACATACACAGACTATATATATATATATATATATATATATAGATTTTAAATGGATAGACAAAAATAATGAAAGAATTAAAAAAAAAAAAATCTTAAGATAAATAAAATTTTTATATGTTTGGAACAACATGAGGGTGAGTAATTCATAACAGAATTTTTATTTGCAAGTGGACTATCCATTTAAGACAAAGTGAATGCTTAACTATCAGTCACTGTATCCACGCCATGCATTTATGCTGATGGCAGCTAAAAGGTTAACATGTTGCTAAATAAATATAATGTAGTTTTGACATGTGTCCTACCTTGTGTCTTGAAAACGTCTCGGTTACGTATGTAACCCTCGTTTCCTGAAGGAGGGAACGGAGACGTACGTCGGAACTGACCGACGAATTGGGGATCATTTTCAGAGACCAATCTACTTCGAGTGTATAAAAACGAGCCAATAACGTTGGCATGCGGTCCACGCACCGCCCCGCAGTGCGGGTATAAATACAGAAGTGGAATACCGCATCCTCGCTTTTCCAACTGAGGAGCCGAAAAAGTGACTCGGCCCTTCAGCGGAAGCACAGCACCTGTCGACGGGACGTACGTCTCCGTTCCCTCCTTCAGGGAACGAGGGTTACATACGTAACCGAGATGTTCCCTTTCAGTCGGTCACGTTCGACGTACGTCGAAACTGACCGACGAATTGGGGATCCCTACCAACACGCCAGGGAGGCTGGCCCATCCACCGCCCTGCTTGAGCTTGCTGGAGTGCTCCTAGGTTGGAGCAGGAGTCAGGGCTCCAAGCAGGGAAGGTCCGTCACTGCTGTTTCTGCAAGACCCACTCAGTGTGACTATTGGATAACGCTGGGAAAGCGTGCCTGTCTCAGGGAGACAGAACGCTGCGGAGCCACATCCTCCAGGGGAGGAGAGGTGGAATACTCATAAGGACTAACCTAGCAGGGTAGTGCTACATATGGCAGTCTCTGGGGTGGATCCAACCTGGTCCCAGGGGGGAAAGAACACCACCAGAGACGACAGAGCGAGCTCTGTCAAGGGAAAGACACGGGGCTAGCCGAGTAGGGTAGCGGTACCGTGGAGAATACACATATGGGGTCGCCGTAGGGACCGCTACATATGGAACCCAGCCTACACACACGTTCCACAAGCATACGGGTGCAGGCCTGGCGTCAGACGGCCGCAACGTCTGACACCGAAGGGGTGTCGGAGGAGCTCGACAGGGTTAGCCATTTCTGGGGAACACAACTGGAGACAATAGACGCACGTATCCGGCCCAGCGGGCGGGAGTGGCGTTGCAAGGCGACACAAGAACGGGCACTTCGCGCCTACCGGCCACTGGGGGCGAGTACACGGGAAGAAACCAGCTCTACACGGAGGCTATAAAATCTAGCGAACGTGTTAGGTGTCGCCCAGCCCGCAGCTCTACATATATCTGTCAGCGAGGCGCCTTAAGCCAGCGCCCAGGAGGAAGCCACACTCCTGGTTGAGTGTGCTCGCAACCCGAACGGGCAAGGCACGTCTTGCGATTGGTACGCTAAGACGATAGCATCCACTATCCAGTGGGCTAACCTCTGCTTGGAGACAGCCTTTCCCTTCTGCTGGCCTCCGTAACAGACGAAGAGCTGCTCTGAGGTCCTAAAGCTTTGAGTCTGGTCAACGTAAGCGCGAAGAGCGCGGACGGGACATAACAAAGCCAGGGCTGGGTCTGCCTCCTCCGAGGGCAGCGCTTGCAGGTTCACCACCTGGTCCCGGAAGGGAGTGGTGGGAACCTTGGGCACGTATCCGGGCACGATTCGTTGACCGAAAGTGCGTGCAGGTCCCCTACCCTCTTGATGGAGGCCAATGCAGTCAGGAGTACTGTCTTTATGGACAGAATTTTTAACTCTACAGACTGCAAATGCTCAAAGGGAGGGCTCTGAAGTGCTCTGAGCACCAGAGTTAAGTCCCAAGAGGGTATCGAGTGTGGACGAGGAGGATTTAGCCCCCTCGCACCTCTGAGGAACCTGACGATTAGGTCGTGCTTCCCTAAGGACTTACCTTCAACTGCGTCGTGATACGCCGCTATTGCTGCGACGTACACTTTGAGGGTGGAGGGAGACAGCCTTCGCTCCAGCCCATCTTGCAGGAAAGAAAGCACGACACTAACCGAACACCTTCGGGGGTCTTCCCGGCGGGAAGAGCACCACTCAACAAACAGGTTCCACTTCAGGGCATAGAGGCGCCTCGTAGAGGGGGCTCTAGCAGAAGCGATGGTGTCTGCCACCGCTTGTGGCAGGCCACCTAGAACCTCCGCGTCCCGTCCAGGGACCAGACATGGAGTTTCCAGAGGTCTGGATGCGGGTGCCATAGAGTGCCCCGTCCCTGAGAAAGCAGGTCCTTCCTCAGGGGAATCGGCCAGGGAGGGGCTGTCGAGAGGAGTGTGAGTTCGGGGAACCAGGTCCGGTTGGGCCAGTAGGGCGCAACTAGCAAGACCTGCTCCTCGTCCTCCCTGACCTTGCACAGAGTCTGTGCGAGAAGGCTCACTGGGGAAACGCATATTTGCGTAGGTCCCGGGGCCAGCTGTGCGCCAGTGCATCCGTGCCAAGGGTGCCCCCGGTCAGGGAATAGTACAACTGGCAATGGGTCGAGTCCGGAGAGGCGAACAGGTCTACCTGCGCGGCTCCGAAAAGGTCCCATATCAGCTGGACGCTCCGGGGGTGGAGTCGCCACTCTCCCGGAGGTGTCGACTGACGAGAGAGCTCGTCGGCTGTCTGGTTCAGCGCACCAGGGATGTGAATGGCCCGAAGCGACCTCAGATGCTTCTGACTCCACAGGAGGAGATGGCGGGCGAGTTGCATCATGCGACGGGAGCGTAGACCACCCTGGCGGTTGATGTACGCAACGGCCGCAGTGCTGTCCATACGGACCAGTACGTGCTTGCTCTGAAGCGGCTTTTTGAGGCGGCTTAGGGCAAGACGTACTGCAAGCAACTCCAGGCAATTGATATGCCAATGCAGCTGGGGCCCCGTTCACAGACCCGAGACTGCATGCCCGTTGTACGTGGCCCCCCAGCCGGTGGACGAGGCATCCGTGAAAACCACAGCATGCCTGGGCATTTGTTCTAAGGGCACTCCCGCCCGTAGAAACGAAGGGTCTGACCACGGGCTGAAGGTTTGGCGACAGTACGGAGTAACTGGGACCCGGTACTTGCCGCTCTGCCATGCCCATCTCGGGACCCGGCCATGAAGCCAGTGCTGAAGTGGTCTCATATGAAGCAATCCGAGCGGCGTTACCGCGGCTGCAGATGCCATATGCCCCAGGAGCCTCTGAAAATATTTCAGTGGGACCGCCGTCCTGCCTTTGAACGTATTCAAGCAGTTCAACACTGACCGGACTGACCGCGCAGTCTGGTTGACCGAGTCCAGCTCCATGCCGAGATAAGAGATCCTCTGTGTGGGACAGAGTTTGCTCTTCTCTCGGTTGACCCAAAGGCCCAACAGGCTGAGGTGACGGAGCACCAGGTCCCTGTGTTCGCACAACTGCTCCCGAGACTGGGCGAGTACGAGCCAGTTGTCGAGACAGTTGAGGATGCGAACGCCGCGTTCTCTGAGCGATAGAGACATGAAAGTACGCGTCCTTCAGGTCGATCGCTGCAAACCAATCTCGGGGACGGATGCATTCGAAAATGAGTTTCTGCGTTAACATCCTGAACGGAAGTTTGTGCAGGGCCCGATTCAGGACACGCAGGTCCAAGATTGGCCGTAACCCACCCCCTTTCTTGGGTACAATGAAGAACCCCGACCTCATATCGGCTGGAGGAACCGGCTCAACCGCGTCCTTCGCCAGTAGGACATCGATCTCTGACCGCAAGACGTGGGCATCGCTGCTCCGCACGGAGGTGAAGAGGATGCCCCTGTACTTGGGGGGCCGGTACGCGAACTGAATCGCGTAGCCGAGTCTGATAGTACGGATGAGCCAGCGAGACGGCCTGGGGAGCGCTAGCCAGGCCCCCAGAGACCGTGCAAGCGGGACCAGCGGCACCACAGACGAGGTGAAATACTCAGACCTGACCTGGACGGCCTGGAGGCGACCCGGAGTGTTGTCTGACCGTTCCAGGGTGGGGCAGTGTGTGGGAGAGAAGGGCAGGGGGCGTCACACCGCCCCCTGGCGAAAAGAGGGGGAGCCAGGAGTGGCAAGGCCCGGGGGCGTCGCACACAGCCGGCTTGGCCCTCTTGGGGCCCAGGGACAACGGAAACTGCTGTTTTATTGAAAATGTGGGTCCTCCTCCGGGGGGGGAAGAGTGCGGACACCATCTCCCTCCGAGCAGACTCATCCGTCCCTGGGCTGCCCGTCTCAGGGCCGCTTACCCTTCCGTTTACCGGCCGACTTCGCAGGACCCTGAGCGGGATGGGCAGCACCCTTGCGTCCGGTGCCCTGCTTCCCAGGTGGAGGCTGCTGCTTGGGTTTGGCAGGGGCGGAGGCAGATGCAGGGGGACGCCCTCGGCGACGAGTAGGCAGAGGCGCTGCAGCCGGTGACGGGGTGGAGGCAGCAGCTGGTCGCCGGGGCAGGATATTTGTAATCACCTCCGTCTGCTTCTGGGCCACCGAGAACTGCTGGGCGAAGCTCTCGATGGCGTCGCCGAAAAGGCCGGCCTGGGAGATGGGGCGTCGAAGAACCGAAGCTTGCTCAGCCACAGGTGGCGCTCCTGGACCACCAGAGTAGACATCGCCCGACCCAGGGAGCGCGCAGTGACTTTCGTCGCCCAGAGGACGAGGTCCGTCACTGTGGGCAGTTCCTGCATCACGCCTGGGTCGGAACTCCCCTCGTGCAGATCCTTTAGCGCTTTGGCCTGGGAGACCTGCAGCCGGTGACGGGGTGGAGGCAGCAGCTGGTCGCCGGGGCAGGATATTTGTAATCACCTCCGTCTGCTTCTGGGCCACCGAGAACTGCTGGGCGAAGCTCTCGATGGCGTCGCCGAAAAGGCCGGCCTGGGAGATGGGGCGTCGAAGAACCGAAGCTTGCTCAGCCACAGGTGGCGCTCCTGGACCACCAGAGTAGACATCGCCCGACCCAGGGAGCGCGCAGTGACTTTCGTCGCCCAGAGGACGAGGTCCGTCACTGTGGGCAGTTCCTGCATCACGCCTGGGTCGGAACTCCCCTCGTGCAGATCCTTTAGCGCTTTGGCCTGGGAGACCTGCAGGAACGCCATGGCATGCAGAGATGATGCGGCTTCCCCGCAGGCTGTGTAAGCCTTGCCCGTTAGGTTGGACGAGAACTTACACGCCCGGGAGGGGAGACGTGGGTTAGCCCGCCAGTCCGCAGCGGCCCTGGGACACAGTTGCATCGCCACGGACCACTCAGTCACCCTCAGGTCTCCACCAAAGGCATCAGCCAAAGTAGCAGCCCTCTGCTTTGCAGCGGGAGGACCACTAGATCGGGGGATGCGCAATGGGACTCCACCCCTTCTGAGGTATTCGAGCCTAGACCGTAGAACTGCGATGGTGGAACCCTCCACCGAGATGGCCGCAGCTCACAGCGGTCCGATAGTGCAAGCCCGCGTGTGAGCACTCAGTAAACGGAATGCCCAGCCAACCAACACACACAGTGTACTTAGCAGCGGCCACTTGCTGAATCGCACCGTCACGCCAGCACCAGCAAGAGAGCGATCTCCCTCAAAAAGACTCGTTTCACAGAACACTCTTGTAAACAGCAACAGACTGACTGTAGACCGTTCGGCTCCGAAGTTGAAAGCGAGGATGCGGTATTCCACTTCTGTATTTATACCCGCGCTGCGGGGCGGGGCGGGGCGGTGCGTGGACCGCATGCCAACGTTATTGGCTCGTTTTTATACACTCGAAGTAGATTGGTCTCTGAAAATGATCCCCAATTCGTCGGTCAGTTCCGACGTACGTCGAACGTGACCGACTGAAAGGGAACATCTGCGGACTCTTCTTTTCAAACAGTAATAGACCTGCCAGGATCGTAGTTCAAATGACATCAATGCCATTTTTGTCCTTGAAGACAAAATGCAAAATTATTAGGGTAATTTAACTCACAATTAAGCAACATTTATGGGTGGTTTATTTTTAGGAGATTTATGATAAGACAACTTTCAACCACTGCAAACCTAGCATTGGCAATTACCTGACACCTTTATACAGTGGGGAGAACAAGTATTTGATACACTGCCGATTTTGCAGGTTTGCCCACTTACAAAGCATGTAGAGGTCTGTAATTTTTATCATAGGTACACTTCAACTGTGAGAGACGGAATCTAAAACAAAAATCCAGAAAATCACATTGTATGATTTTTAAATAATTAATTTGCATTTTATTGCATGACATAAGTATTTGATCACCTACCAACCAGTAAGAATTCCGGCTCTCACAGACCTGTTAGTTTTTCTTTAAGAAGCCCTCCTGTTCTCCACTCATTACCTGTATTAACTGCACCTGTTTGAACTCGTTACCTGTATAAAAGACACATGTCCACACACTCAATCAAACAGACTCCAACCTCTCCACAGTGGCCAAGACCAGAGAGCTGTGTAAGGACATCAGGGATAAAATTGTAGACCTGCACAAGGCTGGGATGGGCTACAGGACAAAAGGCAAGCAGCTTGGTGAGAAGGCAACAACTGTTGGCGCAATTATTAGAAAACGGAAGAAGTTCAAGATGACGGTCAATCTCCCTCGGTCTGGGGCACCATGCAAGATCTCACCTCGTGGGGCATCAATGATCACAAGGAAGGTGAGGGATCTGTGAAGGTCCTGCTCAAACCAGCGCATGTCCAGGCCCGTCTGAAGTTTGCCAATGACCATCTGGATGATCCAGAGGAGGAATGGGAGAAGGTCATGTGGTCTGATGAGACAAAAATAGAGCTTTTTGGTCTAAACTCCACTCGCTGTGTTTGGAGGAAGAAGAAGGATGAGTACAACCCCAAGAACACCATCCCAACCGTGAAGCATGGAGGTGGAAACATCATTCTTTGGGGATGCTTTTCTGCAAAGGGGACAGGACGACTGCACCGTATTGAGGGGAGGATGGATGGGGCCATGTATCGCGAGATCTTGGCCAACAACCTCCTTCCCTCAGTAAGAGCATTGAAGATGGGTCGTGGCTGGGTCTTCCAGCATGACAACGACCCGAAACACACAGCCAGGGCAACTAAGGAGTGGCTCCGTAAGAAGCATCTCAAGGTCCTGGAGTGGCCTAGCCAGTCTCCAGACCTGAACCCAATAGAAAATCTTTGGAGGGAGCTGAAAGTCCGTATTGCCCAGCGACAGCCCCGAAACCTGAAGGATCTGGAGAAGGTCTGTATGGAGGAGTGGGCCAAAATCCCTGATGCAGTGTGTGCAAACCTGGTCAAGAACTACAGGAAACGTATGATCTCTGTAATTGCAAACAAAGGTTTCTGTACCAAATATTAAGTTCTGCTTTTATGATGTATCAAATACTTATGTCATGCAATAAAATGCAAATTAATTACTTAAAAATCATACAATGTGATTTTCTGGATTTTTGTTTTAGATTCCGTCTCTCACAGTTGAAGAGTACCTATGATAAAAACTACAGACCTCTACATGCATTGTAAGTGGGCAAACCTGCAAAATCGGCAGTGCATCAAATACTTGTTCTCCCCACTGTACAAACCCAAGGCAACTTCAGGATAAGTGCCAGTGAAAATATAACACGAAAGATAATTTTTCTATTCATATTAGGAAAGTCAACTATAACCAGAACTTTCAAGACTTGACTGTATTCTTCTGAAGCAATAAAAAATTAGTTTGAATGATAGACAGACTGAAATTTAAGTTGTTATTCACTCTGCCAATACAGAAAATGGTGGCACACTACATTACATCAAACATCACTGGCCCTTGGATGTAATGATGCCATTCATGTGGTGTCTAATAACCAATATGGCTTGATGTTAGTTGAGGTTTGTGTTATTTTTCGTCTGGCCTGTGTATGCATTGATCAGTTTGTTTAGATTTAAATTTAATTCTAATAATTGAAAAAAAAAAAAATGTATTGCTTCAGAAGACTTACCATTCTGGTCATAATTACATTTGCAAAAATAGCAATTCATCCAAAAATGAAAATTGAAGAATGACATATTTAAATAACTGTTCATAGCGTGATCATTTGCATTTCGCACAATACTAAAGCCCATCGATTTGTTCAATGTTAATTCTACTTATAGTATTGTAGCCATGTTGTTGCCATTGATATCACACCATCCTTCGATGTCTTTGCTCTAAAAAGATTAATTTCAAAAGTATGGCAACAATTTGTTAGTGTGAGTTTCAAATTAGAATACGTGAGGAGCAAATAACAATCTAAAATGTTAACTAACATTAGCAAAACAGCTGCCGTTCTTAAAGGTGTAGTGTGTGATTTTAGCGGCATCTAGCGGTGAGGTTGTGAATTGCATCCCCCCCTCCCTTTGGAGCACATAGAGAAGCTAAGGTGGCCGACACAGGACGAAAATGTCGTCTTCGGAGACAGCAGAGAGTGGCTGTGTCCGAAACCTGGAAAATGCTGCCTTCGAAGGACACATTTCAAGGCAGGAAGGCATCAAGGCACGTCCGAATCTAATGTTAGCTTCACTTCCTGTCTCCTGAGATACCTTCATCTGATCGATTTTTGAAGGCAGCATATATGTATCCTTCGCTGCCTTTGATATCCCACAATCCTGTGCTTTCCATTCTGTGACAGTTGAGCTGGGAAAAAAAATATGGCGTCCGAAAGTTGCTGCTGGTCAGTTTGTGTGTAAATGTACGTTTTTTACCAACATTTTCCACTTCTGATGTCATTTCTAGTGAGAAATTACTAATGTAGTGATTAAATATTTGTTTAGCTCTCACCAAAGCTCTCTCTATTTTGCTGTAGATCATTAAACTGTTACACTGCCTAAGAAGTCTGTCCGAAATTAGTTTCGTGAGGTGCCTTCATGCACAAACGCTGCCTTACAAGTCATTGTCTGATAAGGCAGCAAGGCAACGAGTCAGCTGCCTAGGTTTTCGGACTCAGCCAGTGACTAGCGCTCTGTAGAGAAGTTTGTCCGTTTAGGGCTACTGTAGAAACATGATGGCGCAAAATGGCGATTTCACTGTAAGGGGACCCGCGGTGTATGAAGATAGAAATGGCTCATTCTAAGGTAATAAAAACATAACGGCTTATTATGTAAGGTCTTTATACACCACTGTAAACATAGTTATGTATATTATATTGCATTTCTGTCAACAGATCTTCATAAATACTACACAGTGAACCTTTAAATGCTCCTCGAGCCACTTTGTTTACCGGAGCTTCGGCTGCTTTAGTAAAATTAATTACATCACATATGCTAGATGAAACTGAAGAAGCAGATCATAAATAAAGATTAACAAGAAGTTTAACCCTTTCATGCATAGTGGTCACTACAGTGGACAGCTATTCAAAAAGCATTTTCTTGCATATGCATGGGTTTTGATGGCATAGTTGCACATCAACCTCTACAGTGGACCCTCGTGCATCATCCTATATATTGCCACCAAGTGGCAAGCTGTTGCATATCCGTTTTTTCCCCCTCCAAACCAAGACGGCCAATAGCCAGTCAGAAATGCCAAGTTGCTCCGGAATATCCATCCATTCCTTTTATCCTAGGAGACTCTTGCAGGTAAAAAAAAATGTTGTAGCATTATTAAGCAATATCTAATGAGTCATATCACAGTTAAATTTTTTTTCACAGTTAAATGATTTTAGATTGGGAGAAAATTCTGATTAATCATCTATCCACTACAGTAGACATCATGCATCAATAGCTATATTTCAGCTACAATTCATACTAATACTGTGACTATTGTTTTTGAAAATACTTCATCTGCAATAACTTTTTTTGACTGTAAATAAATGTATTTGTGTTATTAGAATGTGATTTGCATTAACATCAAAAAAGTTATGTGATTACGTAATGTACGTGACTTGTAATTCATTACTTTACTCGTTACATCAAAAAGTAATCTGATTATGTAATGCATGTTGCTTGTAATGTGTTACTTTACTCGTAACATCAAAAAGAAATCTGATTATGTAATGCACGTTACTTGTAATGCATTACTTGTTAGATCACAAAGTAATCTGATTACATTATGCATGTTGCTTGTAATGCATTACTTGTTAGATCAAAAAGTAATCTGATTACGTAATGCACGGTACTTGTAATGCATTACTTTACTCGTAACATCAAAAAGTAATCTGATTACATAATGCACGGTACTTGTAATGCATTACTTTACTCGTAACATCAAAATGTAATCTGATTGCGTAATGCATGTTACTTGTAATGCTTTACCCCCAACATTGCTCATTTCAAATGAGACTAAAAACACCTGATCGCTAGGTTTTCTCAGAGGAGAGCTATGGTAGAAATGTGTCCATCTTGAACATAATCAGAAATATCAGCTAATAAGGGTAAATCGACATATTCTGGTACACTGGAGGGAGCATCTGAGTTGGGTTTCCACAGTTGTACCTTGACAGGTTGTACTAGAGATCTTTGATGGAATCACATCCTCATGTTCTGATATCAAAGATATGCTAAGTTCAACTTGTATGAAATTCACCTGAGTTTGCAATATTTCACATCTATATTTTTTGTATATATTTTATAGTTTTCACATGATTTTATTCAATTTTATTGTTTGTTAAATACACACAATATTTCCGTGTTATCACTGTATTATGTTTAATACAGTATATCTTCAGCTTAAACCATAAATGCATGCTGTCCACTCTAGTGGACATCTGAAAATCTCTTTGAAAAATATGTGTAAAAAAAAAAAAATTTCGAATCTTGTTTTTCATGCCCTAAGAGCAATAAAAAAACATAAGAAAAAAATCCTGACTGAGGTTATCATAATTCATGCATGAAAGGGTTAAAATGGTTGTAATATAGGAAACTGGTGAGTTTGCATTAACGTTAACGTATCGGTTACGTAAGTAACCCTCGTTCCCTGAAGGAAGGGAACGGAGACGTTACGCCAGTTACTGACGGAATAGAAGCCTATTACCTTCGAGTTCTACAAAACAAGCCAATGGCATGAGAATGCCATGGGTCTGCGGAATTTGCATAGTGCAACTCCGCCCCACCTCGTGGGTATAAAAGGAGCTGCGTGTTATTATACAATCTCGCATTATTTTGCCTGCTGAGGAGCCGAGGCTGAGCGCCCCGGCCGTACCAGCGGCACAGCGGTTGTGGCATGGGGACGTAACGTCTCCGTGAGTTAAGCATGAACGAGGGGCTAGGCTCAATGCCAATACCAAGGTACACTGGGAAGCATATCCCACGTGGAGAAATGCAACACAATGCCTGCCCGAAGGGAGGACTTATGAATACACATATGACCCACGTATGGGCTGCATATGAAGCACTCTGGGGTATCCAGCCGCAGGTGGAATGTTTCAACCCCAGGAGTGGCAAGGTGTCTTGCCAAGGGAAGACACGTGCTTGAAGAGACTTACTGTGGAAATACACATGTGGGGGTTGCCCAATGGGGGAACCATGCACATGGAGGCACCTAGCCAACACGAGGGCTGACCAACCGGACATGCACTCTGGTGTCGGCGTCAACAGTGCTGGAGGAACTCAGGGCTTACTGAGAAACTCACCTGAGTGAAAATGCGCACGCATCCAGTCCGTGGAGTGGAATGGCGCAGCAAGCAATGACACCTGAGCCTGTCCAGTTACTGGCCACTTGGAGCGAGTACACGAGAGGAAACTGGCTCTACACGGAGATTATAAAATCTCGCAAAAGTGTTGGGTGTCGCCCACCCTGCAGCTCTACAAATGTCTGTTAGCGAGGCGCCATACGCTAAAGCCCAAGAGGAGGCTACACTCCTAGTGGAGTGTGCCCTAACCCCTAGGGGGCATGGCAGGCCCTGAACCTGATATGCCAAGACAATGGTGTCCACTATCCAGTGAGACAACCTCTGCTTGGAGAGAGCCTTCCCTTTCTGCTGCCCTCCGTAACAGACAAAGAGCTGGTCTGAGGTCCTGAAACACTGCGTCCAGTCTACGTAAGCGCGAAGGGCGCGTACTGGACAGAGTAGTGCCAAGGCTGGGTCTGCCTCCTCCAGGGGCAGCGCTTGCAGGTTCACCACCTGATCCCTGAAAGGAGTGGTGGGAACCTTGGGCACGAATCCAGGCCGGGGTCTCAAGATCACGTGAGAGTTAGCCGGCCCAAATTCCAGGCACGCTTCGTCAACCGAAAATGCCTGCAGGTCCCCTACCCTCTTGATGGAAGCCAGGGCAATCAAGAGCGCCACTTTCATAGAAAGGAACTTCAACTCAATGGACTGTAAGGGCTCAAAGGGAGCTCTCTGCAGGGCGGATAGTACCACTGCGAGGTCCCAAGAGGGCATCTGTAGAGGGCGAGGTGGATTTAATCTCCTTCTGGAACCTGCTGACCAGGTCATGCTGTCCTACCGTTTTTGAGTCCACCAGGTCGTGGTGAGCCGATATTGCGGCCACATAAACCTTCAGGGTGGAGGGAGACAGCCTTCGCTCCAACCCTTCTTGGAGAAAGGAGAGCACGGACCCGATCGGGCATTTCCTGGGGTCTTCTCGGCGAGAAGAGCACCAGGTGACAAAGAGGTTCCACTTCAACGCATAGGCCTGTCTCGTGGACAAGGCCCTAGCGGAAGTGATGGTAGCCACCACCTGAGGTGGTAGGGTACTCAAACCTGCCACGTCCCGTCCAGGGCCCACACGTGTAGGTTCCATAGATTGGGACGTGGGTGCCAGAGGGTGCCCCGTCTCTGAGAAAGGAGGTCCTTCCTCAGAGGGATCAACCAGGGAGGGGCTGTTGCAAGGAACAAGAGTTCTGAGAACCAGGTCCGGCCGGGCCAATATGGGGCAACCAAAAGGACCTGCTCCTTGTCCTCCCTGATCTTGCACAGGACCTGTGCGAGAAGGCTCACTGGGGGAAACGCATACTTGCGTAGGCCCCACGGCCAGCTGTGCGCTAGTGCATCCGTCCCGAGAGTCCCCTCGGTCAGGGAATAAAACCAGCGGCAATGGGAACAGTCATGGGAGGCAAACAGATCTACCTGTGCGTCGCCGAACTGTTCCCAAATCAGCTGAACCGTCTGGGGATGGAGTCTCCATTCCCCTGGAAGTGGCTAAAACCGTGAGAGCTCGCCGGCTGCATGATTCAGGTCTCCCGGGATGTGAATGGCACGAACATCCGGCGGGAGCGTAGACCACCTTGTCGGTTGATGTACGCTACTGTCGCCGTGTTGTCTGAACAGACCAGTACGTGTTTGTCCTTCAGCAGGGCTCGAAAGTGGTGCAGGGCAAGACGTACGGCCAGCAACTCGAGGCAACTGACATGCCATAGGCGCTGGGGTCCTTTCCAGGAGCCCGCGGCAGCATGTCCCTTGCACATGGCACCCCAGCCCGTGGCAGAGGCATCTGTTGATACAACAACATGCCTGGAAACTCGTTCTAAGGGCACTCCGGCCCGTAGAAAGGTGAGGTTCGACCACGGGGTGAAGGTATGACGGTAAGCCCGAGTGACTGGGACTCGAAGCGTGCCCTGTTGCCATGCCCATCTCGGCACTCGATCGCGAAGCCAGTGCTGAAGCGGTCTCATATGAAGCAGTCCGAGCAGCGTGACCGCGGCTGCGGATGCCATATGCCCCAGGAGCCTCGAACCGAGTCGATTTCCATATCGAGAAAAGAGATCCTCTGCACAGGGGAGAGTTTCCTCTTTTCCCAGTTGACCAGAAGGCCCAAGCGGGCGAGGTGCCCGAGCACCAGGTCCCTGTGTTCGCAAACCTGATCCCGAGAGTGAGCTAGTATCAGCCAGTCGTCGAGATTGTTCAGGATGCGAACCCCGTGTTGCCTGAGTGGCACAAGGGCTGCCTCAACGACTTTCGTGAAGACGCGAGGAGACAGGGATAACCCAAATGGGAGTACCGTGTACTGGTATGCCTGCCCCCCGAAGGCAAACCGTAGAAATGGTCTGTGTCGAGGAAGAATGGAGACATGAAAGTATGCGTCCTTCAGGTCGATCGCTGCAAACCAATCCGACGGACGAACGCATTCTGAGGTTGTACCAGAATGATTACAGGCAGTAAAAGGTGCCCTCCATGAACTGGTAACTTCCTCATGCACCTCCGAGAAGAATGGCCCTGGGGGCAGTAGCAGGCGATCAGCGTGCCTCGTGCCCAGGAACCAATCGTCCAGCCTTGAACGCTTGGGCTGAGGTGGAGGGTTCCAGTCCAGCCCAATGTTCACAGCTGCCCGGGAAAGCATGGCTGTCAGCTCTGGATCAGACTCGGGCAACGCTGGCACTCCCGAAGGAGGCAGCGCAGCCGAACCTTCATCTCCAGAGGACTCAGGCCCACCTTGTGATGCGGCGATCAACATCATACCATCCACTGGAGCCCCAAATGAAACGCTGGGTCCCTGATGTGAGGGACCAGCCATCTCAATCGGAAGCTCACCAGCTTGCGACGTGGAGGGGGGTGTGGCCCGAGGAATGTTCGTCGGGTTGGCCCACACCATAACCCTCAGATCACCCTGGCCATCAACCAAAGTAGGTCCTCGTGAAGAGGAACTAGATTGGGGTATGACAGAGGGGACTCTACCCCTTCTGAGGTCATTGAGTCTCAATCTAAGCATCGCGATGGTCATGTTCCCGCAGTGAAAACATGACTCATCCACGAGCACTGCCTCAGCGTGATTAAAGCCCAAACACGCCAGACAGCGCTCGTGGCTGTCAGACGGATGAATGACGCGACCGCACCCAGAAACACACGGGCGAGACATCTTGAAAAAGACCTGCCCGTGTAACTCTTTTAGAAGAGGAAAAACTCTGCAGCAGCGTCGAAGCGCCCAGGGAGAACACACACATTCTGTGGCAGATCACTGCACAGATCAGCAGCAGGAATGCGGAATGCACTGGTACGCGCCGTAACACCGACACCGCTGAAGAGTCGCTCGTCTTACTTGTAGAGAGAAGCTCAGAAGGCAAGTGATGCACTCGGCTCCGAAGCAGAAACATAATGCGAGATTGCCGCGCAGCTCCTTTTATACCCACGAGGTGGGGCGGAGTTGCGCTATGCAAATTCCGCAGACCCATGGCATTCTCATGCCATTGGCTCGTTTTGTAGAACTCGAAGGTGATAGGCTTCTAAGCGAAACCCCCATTCCGTCAGTAACTGACGTAACTCGTAGTGTACTGACTGAAAGGGAACTTACTTGTTTCTTTAGTTTTTGTGGCGCGAGAGAGATGTGGAAGATGGCCAGCTGTCTCAAGACATAAAAGTCGCTTTTATCTGTGTCCAACTGTGAGAAAGCACAAAAAATATTTTTTAATATCCCACTGACAAACTGGGGTGTAAAACAGCATATTTAACTATAACGGCGATGTAATGGCACGTTTGCCCCTTGATTGTTTGCTAGCTAACGTTACACACAGCGTTTACTGAGCTGGTTAATCTTCAGATAAAGAAGTAACATTACGAGAACAAAACAGAACATGTTCAAAAGTGCCCTAAATATGAATAAAATAGTTTGAAATGCTTAATGTTACCTGTTATTTTTCTTGACTGTGGCGCGAGCCGTCCTGCTGTGACTGAAGGAGGGAAAATGGCAGTTGTTGCCTCGGAAACTCACTGCGATAATACTTTGACATGAGTAAATGTAATTTTAAAAGGGCTTAATGTAAGCTATAGCTATAGGAAGCTAAGTTATAGGATTTTTTTGTAATGCAGCTATGTCAAAATTATTCAACCCCATATTCAATGCTGCTATTTTTAAGTCACTTATTTGTATGGTATTGTAAAAAAAAGTGTGTTAAAACACAATTAAGCCTTTGGAAACTATTACAAAACTTAATTAGCTTGTGCTACTACACATATACATTTAGCCCATGCATGTGCTAAAGCTGAGTAGCAAATATGGCCAAGTCAAAAGAGCTCTCAAAAAAGCTAAAGAGAACAAATTGTTTTATTAGAAAGTCTATGGCTACAAGAAGATTTCCAAAACACTAAAAGTTCCTAGAGACACAGCTGGCAGCCTTATTTATGCGTTTCAAATCTGTTGTACGTACCATAAAAACCTTTGAGGGTGTTGAAGAAAAAGCACAATATCATTAAGGGGAATAAAATGTTTTATCAGAGCAACTGAGAAAAACCCTCAATTTTCTGCCAAAGACTTGCAAGATGACCTGATGAAAGGAGGAAAAAATATTTCAATGCAGAGTATAAGAAGAACACTAGACAAGCATGGCCTTCATGTTGGGATTTTTGCCAAATGCCACTCTTGATCAAGAAGAACAAAAAGGCCGACTTGAATATGCTAAAATTAATTTGGATAGACCTGTGGAGTTTTATGGAGTGATGTGACCAAACTGGAAGTTTTTGGACCCATGGATCAGCGGTTGACTGGTGCAAAAAACACAAAGTTTATGAGCAGAAGAACACCATCTCCATGGTCAAACGGTCCAGTCTTGTTTTGGGGGTGCTTTGCTGTTGCAGGAAGTGGAAATCTTGACTGAATGAAGGACATCATGAATTTTGGCAAAGATGGTGATGCCTTTGGTGCAAAGACTGAAGCTTGATGATCAATGGACTTTCCTGCAGGACAGACACCTCAAAGTATAGATCCAAATCCACTTAAGCTTGGTTCAGAGATCAGTCGTAGAATGTGCAGTCTTCAAATTTAAATCTAATTAAAAATATTTGGTGGAATTTGAAGAAAGCAGTGGTAATGGGAAAACCAAAGATTATCAGTGATCTAGGAGCTTTTTCATGTGAGGAATGGGCCGAGATTGTAGGCAGCGTTTATTGGAGGATATAAAGAATAAAAGATTCTGCACAAAATTTGACTTTTGGGGGTAGAATAATTTTGTACATGAATGTTTAAAGTCAATTTGAATATTTTTTTTTTTTCTTTCATTTTTCAACTTTACATTCTCAGAATCACTCAAATGTGTATTAATAAACTTTCTACAATAATTTATTGCTGCCTTTGTTGAATTGTTTTCATAAAATTTTGTTCTCAGCAGCAAAATGTCTTGCAGGTCAAGGGGGCTGAATAATTTTGATTGCAACTGTATATATAGACACCGATCAGGCATAACATTATGACAGGTAAAGTGAATAACACTGATTATCTCTTCATCACAGCACCTGTTAGTGGGTGGGATATATTAGGCAGCAAGTGAAATATTTTGTCCTCAAAGTTGATGTGTTAGAAGCAGGAAAAATGGGCAAGCGTAAGAATTTGAGCGAGTTTGACAAGGGCCAAATTCTGATGGCTAGACGACTGGGTCAGAGCATCTTCAAAACTGTAGCTCTTGTGGGGTGTCCCCGGTCTGCAGTGGTCAGTATCTGTCAAAAGTGGTCCAAGGAAGGAACAGTGGTGAACCGGCAACCAGGTCATGGGCGCCAAGGCTCATTAATGCACGTGGGGAGCGAAGGCTGGACCATGTGGACCGATCAAACAGACTAGCATCACAGTGCATCGCAGTTTGTTGCGTATGGGGCTGCATAGCCGCAGACCAGTCAGGGTACCCATGCTGACACCTGTCCACTGCCGAAAGCGCCAACAGTGGGCACGTGAGCATCAGAACTGGACCACGGAGCAATGGAAGAAGGTGGCCTGGTCTGATGAATCACGTTTTCTTTTACATCACATGGATGGCCGGCTGCGTGTGCGTCGCTTACCTGGGGAACACATGGCACGAGGATGCACTATGGGAAGAAGGCAAGCCGGCAGAGTGTTATGTTGAAGAAGGAATGGATAAAAAGCAGACAGAACACGAGCAGTAACTTAGCATTCACTTTACTCAACTCTCTTAGTTTTTCTTCTATGCAGTTCTTACATCAGATGAACATGTAAACACCACATTGCCACCTAGTGGACATGAATGGTATAGCAATGCAATGGAAAGAGAACACAACATCTTCCCCTTTTCAGAAAGAATACAGCTGTTTGTTTATCACAACAGAAATAAACAAATCAAGAATAAACAAGTATTATGAAACAATGAAATAAAAGAAATTGAAACTTTTTGTGTCTTATTCATTCAAATATTAACACAGCTCTCTCAAGTTCTTCATATTCCTTACATATCTAAAACATAGTCCTTGGTCCAGACAGGTTTTTGTCTAACTCTAACAGACCTATTCAACGGACTTGGTGTTGTTCCATGTTGTACCTCAGTAGGAGTAACACTTCCACTTGATTTCAGCATTTCAGCAAGACGTGAGGCATTCCACACCCTACCATCATCAAGCAGGTAAGAATCTTCACCTTTTTTCTGTACAACAGCTTTTGGTTGTGTGAACTTCTGATCACCCTTCTTTACCATCCAAGTTTTCTTAACTCAAACTAGATCACCAGGTTGGAATCTTGAAGGCTTTGCATTTCTTCTGGCATCCGTGTACTGTTTAACTTTGTCTTATTTCCTTTTCACATGTTCTCGTATCATGTTTCTGTCAGTTTCTTTTACAGGAAAGTCCATGACTTGTAACTTGGTTCTCATATGTCGACCATGGAGTAACTCAGATGGTGTAACACCTGTGGTAGCATGAGGAGTACTTCGATAGTTCATTAAGAATGTTTGAGTGAACGTCTTCCAAAGTTCTCCTTGAATTGAAGCAGGACTCTTTCAGGACTCTGTTGAACCTCTCGACTTCTCCATTCGCACGTGGATAATAAACAGCAGATCTGAAATGACGTATGTCTCTCTCTCTCAGAAACTCTGAAAACTCAGCAGAGATAAACTAAGGGTCCATTGTCTGAAACCAAATCCTTTGGATTTCCTTCTCGAGTAAAAACAGTAGTCAAGAACTGTTTAACAGTAGATGTGTCAACCCTGGACGCGAATGCGACTTCCGGCCATTTGCTGAAGTAATCCATGAGTGTTATTGCGTATCTGCAGTCTGTTGTCAATGTCAATGGAGACCTTTTCCCATGCAGCAGAAGGTAATTCAACAGGGTTGAGGGGAGCATCATGTGTCACGGCAGACTTGTCATTTTGTTTGCATGTATGACAGTTGCGTATCGGAGCTTCAGTCTGGTTGTCCATCTTAGGCCACCAGTACAATTGCCTAAGTCTTTGCTTCGTGCGGACTATACCTTAATGCGATTCATGTGCCAGTTATATGAGTTTCTTCTGTAATGACTCGGGTACCAAGAGACGGTATGTTCCCCTGACAATACATCCATCCACGACAGCAAGCTCATGTCGGACAGTAAAGTATTCCTGTAAGTCCGGATCAACATTTTTCTTATCTTTTGGCCAACATGTCTGTTGATATGTACTCAGTTTAGCGAATACTGGGCAGTTGTTGCATACGGACTGGAAATCTTCTTTGGAGATTGCACTGGAAGCAAATGAAATCATAGCAACAGACTCAATGGTTTCCGCAAAGTCATGTTCAGTGTTAGTAAGAGGCAATCTTGATAAGCAATCAGCAACACTGTTCAATGAATCAGGTCTGTATTGGACATTGTAGTCAAACTCCATTAAGCGTGCAGACCAACTGGCAACACGTAACCCAGCTCGACTATTTCCTTTACTCATGAGAAGAGTAGTAAGAACTTGATGGTCAGTGCGTAGTAGGGATTTTCTTCCCCACAGCCATGTACGCCATTTCATTTCAGACACGACAGTGCTTCCTTCTCGATGATGGAGTATTTTCGTTACGCATCAGACAAGGGGCGTGAAGCCTGCGTCATCCAGCTGAGTCAAGACAGCGCCAACACCATAGTCTGAGGCGTCACAGGAAAGTATTGTGCTGTGATTGGGGTTGAATAAGGAAAGAGCGGGACTATCCACTATTGCCCGTTTGACTTGATCAAAACTTTCTTGTGCAGTCTTTAGGAAGTAAGGCTCTCATTGGCTCAACCAGAGTAGCGTAAGCAGGCACGAACTTATTGTACAAGGCACTAAGACCCAGAAACGACCGCAGTGTAGCTGCATCAGTAGGAGAGGGTGCATTTGTAATTGCAGTAGTATGAGCATCATCCAGGTGTAGGGCCTTCAGCTGAGAGTCTGTATCCAAGAAAGCTAAGTGTCGTCAAGTTGAATTTGCACTTGTCTGTATTCAGTTTCAGACCAGCTTCACTAATCCTGTGCAGAACAGCTTTGAGGTTTGCATTGTGAATGGCTTCGGACACACCATGGACAATCACATCGTCCAAGTAACACTGTACACCATCAAGGCCTTTTAAGATCATGGTCATCATTCGTTGAAAAGTAGATGGTGCTGAACACAGTCCATATGGTACTCTACAGAACTGATATAGGCCTTCATGGGTAATGAAAGCAGTAAGTCCTCTGCTCTCCTCATGTAATTGTACTTGGTAGTATGCATTTTTGAGGTCAAGAGAAGAGAACATCACTGATCCATGTAACTCAGACAGTATGTCTTCGATCAGTGGTAGAGGATGACTATCTTGTACCACAGCCTTGTTAGGTTGTTGTCAACGCACATGTGAATTGTGTTGTTCTTTCGTTTTGTGACCACGATAGGAGAAACCCACCCAGATGAATCAATTTTCTCAATTATGCCATTCTCCTCTAGCATCTTGAGTTCGTCTGACACTGCCGCTCGTACTGATAGAGGTAAGTGACAGAGTTTTTGTTGTACAGGCTTAACTCCAGGCCGGATCTTCACTTTGTGTGTGAAATTTTTAGCGCATCCAAATCCAGCAACAGTTGGTACGGAAACAGGACTGTTAGCAGAAACAAGCGAGATGCTGGATGGTTGAAGCATTGCACAGTGAGTAGCAGGTTCAATCAAGCGACCACCCTTAATCTCGATGTCCAGTGCTTCACATAAGTCATGTCCAATGAGAGGAGTTCCTGATTTGACTATGTTAAACTCACCAGCAACAGTCTTCCCGCAGTATGTCACATTCAGTCTCAGGGAACCACACACAGGAATGTTTTCCTTTGAATAAGTCAGAAGCTGCACTTTCGGTGGTGACAGGACGCATGAACTGAAGTATTCTTTGAATATGTGTTGCGGTAGGATCGATGCACCAGACCCTGTATCCACCATCATCCTAATGGTACAGGTCTGTGTAGGAGATGTGGGTGTAGCTATGGTAAAAGTACCGACTGGAGCTCCATCATCTGTATGGCAGACATTCACACAGAGTACTGTCACTTCAGGTAAGCATACTTCATTAACTGACTTTGATGCTGTCTTGCAAACCTTTGAGAAATGTCAGAATTTTCCACACGCTCTACATTTGCAATCTTTAGCAGGGCAGGACTTATCATTTGCAAGGTGGTTAGCAGAACCACAACGGTAACACTGCTGCTGTCCCTTCACACGCTTATCCTCCTTCGACTTAATCCTTGTTTTATTTTTGTGCATTCGCGTCTTTTCTTGCTTCTGAATCGCTGCTACTTGTTTTGATTCCCCTTCAGCTATAACTTTGGAGTCTGCTACTGCCGATTCAATTTGTCTTGCAATAGCTATCGACTTTTCAAGGGTTAAATCTGGCTCTAGTAACAGTTTTTCATGAATTCGGGGCATGCTCGTTTTTTCCACAATCTGATCACGGATGATTTCATGCTCAATATTGCCAAAAGCACATGTTTTCACTAGTTCACGAAGCGCTGCAACGTAATGATCAGTGGACTCACCCACGGCTTGAGCGCGTTGTCTGAAGCAATATCTCTCTGAAACCACGTTCAGCTTAGGAGAAAATAACTGTTTCAGTGCTTGTAAAGATCCGTCGTAGGTATCAGAGGTAAGAGGTAATGTTGCCTCGTTGCCCTTCTGTTCCTAGACAGCGTATCAGCAGAGCTCTCTTTCTCTCTGCAGAAAACTCTTCTCCACCGATACCGAGCAAGTAGTTCTGAAATAACTTTTCCCACGCATTAAAGGACAGTTTCGGTTCACCTGGGCATTCCAGGAATGCTACTGGGGGTTGTAAAGAGAGTAGGGCCATCTTAACATCCTCGTTGCCACTTGTTATGTTGAAGGAGGAATGGATAAAAAGCAGACAGAACACGAGCAGTAACTTAGCATTTACTTTACTCAACTCTCTTAGTTTTTCTTCTATGCAGTTCTTACATCAGATGAACATGTAAACACCACACCTAGTGGCCATGAATGGTATAGCAATGCAATGGAAAGAGAACACAACACAGAGGCAGTGTGATGTTTTGGGCAATGTTCTGCTGGGAAACTTGCAATTTCCTGCCATCCATGTGGATGTTATTTTGACACGTACCACCTACCTAAGCATTGTTGCAGACCATGTACACCCTTTCATGGAAACGGTATTCCCTGGTGGCTGTGGCCTCTTTCAGCAGGATAATGCACCCTGCCACAAAGCAAAAATGGTTCAGGAATGGTTTAAGGAGCACAACAACGAGTTTGAGGTGTTGACATGGCCTCCAAATTCCCCAGATCTCAATCCAATCGAGCATCTGTGGGATGTACTGAACAAACAAGTCCAATCCATGGAGGCCCCACCTCGCAACTTACAAGACTTAAAGGATCTGCTGCTAACATCTTGGTGCCAGATACCACAGCACACCTTCAGGGGTCTAGTGGAGTCCATGCCTCGACGGGTCAGGGCTGTTTTGGCAGCAAAAGGGGGATCAACACAATATTAGGTCATGATGTTATGCCTGATCGGTGTATATGCGCATAATTCATGGTATTTGTTTAAAAAAAATTACCATGAAAAGAATATTTAAATCTTCTATTGAATGTTGTATAAAAAAGCAGTGTCAATTCAACTAGATGTCTCCTTTAGTGTTCCAGTAGAAAAAAAGAACATTATACAGGTGACGTGAGGGTGAGTAAATGATGACAATTTTATTTTCAGGTGAACTGAATTGTCCTTTTAAGGACAAGGAGAAGAAAGCCTCAAAGTGGTCTTGTTACAGTGACTGAAATGTGCACTCTACGAATCCTGGATCTAATTCATTTATTAAGTCCATTAGAGTTTATGGGGCTGTGGAATGTAACTTATGCTTTATTACTTTCCAATCCCGTATAATAAAAATGCCATATTCGGTTACTGTGCATTTCAGATAACTTAATGGCAGAAAATTGGAACATAAATCTACAAAAAAAGTAGTCTTAACTGTTCTATTCTATATTTAATGGTTTATCAGAGCCTATATATAATTTAATAGCGGATACCTTCCATCAATCATACACTCAAATACTAGAGAACAAAAAAGAGCAGGCCTCCAAAGTGTAACAAATACTTCAAAATGCCTCTATAACAAGACTATTCTGAAAAAAATATGTGAAGCAGATCCTTTACAGTCTTGCCCGAGAGTAAAAGCATACGTCCTTTGTTTAACTGTCCCTTCAGCCTTAAACACTTCTCCAGATGCCAATTTATGCCGTTATGCTTTTCTCAACCTTGTTCTAGATGCGTCTTAAGCCCATTTAGAAGTGTATAATCGTATTCCTGTGCTTTCAAATGAAAATTCACAACCATTACAGGCTGCTTGCTGTTCAATTTCACTGGCTTTTACATTCCCAGGGCTCGGCCTGCTGCTGGATTTGGCTCCCTGCATTGAGAGAGTGGTTTAAGAGAATAGGAAGTCTAATACTAATGTGTTAAATCCTTCAGTTCAGTCAAGCCTGGACTCACGACGACCGCAGCGTCTTGACACAAGTCGGATTAGGCCTGGGGATTAAGACAATATAAGTCTTGAAGAAAAAGCATCCTCTCTGTGGCAGACCGCTCTTGAGGAGATGAAAGACACTCTACTGTAGCTTTAACTGCTAAGCACTCTGAGTCTCTTTGAATAAAGGCAGTCTTTGGATAACGTACGTGTTCACAGAAGGTCACACAGCCCTACAGGGAGGCACAGATGTACTCTGACTTTTTGTTTCATATTGTCAACATTAAATTAGCTAATATTTAAATGGACATGGAAGGGGTGGCTAATATTTTGGAGCTTGTGAATGATGCCACTCCAATTCTGCAGACTTCTATGAAAATCGTTGTGGAACTACTTATGGGCAGAGAATGTATTTTATTTATATTTATGCATTTGGCAGCTGCTTTTATGCAAAGTTACTTACAGTGTTCCTGGTATTGCTAATGGCATACTCAGAGCTGCCTGCAGGGACATGATTTTATACATGTTTTAAAATTCAAATACACCAAAATGTGCAAACAAACAATGCATTATTTAAATCCATCTAAATCTCCTTCAAAATAGTGAGCATGACATAAGCAAAAGTGCTGTTGTTCCGTGTGACGTGTAGATATTCAGACCAAAAGCATGAGTGCAAGTGTGATATTGCTAACATAAATACATAAATAAATAATGTGTTTTATTATTATTGACTTTATTATATATGCATTATTAAATAAATAATAATAAATAATGAATTCAATATTGAAGTAAAGTGTAAGTTACTTCAATATTGAATTCATTATTATTATTTATTTAATAATAAAAAAATAAGAAATTAATCTTTTTATTCAGCTATGATGCATTAAATTAATCAAAAGGGACAGTAAAGACTACAACTTTCCACAAAAATATTAAGCAGCACAACTGTTTTCAACATTGATAATAATAAGAAATGTTTCTTGAGAATCAAATCAGCATATTAGAATGATTTCTGAAGTATTGTGAGACACTAAAGACTGGAGTAAAATGCAGCTTTACCATCACAGGAATAAATCATATTTTAAAATATATTTAAATAGAAAACAGTTATTTTAAATTGTAATAATATTTCACAGTATTACTGCTTTTACAGTATTTTTAATCAAATAAATGCAGCTTTGGTGAATATAAGGATCTTCTTTTAAAAACATTTTTTAAATTTTATCGACCTCAAACATGATCAAGGAAGAACGGATCAGGGTGTCATTAGAGCTCCGCTTAAGACGTTACCGCAGCATCTGCATGAGCTAAAGCTGCTTTGGACAAGTGAAAACAAGCAAGTGAAATTAGGCCTCACTGTGACTCACTCTTCCCTCGAGCTCCTCTCACCACTATACCTAAACACTCACGAGGCGCCACCACATCCAGCTCGCTGCTGATGAAGGGAGAGACAGAACAGAGGTGCTTATAACACATCCACTGATGAGAGACAGACAAAGGGGGGGAAAGCCTAGAGAGAGAACAAACTGAGAAAGAGAGAGAAAGGCTCATTAAAAACACGTGTTGCTGGGGTGTGCAGCGGGGCCCAGAACAGAATCCAATTATCACCTACCTTTTTCTCAGAATCTCTGCATCAATACTTAATTACAATTGAAGCATCCACAGAGATTCACACTCAAACAGAGTCTCCAGACAGCACACCTACCATCTCCAGAACCTGGATCTGGCCCTAAGATCTGGACTCTGGACTGAACTCAGGGGCTGGAGCCATCACTGGAATCTTGTCAGGGGCTGGAGCCATCACTGAACTCTGGTCAGGGGATGGAGCCAACACTGGACTCTGGTCAGGGGCTGGAGCCATCACTGGACTCTGGTCAGGGGCAGGAGCCATCACTGGACTCTGGTCAGGGGCTGGAGCCATCACTGGACTCTGGTCAGGGGATGGAGCCATCACTGGACTCTGGTCAGGGGCTGGAGCCATCACTGGACTCTGGTCAGGGGCTGGAGCCATCACTGGACTCTGGTCAGGGGATGGAGCCATCACTGAACTCTGGTCAGGGGATGGAGCCAACACTGGACTCTGGTCAGGGGCTGGAGCCATCACTGGACTCTGATCAGGGGCAGGAGCCATCACTGGACTCTGGTCAGGGGATGGAGCTATCACTGGACTCTGGTCAGGGGCTGGAGCCATCGCTGGACTCTGGTCAGGGGATGGAGCCATCACTGGACTCTGGTCAGGGGCTGGTGCCATCACTGGACTCTGGTCAGGGGCTGGAATCAATGTGTGTGTGGCCCAGACACACACAAATGCTAGCACCATTATGGGCAATGTAACACTCTCTGGGCTAGGCTCTAGGGCTGAGGCTCACTCTGGAGAACATATTGGAGTGGATCCTGGGATTTCACTCTCTGAAGCAGACTCGCGCTCTGGAGCAGAATTTCACACACTGGAAAGGACTTAGGAGTTTCTCTCACTGGAACGGACTGGGGAATTTCTCTCACTCGAACAGACTTGGGAATTTCACTCTCTGGAACAGACTTGGGAATTATTTTCTTTGGAACAGATTTATGGCATAAGGATTGGAGAGTGGAAATTTTCTTCTGTGCTAAGTCAGGGGCAGTGGGGGTGGCGATGGTCTCATCCGCTAGTCCACTATACAGAGGAGAATTGAACATAATTAACAGACTAGAAGATTAACAAAGAAACTTAAACGTGAACAGAACAGAGAAACAGATAAAAAAACAAACTCAAAACGTGACACTGTTTTAAACTTTTTCCAAATACTAAAACTTTTTCTAAGTTAAAATGGGGGGAAAAAAGGTTTCAGACATTTAAAACTTTAAGTATATATAGACCAGCATCGACAACAAGCAAGGTGGTTCAAGCACAGTGCTAAATCAAAGTGAGAAAGCCTACAGTGTTGTTAGCTGTGCTAATTGGCTATAAAATAATAAAAGCCTACATTTCATTTCATACTAAAATACCTGTTCTTATGCTACAGCAGACTGCCTGTGAAAGACTAGATTCAGAGCAGCAGGATTGCATCATCTGGCATCTCAGAATTAATGCTATACACAAATGAATTCAAGCTTTCAGTTCTTCTTAAAAATAACCTAGAGCATCCAATAAAAAGCAATAGAAAATGTCAGAGTTCAAAGGTCAGAAGTGGCCACGTCAACTGTGAGGTCAAGCAAAACCGCTCGCAAATTGGATGTTTGCTTTTCAAAACATACACGCTGCATAATTGAGGGGCAGCAATTTCAAACTGATCGATTGTGCAAGCAGCTGCTAAAAGGTGAAGGGAGAGAGAAGAAAGAAAAATCTCATTTTTTCTTTCCATGGTCTATATAATTTTCTATATGAAATCTTCAAAATGCTTGAAATGATGAAAACAGTGTGATAGTACTGATTTGTTGCAAAGTAAGCTGGTGCATTTGTAAAATGACAAACTGTGAATCTCAAAAGAACTATTATGATTACACTACAGATATGACCCTATAGACCTACTCAACACAATGGAGTATTGCTTTTTCACAAGCTAAATTGAAAACTGCAAGATGATTGTCATATTACTGGTACTGGCAACAATTACCACCATCATTGAGAAGTGATAATTACCATGTGGTGCTAATATTTCCTTGGTAATATTTGATAAGTCAGTATTACCTTTCTAGATGTCAGATTTTTAAGACGTATAATGAAGGGTAGACAATGTTCAACTTGCTCAAAGTGGAGTATATACAATATAACACATGGCTGCACGGAATACTTGAATCTGTTTGAACAGTCATATCGTTCTGTGGCCATGAGTATATAGTTCAATTTCAGTCGAGGAAACATAACATAATTCAGAAAAAAAAAAACATTCCTAAATGGTTTGCATTATTTATGTCAAAGACAATGCATCTGATCAAACAATCGAGCATTTTGGTGCAAATTCCTGGTAATCTAGTCAAATTAGACATGCGAACATGGAGAGGTTACATGGCATGAATAGAAATGAATAGAATAGAAATGTTGAATAGATGAATAGAAAGTTAAAAAGTTATTTTGTAACAAATGTCTTTACTGTCACTTTTTGATGAAATATCACAATTTGCATCCTTGGTGAATAAAAGTATTCATTTCCTTCTAAACAAAACCTCAGACTACATTGGCACAACAATGATGAATTATCGACTGTTGAGAGTAGGAAAACAAAGTTCAAGAAATCAAACTATAAAAACAAGTTTATAATACATAAAATATGTCTCATTTTGAGGACATTTTTGTTTACCTGTGTGCATCCCCAACAAATGTCCAAATTTGGGTTCTGTAGAAAATGTATTCACATTGGGGCTAACTGTACATTATCCCTTACATATACACATAAAATAGACACATGTACAGTGCATCTGGAAAGTATTCACAGCGCTTCACTTTTTCTGCATTTTATGTTACAGCCTTATTCCAAAATGGATTAAATTCATTATTTTTCTCAAAATTCTACAAACAATACCCCATAATGACAACATGAAATAAGTTTGTTTGAAATCTTTGCAAATTTATTAAAAATAAAAAACAAAAAAATCACATGTACATAAGTATTCACAGCCTTTGGCATGATACTCAAAATTGAGCTCAGGTGCATCCTGTTTCCACTGATCATCCTTGAGATGTTTCTACAACTTGATTGGAGTCCACCTGTGGTAAATTCAGTTGATTGGACATGATTTGGAAAGGCACACACCTGTCTATATAAGGTCCCACAGTTAACAGTGCATGTCAGAGCACAAACCAAGCCATGAAGTCCAAGGAATTGTCTGTAGGATGCACTGTAATTGGAGAATATGTTGAAAATCGGAACCATCCCACATACACACAGAGATTCAGATCCAGGGATGCAGTCTGTTTATAGCCCTATTCGGACGGGATTAGTTTTACAAGGGTAGATGGAGTAATGTAATTTTACCACAGGACGTCTGTAATATTAAAGGCCAATTCGCATGGGATAAGAAATCTCAGTAAAACTACTAAGTGGGAGGGGTAACTTGATTTACGGACCGCCGTCACCTGTCGTCATGTGCATATTATGTTGTTTCCTGATATCACATGCGCAAACACACAACGCACGCAAAAACACTTGAGGTTTGCCACAGACTTGTCTTACCGCCTAGAACACAACTGAATGCTTCAAGCGCCTCTATACTTGAAAAACCACGGAAAACTACTTTTAAACAGGAAATGACAGAATATTTACATACATATTTGCAGCTTGTCTATTCGCACAGAATTAGCATTACCTGAGGTAATTTTTTCTGGACATTTTTACAGAAGGTAAAAGTCGCCCTAATCTTTACTGACATTGTCCGTAATGATTACTGAGATGGCACATCCGGACAGGACTAAAATCACTGAGGATCTCTGGTAAATAACTACTTTACCCCACCTCTACATGTAAAACTAATCCTGTTCGAATAGGGTCAGTGAAATATTTTGCACACCCAATACCAAACAGCCTCAGCGGACTATACTACAGACGAAAATCCCTAAAAGAGGTAGGACTGATGCCAAGATCGCAGATAAGTATTCCTTAACAAAAGATTAAAACCTTGCCTGGAGGGGTTTGATAGGGAAGGACACAAGAGAGAGAGAAAAAAAACATCTCATTAGTAGGCAAGTACGCTAAGACCTCAGCCCTTAGTGCAGCCCATCGTCTTCTCATCCTGGCAGGCAGTCTGAATGAGAAAAAAGTGAGAAGAAACAAAACAGACATCCAGAGAACAATGTAGGCGTTTATGTCCATGGTTGGTCTTGTCAGGAGTTTGAGTGTAAAGTGCCAGCTGTGCTTGTGTTGTGTGTTCTGCTCAGTGGGAGCGTTAATGCCACTATGGGCCACAGAACAGACTCAGCCTGAGGCCCACACAGACAGCAGAGCTGGAAGACATAGCAGCATGCTACTGCACTATGTATGGAGGAAAGGGTAAATATGGGACAAAAAGAGCAAAAAAAGCATTGAAAAGAGTGAAAGGAGAAAGATAAGTCAAGTATTCGTCATTGAATCTCAAAAACACTGCCAAAGAAATATCCTGGTTATAATGGAACCCCACTATGAAAATTAATCATCTTTTGTAGGTTAGTTCACTCAAATAAAAAAAGAATGAAACAGCACCATACAAGTATAAGAAATAAACTTGTGCGCTATATATTCAAAATCTTCCGAATCTAATTTTGAGTCATTATTCACTGAAAGTCTTCATATTCACCCTAGTCTCAGCCTCAGACGTCACGACGAGTGTCTGATGCATATGGGACACTTTTCTGGAAACACTTCAGGAGTTTCGAAGTTGTCATCTGATTGGTTGAATTCTACAGGATGTCCGCGAGACGCGTGTGTTGCGTTCTTTAACGTTCCGCCTGGAAACAAATGCTGTGATGCCAAACTCCCTCGTGGAAGAAGAACGCCGTCGTGTTTACAACTGTGACAATGAGCGCTTACCAGGATCAACTAAATGCTGGATTTTCAAAAGTATGTGAAGTTCATGGCTCCATTGTTGCAGTAAACTTGCACATCGTTCTTGAATGAATTTATAGATGCACGCCGGTCTGTTATTGCAGGGACATCGACTTTACATTTTCACGCTCCTAAACATGACGCGGAACAAATCGAACTGTGTTTGGTTGCGTTACATGTCAGTCAAATGTCCTCTTGGGCGGTCCTCGACCAATGAAAGCTGCGATGGAGTCCAGACCTTCTGCCGTCAGTCTGAAGGTCTGGCTACGTGAGATTACATTCACCCTAGTTCTCATGTACACTGCCATTCAAAAGTTTGGGATCAGTAAGATTTTTTTAATGTTTTTAAAAAAAGTCTCTATTGCATTTATTTGATCCAAAATACAGTAAAAACTGTAATATTGTGTAATATTGTGAAATCTTTTAAAAACATCTTTAAAATCTTACAGATGAACGGCAGTGTATTTCATGGGAAAAATAAGGCAAGGCAAGTTTATTTATATAGCACATTTCATACACAATGGTAATTCAAAGTGCTTTACACAAAAAAAGGAATTAAAATAATCATAAAATAATCACAACAGATGCATATGAAATAAAGATATCAGGCATGAATAAAAATAACAATACAAGCAGAAAGACGTGTCCTTTTTTTTTAATTTTTACACTTTCCTAGTAGTGCAATTTCAATTAATTGAGTTGATTTGATTCACAAAACCAGCCTGAATGTTTCATTCATGAATCTGACTAATCGAGTTCAACTCACTGACTCAATTCAGTCGCAATGGTTAACAATTCACAGTGAAAAATGACTTAAATTAATAACATTTTTGTGATTCTCATTAAAAAAAATGTTGTTTGCCTCCACAAAATATGGAATATAGTGCAAGTCTCGTATGAACAACTTTTATGATGCCTTTCTGAAGAATGAGAACTTCAGGCCCCATTTAATTTCTTGGAAAAATTGTGACTAAATGTTAATCATTTTATTATTAAGTGAATATTTAATTATATTATTAATCAGTATATATTTAATATAGTCACATTTTAAGAAAATAACTACACATTTTTATGGAAAAGTGTAGTTTAATGGAAAGTAAGTAAAATTAATAGTAATCAATTGATTTAATAATTGAATACTAAATAATAATTATTAATTTGTCATATATTTATTATTTTGTCATTAAAATAATGTCAATGTTGAAAAAAGATGAATTTACTTTCTTGCAAAACTTGCAAAGTTTTTTGGAGTGAAATATGACATTTCTTTGTGAGATTCATCCTTCTAATATTCTTATTCAGATGGGGAATAAGAGAGAATTCATTGTCCTGCACAAACTAGTGATGCTCTTCTCCTTTTGAATCGCACACTCCATTCAGGTCACTGCACAATCATGGCCGACATCCCTACAGTCAAGGCCGATTCAGACTTATGACCCATGGAACGTGTGGCAGACTCCCTACAGAGGCAAAAGCCTGGCCTTCTGCTCTCAAGCCCGACAGCTATTTTATCATCAAAGCAGCTTTATCTTGCAGAATAGCCCACTTTATCTGACAAACCGGCTGTTTCACAAGCAAGAGAAACAGCACAATGGTTTTAATTCTACAACGTTTGTACAACGTCTTGAATAAAACCCTTGGGCAGAGGTACCAACTCGATGAATACAGGCAGAAACACTGAGATCATCAATCACGACTTGGACTGGATTCTCAACCAGCCAACAGCAAAAGAGAAGCCTGCGGTAGTAACAGCATCGAGACCCGACCAGCTCTCTTTCACTAACGAGGACAGAAAGACTTGAGAGAGATCAATAAAATGAGCAGACCCACAGGAGCATGAGCCTGGCCATGCAGCGACTCAGAAATAGGCAGCCTGTCAGACAGAGTGCTGCACAAAGAGAGATAGAGAGGGCTAAATGGAGACAAAACAGAGACAGCAGAGCCAGCAAAAGAGCTTTAAACCGAGAGCGAGATGCCGAGAATGATGGGTCAGGTATCCGCGGTGAGCTAGACGGTTGAGGGACGCTACGGATGGAGGGTGAGATGCAGAAAGGATTGTCTAGTCGGTGGCTATTGCCATCCCTCGTGACAGGTGCTGGCTTTCCCTAGATGGTAGATGGTAGATGGTTGATTTGCCAAACTCATCTCTGCGTCTTCAAAGGAATGAAGAGAGCAGATGTGACTCAATTCGGTTTGACAACTAGAGAGGGTGGGAGAAAGCCAGACAGCAACAGTATTTACCTAAAGTAGGAATATTTCCAAGAGTACATTCTTCAAACCTCTTTCTCACTGGTCTTG
This sequence comes from Coreius guichenoti, assembly GCA_039654105.1. Taxonomy (NCBI): domain Eukaryota; kingdom Metazoa; phylum Chordata; class Actinopteri; order Cypriniformes; family Gobionidae; genus Coreius; species Coreius guichenoti. Next base: position 27,285,185 of record CM077184.1, read on the forward strand.
GCGGTGGAAGACTACGACGCATTGAGGTTTCTCTTAGCGCGCTCCAAGCATTGATTAAAAGGGTTGCAGCAGCCAAGTCATGTGAAAGCAGGACACTGTTTCAATGCGCAGTCTTCCTGGTGAATGGCATTTGGTTATGTATTAAGACGAAAAAAATACTGAATAGTCATGTCTGAAGTATTGAAATTACTGTATGCATATAGGTTCTCATTGTTAATTATAAAGAATATTTAATTAAGCGTGGTTTTTACATTTTCTGAAAGCTTTCATGTCATCTTTAATGGGACAGCTCAAAAAAAAAAAGAAAATTCATATGAATTATGTTCTTCTGTAGAATAAAAAATGTGATATTCTAACGAATCCTCACAGATCTTGTCCATACAACGACAGACTTCAAATAAAAAAGTCACTGCTACAATGCTAGCACTGTTGGGGAGTAACTAACTAAAAGTAGCAATGCTAACTTGACTATATCTTTCAGTAGCGTGACAGTAGTTCAGTAGCGTGACTGTTTTCATAATAGTGTAGCTTTTCCAGTATTACTTTATCAAGTGGTAATCCGGGATCCAACGCTACTCTTTTTAACTTCTGAGGGAATAAACACACTTACCACTCACATGTTGCATTTGAAAGCCAGAATTGGTTCATTCAGATGGTTCATGAAAACAATTTGCAATTATTATTTATCAATTCGTGTTCACAAAGTTGCATACTGTCCAAGTATAATATTAGTATGAATGAAATTCAGTACTACATTCGTCATTGTCATGTGACCTACAGCATCAGTTGAATCAATTCAATGCATTCACAACTCCTCTCCCGTGGCCTTATGGAATAGTAAAGCGTCCACTGAATGCTCACTTCAGAATCTCGCCAGAAATAGTAGGTAATCCAGGTACTTTACAGCTACTTTTTGAATACTATGAATTTACTATTCATTTGACAAAGTGTTTTTTTGCCTATTATAGTAGTAAAGTAGGCATAGGCCTATTTAGATGCAGAGCCTGTACTATAATAACTCAATTATGTAAATTGTGCTTGTTATATTGTGTACAAATTTAACTACTTCGATAGCTTACATTTAGCTAATTTCACGTAGCCAGACCTTCAGACTGACGGCAGAAGGTCTGGACTTTTTTGCAGCTTTCATTGGCCAAGGACTGCCCAAGAGAACGTATGGCTGACATGTAACGCAACCAATCACAATTCACTTTTGTTCCGCTTAGGGGAGTGAAAATGTAAAGTCGATGTCCCTGCAATAACAGACTGGCATGCATCTATAAATTATTCATTCAAGAACGCTGTGCAAGTTTACTGCAACAATGGAGCCGTGAACTTCACATACTTTGAAAATCCAGCGTTTAGTTGATCCTGGTAAGTGCTCATTGTCACAGTTGTAAACATGACGGCATTCTTCTTCCACGAGGGAGTTTGGCGCCACGGCATTTGTTTCCAGGTGGACCGTTAAAGAACGTAACACACACGTCTCGCGGACATCCTGTAGAATTCAACCAATCAGATTACGACTTTGAAACTCCTGAAGTGTTTACAGAAAAGTGTGCCATATGCATCAGACGTTCAGCCAATGGTCCGTGGGCGTGACGTCTGAGGCTGAGACTAACATTTAGCCAACTACTTTTTTTCAAAAGAGTGGCTTGTCTGGCTTTGCTTGTGTTATCCATCAGATAAAATATGTCAAATCCCTTATGACGCCTACACAACTTTGAAAGTCGTCAGATTATGTCTTTTCACACTACACAACGGTCTGTTCATTGCTAATGTCAGTTCCAGTCAAAACACATTTTACACTACAGGAGCTGGATCGCATAAATATCTTCATATGTAACCTGCTAAATATCTCTTGGGCACCGTTGACACATCAGTGCTTCTCTCAGATCACGTTTTTGTTCATTCAAACATCGCGATCGTCACTCACGTGAACGGGCAGATCTGCCTCCGATTTTAGGAATTTGTCGGCGATGTCCATTAACTATTGAATATATGGGCTAAAATAGTGTAGCGTGAGCGGCATTAGAAAAGGAAGATCTCTCCTCATAATTCACATGATTTAGCGAGTTATGCACCAAAGTTTAATACTTTGCTGTAATACTTTTGGGTTCGAAGCCCAAAACCAAAATATGATATGCTTGCCTTGGAAAGCACCATTAATTAGAACATCATAGAAGATTGCAGAATAAAATGAATCTCAGTTGAAGCTACATACTGTTTAAATGCGAATTACTCAAATTAGCAGCTCTCTTATCAGTTCTGAACTCAAAAGCCCCCAGACATAAACCATTTAACTACTAGCTCTGCTCATCTAGAGTAACAGGAATGATAAATTCTATAATTAAAAGCTTATTTCATTATTATGGTACTCCTTAGCAGGAGGGGGGAAAAAAACACTCAAACAGCAAGGTCAGTCTCCCTGGTGACAAAATGGGTATAATAAGGTGTAGTGACTAACTGGTATATTGACAATTAAAGTTTAACAGAAACCTTGGAGGAATGTCCTCCTCAGAAAAATGTCATATTGGGTCAAACATCCATGCTCTCTGACCTCCCCCTCCAGCCCAGTGAGGGTGCCTTAGTCCTCGGCACAGTCAGATCCGTTCTCCCCTCCTCTGGAGCTCTGCCTTAGGTCTGACTTTGAAACACAGACTCCATCCAGGAAGGCAGACCGAGGGAATGGCACATGCACCTCAGCCCAGAGAGAATGCGCTTGTTGCAAAACTTTATGAATTAATTTCTTCTGCTGAACACAAAAGAAGATATTTTGAAGAATATGGGTGACCAAACAGTTGATGGGCCCCATTGACTTCCATAGTGTGGAGAAAAAAATACTACGGAAGTCAATGGGGCCCATTAACTGTATGTTATCATTCACATTAACATTCTTCAAAATATCTTCTTTTGTGTTCAGCAGAAGAAAGAAGTTCATACAGGTTTAGAACAACTTGAGGGTAGTAAATTATGACAATTTTTCAAAATTTGCAGACAGCCTGTGCAATGAATAATGCACATTTTCCAAAAATCTTTTTGTAAATTTTGCATAAACGTTGTGTAACATTGTAAATAAGACTTTCAGCAGTTTTGTACATTTGCTAATTTGCAATACACATACAGTGGGGAGAACAAGTATTTGACACACTGCCGATTTTGCAGGTTTTCCTACTTACAAAGCATGTAGAGGTCTGTAATTTTTATCATAGGTACACTTCAACTGTGAGAGACGGAATCTAAAACAAAAATCCAGAAAATCACATTGTATGATTTTTAAATAATTAATTTGCATTTTATTGCATGACATAAGTATTTGATCACCTACCAACCAGTAAGAATTCCGGCTCTCACAGACCTGTTAGTTTTTCTTTAAGAAGCCCTCCTGTTCTCCACTCATTACCTGTATTAACTGCACCTGTTTGAACTCGTTACCTGTATAAAAGACACCTGTCCATACACTCAATCAAACAGACTCCAACCTCTCCACAATGGCCAAGACCAGAGAGCTGTGTAAGGACATCAGGGATAAAATTGTAGACCTGCACAAGGCTGGGATGGGCTACAGGACAATAGGCAAGCAGCTTGGTGAGAAGGCAACAACTGTTGGCGCAATTATTAGAAAATGGAAGAAGTTCAAGATGACGGTCAATCTCCCTCGGTCTGGGGCACCATGCAAGATCTCACCTCGTGGGGCATCAATGATCACAAGGAAGGTGAGGGATCAGCCCAGAACTACACGGCAGGACCTGGTCAATGACCTGAAGAGAGCTGGGACCACAGTCTCAAAGAAAACCATTAATAACACACTACGCCGTCATGGATTAAAATCCTGCAGTGCACGCAAGGTCCCCCTGCTCAAGCCAGCGCATGTCCAGGCCCGTCTGAAGTTTGCCAATGACCATCTGGATGATCCAGAGGAGGAATGGGAGAAGGTCATGTGGTCTGATGAGACAAAAATAGAGCTTTTTGGTCTAAACTCCACTCGCCGTGTTTGGAGGAAGAAGAAGGATGAGTACAACCCCAAGAACACCATCCCAACTGTGAAGCATGGAGGTGGAAACATCATTCTTTGGGGATACTTTTCTGCAAAGGGGACAGGACGACTGCACCGTATTGAGGGGAGGATGGATGGGGCCATGTATCGTGAGATCTTGGCCAACAACCTCCTTCCCTCAGTAAGAGCATTGAAGATGGGTCGTGGCTGGGTCTTCCAGCATGACAACGAGCCGAAACACACAGCCAGGGCAACTAAGGAGTGGCTCTGTAAGAAGCATCTCAAGGTCCTGGAGTGGCCTAGCCAGTCTCCAGACCTGAACCCAACAAAAAATCTTTGGAGGGAGCTGAAAGTCCGTATTGCCCAGCGACAGCCCTGAAACCTGAAGGATCTGGAGAAGGTCTGTATGGAGGAGTGGGCCAAAATCCCTGCTGCAGTGTGTGCAAACCTGGTCAAGAACTACAGGAAACGTATGATCTCTGTAATTGCAAACAAAGGTTTCTGTACCAAATATTAAGTTCTGCTTTTCTGATGTATACTTATGTCATGCAATAAAATGCAAATTAATTACTTAAAAATCATACAATGTGATTTTCTGGATTTTTGTTTTAGATTCTGTCACTCACAGTTGAAGAGTACCTATGATCAAAATTACAGACTTCTACATGCTTTGTAAGTGGGCAAACCTGCAAAATTGGCAGTGTATCAAATACTTGTTCTCCCCACTGTATACACATATATACAGATATTATTAACAGTGTCAGTCAAACACCAGTAGTTCTCATCAAGACTAAAGGTGTGTTTACACTGACAGAAGTTAAATCGCTAGTAGTCGATGTTCTGTTGGTTGCTATTCAACTTCAAGACTCTTCACTTCCATTGGGAGATGCTGTATCATGAGGCTGCTCATTGGCATAAAGCCAACTCTAATGTTGCATTAATGCATTTGCCAGACACTTATCCCAAGCGACTTAAATTGCATTCAAGATATACATATTTTTTTTGATCAGTTCATGCATTGCTTGGGAATCAAAACTATGACCTTGGTGTTGCTGGCACCATGCTTTATATTTGAGCTACACGTTTGCAAATTTGCAACATCATCCACATTATCACATGTCGCCACAAATTGACAACTTTTATTGGAACGTATCTAAATGCAATGTAATTTCAGTCACTACAAATTGCTGTCAATGTGATACCATTATGCATCACTGTGCTCCTAAAAATGCATCTAAATTGCTTCTATTCACCTTATCCCTTTCTATTAGTCTCCCTTTCGATTTTTAATGAGTATGCGATAAAATATCCATCATACCTCCAAATTACACTAATAATATTTTCAATTCACACTCCGGTACCAAAATGGCAATTGCACTAGGACCTGACCCTCATTCTCAGCGAAAAGCTCTGATCTATGGAGAGGTGACTGAGTCACCACTGCGTCTGCCGGCTGGGTTTGCTGCAGGGAGGCTGATACTGAGGTAACAGGATGGGTAATTAGGTTGGAAGTCTGAGTCTCACAGAAAGACCCCCTTGCCCTTCCCCTGCTAGACTTTCTTCAATCCTACTAAAATTAGAGCTGAGCCAAAGGCAAGACACAACAACCGCAGAGGTTCAAACATGAGAACAGAGAGAGGAAGAGGAAGAAAACTGCAGGTTGGCAGGAGAGAATGAGCAGGCGATGTGAATTAGTAAGACCTGTAGAGAGCGAGAGAGAGGAAGGCAGAGACAGCCTGCGGTGGTCAGCATTGTGACTAAAGCACAAGGGACGTGTGGGAAGCCTACGGCTCGGTAAAGCGCACACTTCCCCACCCCCACACCTCCTTTCAAGGCAACCATTTAACATAAAAATTGATTTATATCGAGCCCTAAATTGCTTCCGAGGGATTCGCTCCCGTGGAAGCACAGACAGAGGTCTGAAGTCAAGTGCGTGAGCTAATGAGGCCCAGGGTTTCCATGTGAACAGGTTGCATGCGCGGACATGTCAGCGCAGACCGCAGCAGTGACCTGTGACAGACCGTTGGGTTTAAACTACATTCCCAACAAGGAGCAATCTTTAAAAGGTGATTCTGGGGTTAGATTGAGGAGGCGAATTTGCTTGGAAGCGCTAACGATAAAAAGCATAAAATACATCAACAGCAACAACTTTCCACATGAAAACGCTCCTGAGGCTTTGCTGCCTTTTTAGTCTCACTTCGAGTGAACATATTGGCAGCAGACCAGTGAAGAGGAAGGATGAGAGCAGGCGGATTTGTACCGTCGGCGTGGGTTGTAGGTCAACATGAGAACAGTTTCCTTTTTAGTCATTTAACTTTGCCAGACTAGGCACTGAAAACACAAGGATGGAAGCAATTACTCATCTATAAATACATAGAAGACTCAATGCAAATGTTCTGCAACACTGTGTTTATCACCAGGAAGACATGATACTTCCTCTAGAACTTAATGCTTGTTGAGCACAGCCAAAGGGCAGACTGGCGCCCACTTTCCTTCAAGCTGTGTAGCACCCTGCATGTCTCATTGATTCTCATCTGTTGCACCAGATACCTGAGCGTACTGGCATTAAACACACATTCCATTAAAACACCACAATCACTCAACAGACCCTGCTTACATCAAGGCTTGGTCCAAACATGGTTTTCTAAGTGCCCGGCCTGTGAAAGCACATCCTCGTTGTGCATTAAAAGTATTCAAGACTAAATGGGAGTCTTTAATTATTCATGAGGGCCACACAATGCAGATGTCTTATTTATCCTCACTGGTACCAGAACATGCTCAGAACAGCAACCAGCAGGACAAGAAGTCATTACGCAAATTGTCTGATTGTTGCTTGCACTTTCAATGGAAGTCTATGAGGATTCCATACAACAGCTGCTCCACGGACATCCTTTACAAACGCATTTCTGCTGATTTCACAAACTTAAGATACTAGCCAAAATTATTTTCTGTGGTCATCAGCATGAAACTGATGCCATCCATTGAACATTGAACCATATTAAAAGCATTGCTGTATTTGACCATAAACGTCCCTTTAACCAGAGAAATCTTCAACCCCATTCCTGGAGACGGTTTCCTAAATCACCCCATATACCTTACAGTCAGGGTTCCCACTCTTTTTCAGTCATCATTTTCAATTTCACTAGCAGGAATAAAAGACAAGGATCACACCCTAAAGTAATACATTTCTTCCCCACAAGTCTTTAAAAGACATACAGTTTATGGCCATGACAACTACAAAATCAGTTTTTTAATAACAGCTCTTAATTATACATTATGACTTCTTGGTACCAATTTCGGTAACACTTTAGAATAATGGTCCGTCATTAATAAGTAGTAGTAGTAGTATTTAAGTTTATTGCCATATCAGCATCACTGGCTATTACATGGCAGATACATATTAAACATTTAACAACATAATTTCATAATTACAATATAATGAAAACAAACATTTAAAAAACAAACAAACAAAAATAAGTACTCATCATTAATAAGTAACTATGCAGGAAGTAATGCAGCACTAATGAGTAGTACTACACTAACACTTCAGCTTACTATTAACTAATATAGAAACAAGCTTAACTAATCAGTAAGTAATATCGAATTTAAGAGAATTCGTTATTAGGTAATCAATAACTAGTGAATGGGATTGGCATCATTAAGAACTAATAGGTAACTATGACAAATTATAAAAAATTACTAATTAATTACTAATCACATTAACGTGTCTGTATGGAGCCCCGCACATGACGTGCAAGAAAAAAAAATAAAAAAAGTAAATTGTGCGCACAATTTAGCCTACTAGTTTTTTCCTGCATGTCATGTTCTCGGCTCTGTATGTCTGAGATGTGAGCAATTGTCTTTTTTTACACTCAGCGTGGTCATAAAATGCATCACTAATTACTCAAGTGTTATAGTCACTATGCAGGAACTACTAGTGACCTGGACCATTATTTTAAAAGCGAAATAGATGTTTTTCACTTTAAAATAATGGTCCAGATCACTAGTAGTTCCTGCATAGTGACTAGGTAACACCTGAGTAATTAGTGATGCATTTTATGACTTTATCAGAGTAAAAATTATGACTGATTACGTCTCAGACACACAATAATGTTCTTTATAATTTGTCGGTTAGTTAATAGTTAATAATGAGGCTAATCTCATTAAGTAATTATTGATTACCTAATGAGGAATTCTCCTAAATTCGATATTACTTACTGACTAGTTAAGATTGTTTCTATATTAGTTAATAGTAGTAGCTGAAGTGTTAATGTAGTACTACTCATTAGTCCTCCATTACTTCCTGCATAGTTACTTATTGATGGACCATTATTCTAAAGTGTTATCCCAATTTCAACAAAATGGAACTAAAATATTTCATTTCACTATTTGAAAATAAATATTAAATAGTCAGTTATCACTGCTAATAATATTAATAAGTACATTAAAACATTAGCATATAGCCTTCAAATATTTAATACATATAGGCATGTAGCCTTTAAATATTTTTAACTTAGTAAATGTTGCTTTAAACAGGTCAAGTGAAAAGTTAGTAATTAAATGAACAAAGAAACATAATACATCTAATAGAAGAAGTGGCAGGTCTGTCTGCATTTACACAATGCAAAGACTTTTGTCACGTCTGTAGTTATCACTGTCAATCAACATAATTTTGGATTCAGTCCCACATTTAAACACGGTTGTCACTCCCGAGACTTTGCAGTGTGTATTTAGAAACGTGAAAAATAAAACTTTCATTCAAATTGTGAATGAGTTATATACAGATAAACAAAGAGAGCTCCCTTTATAAAATCGCTGAACTTGTCAGTCACTTCAGTGCCTGCTCACTGAGTTCTGTATTCTTGTGAAAACTCCCGTTATAATCAATGAAGCTGGCTACACTGCACAATGAATCTCTTATTTACATTGCATTTACACCTTTGTTGGTTATGATGAAAGGATTCATGAGTGTGCAGAACTCAACAGTCCAATGAGGAAAATAATTTTTAGTTATATATTATTTTCATAAATAGTTTTTAGCCCTATTGAGCGGATTCTGAACATCTTGAACACCTCTGACTGGCCATTACATTCAGGTGTTCAACACTGGCTACAATGCTGCAAAAACACGGTTTTAAACATTTGACACTTCACCGAGTGCTCACAAATACGAACAGGAGTATCTGAAAGCAGCCACCTATCAGCTGGTATAACAGATTAACCTGGTACTCTGTATTACCAGTACTGCAGAAAGGCTGGTATCCTCTTTTTTTTTTTTTAAACTTCAGTATTGACTTGGTACCAAAGTACTGGTACTTTCGCCAACAATCAGAACTAAAAACTTAAGCTTTCACTTTATGATGGTCCCTTTAACACATTCTGTTGACTAAGTAACATTGCACCTATAAGTCTACTAACTGAGTTTTGGTAGAGTATTAGTAGACTGGTAAGGTTAGAATAAGTTGACATGTAGTTGCAAAGTTACTCAGTCAACAGAATGTTCTCTGTTCTTCTCACGTCAAAACTCAGTATCCTTAAAGCACTTTCTGCTAACAACAATTGTTTGAGGGTGTGAAATTCTGCATTCTTGGCTAAAGAAATAAATTTCAGGACATTTTACATGCCATTTTCCAGGACTGGAAATAATCATTTTCCAGGTTTTCCAGTATGGGAACCCAGATAGTACTGTTTGAGAGTTTGTAGTTCTGTCTGAAACCATATCCACATTGAATACACTCATTCAGCTCCATCGTTTGAGCTACTGCGCTGCACGCTTTTATTATATAAAATCAATTATTTAATGTCACCCAAAGATGCTGCATGTATGAAACTACATACAAACCTTTCCCTATTATCACCAATGGCAACTAGACTTTAAATTACTGTTGAATATTGTCGCATTTGAGTTCATTTATTCACAGTCTGAAACCCTGAGAACGAGAGAGACATGAAGACATAAGCTTTGAGAAAGACACAGGAGCCAGGTCTAGAAATTCAATTTTTTTTATTTTTGACATTAGAAAATATGTAAAAACATATGCCAAGATATTAGGTATTCTCTTTGTAGTCATATGTAATCATTTGCAGGCTGTGCGCGTGAGTGATCTTGGATGCACCAACTTCCAAACAAGTCTGAATAACTTTCATGTGAAAAATTCTGTCCGCTCCCCTAAGTCACCAAAAGGTTTCTCCAACCCCAAAGGCTTTAGTTTGCTTCTATTGAGAAGGCCAACAGCTATGCTGAAAGACAAGCACTTCAATAAGCTCAAATCCAGTTTAGCTTCATTGAAATACAGTCTCATCAATCTCCTAAAGAAAACAAAAGAACACAGACTCCTGGCACTTGTATTTCATCACTAATCCCAAGCAATTCCCTTGGTTTGCCGACATCGTTTTAGGCATGTCTGCTTATGTGGATGTTGGAAAACGTAATGGAATGTTATTTCAGCGACAGCCAAGGTGGAGGTGTCCAAGTGTTTGTCCCAGAGGGCTACAGATTACTCAAGCCAGATTACACATGGATTCAATTCATTTTCATCACAGCACATTGAGAGAGACCTTTAGGTTATTACCAGCATTTCACACTGAAGGAGGTGGCCAGCAGCCACAGCTCTCCAGGACACGAGCCAGAAACCATCACAACTCCCCCCCGTGCACTCAAAACCCTGACTCCCTTGAGAGGGTGTACTGGTTAGGTGTGAAACTAGCAAAATAGCCATGCAGGAAGGCAGACAGACAGACAATTGGTGTGTTTAATTTGCATTCGTAAAGCCATGCTTCCAGTTTTCAGCATGCACAATGTGTGAAAAGAGCTGCCAAACCACAATCCCCTGGTTTCAGACCACCACACATGCCTTGCACATTACCCCAGAGGCATTTCCCCAGCAGCTGTAGGCCACGTATGTCCGACACAAACAGATATGACTGTGTAAACAAAGACCCATTTAGTGCACACAGTGGGCTTGCCTTGAACGTTTCCTCCAAGTTCTCTTTACCCTCTAGCATCTGTCCTGAAAATAAATATTTCCATTATCTGCTTTTGTGATTTATCATTACAGTGAAGCCCGCATACACATCGGTCAAACTCCTACCCACGTGCACCCATTGTTCGACGGCACTTGAGCGGTGGCTGATGCTTATTAAAATCTGTGCTGAGGACAGATTTGTCTCTAATGCAATAAGGCATTAGTCCTGTTAGCCAGTCGGCAACCAGTGGCGGCCCTGCGGGGGACGGACATACTGTCATCGGCAGTAATTGGTCAGAATGACAGGCTCGAATCGTATGTGTGCTGAGGGGGAAAGAAATGAGCAAAAGACGGAAGCTACAGCGATACACACTGACAGTGAGACAAACACGCACAAAAGCCATGCAGTGCCAAATTCAGACTCTGCACAGCGAGGATTAGAAAACAAAGCAGAATTTATGGAAAGCTCTCAATTAGGGCAAGAAAGACCTTTATCCAGAAGGTAACAATGTTAGTATGATTTAGATCAACAGTTGCGCTATGTTGCGAACCCCTGGATTTGTGCGTTTGGTTCATAAGATGGAAAATTCAATTGTGATTCACAAACTGCAAGACAGTTCCAGTAGCTTAAACCCATTCAAACCTATCTACTCAAGAGTAATACAAAAATTACCATGGCAATTAAAGGACAAAGTCTGTGCTAAGAGATAGGGGCCGGACAGCTCTAAATTAGCATGTACGTTCCACCGAGCGAGGAACTGGGCAAGACATGCTTGTCTTGCAGAATAAAGCACTGGAGTATTGTCTGAGGTAGACGTCTAGAGAGCCCGGACAGAATTTTTCGAGCTTGTTAAAATGATTTCTTGGCCAACATGAGCAGAAGAGGTCAATTTAAAGATGTTAAGTGTGCTTAGAAAGCACTTGAGGTGAACAGTAAAGAGAAACTTTTCAGTACAGAGTAGTGACCTTGCATAACCACTGGAGAACAGATGTACACAGCACCAGCTTTTCCACTTCAACCCATTAAGAGGTTGCTGGTTTAAACTTTAGCTGACAGGACCATCGATTTCTGCCATTCCACCCCGTTCAGAAGCTGTCCAGTCAGACTGTCCAAGGTTCCATAAAGACGCTGGTGTTCAAAAGGTAAGATTGCTCTTACACCGCAAAAACACTTGTCTTTTCCTGTAGAAGAATTACAAGTCAATCAGCAAAGCAAGCAAAAGGGAGGAGCACACACACACACACACATACATAACTCTGAGACAAACATCTGAATCACCTTGCATGATGAGTTCATCTATCACATTAGGCCACTGAAGCTACCAGTAATTACCGAGCTGAGTATATAGCAGAAACCGGAAGCAAGCCCATTAGGGCAGTGCAACTTTGTACCATTTAGAGCTTCTTGCATATTTGGAAGGCTTTGACTCATCAGAACTAGGGCTGCACGATTTGGGGAAAATATCTAATTGCGATTTTTCTGGTTAAAAATGCAATTTAAAATGCGTTTTTTTTTTACAAATGAAAGTGTGTGTGTGTATGTGTATGTGTATATATATATATATATATATATATATATATATATATATATATATATATATATATATATATATATATATATATATATATATATAAAATCATTTTGTGCTTATATATATTATGACTAATAATAATAATAAATAATTATTATTATTGCTAATATATAATATTTAACAAAAGAAATTACAATAACTTCATTAAAAATAAAAGTATTTAAGAATAAAAAAAAAAATAATAATAATAATAATAATATTTTACAGAAAACTTATTTTATAAAAAAACTGCAGGGTTACCTGTTAACATGCAGGCAGCCTATGACTAAAAATCACTAGAAATGTTTAAGGATTTATTATAAAATATTATTATTATTATTATTATTACTAATAAAAATCTGTGATATCAATTTCTTAATTTGTCAGGAGGTATGCAAAATCAAGAACGAGTCTATGTCTTTAATATGAAATATGAGCCTCTTATGCATCCACTGTGAGGAAAAACTCCTGTACACTGGAGAAAAACATATGGATTGTCATATACATTTATTTAGACAAGTATTATTTTTCCTATTTTTTTTTTAACCCCAAATAGGATGGAGTGAGCATTGCTGGGCACTAAACACTCATGTTTCATTCATACTGGAGGCCCGAGAGCACACACTCGAGCAGAAACGCCACATTTGCCTCAGAGAGCAGTAATATAATGAAGTTGTCAGGAAATCCCTAATGTGAAGCTAGCGCTGTGTGTAGATGAATAAAAAGATAGAAACGCTTTGATTAAACATGAAGACAAACACACGTCCTCAACAATATATGGTGTATTTGAGTTCAAGCCTTCTCGGGTATTTTCATAATAAAGTATATTACAGGGCTGCAACTAACGATTATTTTGATAATCGATTAGTCGGTCGCTTATTTTTTCGATTAATCGGATAAAAAGCCCCTTTTTTTTTTTTTTTTTATTGACAAAACACACTATTCCACATCCTGCCCAATGCTGTCCTTCAAACAAACGTCAGCTCTGCTATGAAAACCTACATAGTGAATATATCTACCATTACATAAATTAACCATGGTTTTACAATGAACAAAAACAAAAATAATATTATTATTTATTATTATTATTATTATTATTATTATTATTATTATTATAATAATAAAAATAAATAAACAGGGTTATTGTAGTTACTCAATGGTAACCACAAATTAACCATGGTTTTGCTTCAAATCCATAGTTTAACTATATGGTATTTGTGTAGTTATACAAATGGTAATCAAGACGCCAAAAAACGGCGGTTTTACTATAATAAAACCATGGTTAATTTTATAAGGGTATGTTGGTGATATCCATTATGTGCAAAAAAGTTAGTAAGCAAAAGGAGCTTAAATCCTTACATTAAAATGATATTAAAAAAAAAATTAAAAAAAACAAAAAAAAAAAACAAACTCAGTGTTACCTGATTAGAGGAATGTTCTACAGGAACACACATATTCACCCTGGGAACAAAGTAACTCTTACTCATTCCTTTATCCTGTAAATAGGCTATAAGAAACATCTTACATTTAAATTCAATTACACGCTGTTATGCCTTACAGTTACTACTCTCATAAAATACTTGAATTACATGTTGACTTTTAAACCTAAATTTAGCATCCAACAGCAGATATTTCAGCTAAATGAATGTTTTTGCACTGAATATGAATTGTCTCCCTATCGACTGCGTTCTGTCTGTATGACGCGTATGCGCTCTCCCGTGAAGTTTGAAGTTTAACAGACTGTCAGGACACACTTTCATGCAAAATGGATATACATGCTTGAATTAGCAGCATTTACAGATGAGGATATAACTACTGTTCTCTATATAGATCAGTGGATATAAAACCTGTAAAATGAACATTTTGCGCTGAGGACGCAGACACACACACATTTGTCAAAGCGCATGACAGGGTATGTTAAACAGTAATGAAGTTTGAAGCTTAAAATAAAGAATTCTCATGTTTTGGGCGCTTGGATCACGTACCTTTCCTGCATCAGCTCACTCTGTTTCCACTCCACTATTTCTTTCATTTTGTCCATAGAAATGCGTTATTCAGTGCTGTAACGTGGCGCGACTGGTGGAAGCTTATCGTGCACAGAGGGCAGACCCGACTAATCGATGAGAATCGTTGTCGATGATTTTCATTATTGATTATTATCGATTTTATCGACTAGTTGTTGCAGCCCTAGTATATTATAATGCAGTGCTAATCGACAGACTTCACTGTATAGAATACTATAAAATAATTCATTGTCTGCCTCATTCTGTGATAAGCCACACCAGCTCACAAAAAGGAAATATCAAACACTCGACTGACGATATGAAGTGAGTTAAAACGTTATTAAATGTTGTCTTTTTTTTCCCCAAACGCACATAAGCGACTCAAGCTCGCAGTGCTTTCAGACGGAGCAGCGTTTACTGCTGATCACAGAGCCGCTCTTTACTAACACGCTGTGCATATTTCATTAAAATCGCAACCTTTACACTTTCATAATCGCACAAAGCCGATTGATTAATCGTGCAGCCCTAATCAGAACTGAAATGGACTAAAACTAGAGAACAAGCTTCATAACTGACCTGAGGAGAGGTCTGACATTCTTGTTTAAACTTTCCATTTCCACGAATTTCCAGGCATCACAACCTGAGGGAAGAGAGAACACTATGAGCGAACCACCAAACATTTCTATGATAAACTATATTGTATTGATGAAGCTCATGCAATCTGCCAAGATTGAGTCATGCAACTCAAGCTTTCCCAGGTAACATTTTTAGGTAGGACATTGAGTTTCTCAATACGTTAAACAATTAAAATCGCAAAAGAAAAAAAAAAAAAAACAGGAGCAGCATTACAAACATAGATGGATCTAGATTTGACAGCACTTTTAGCATGAGTTGCATTACCATTCTGCTCTAGAATGTTAGTACACAAATATTATTATAAGCAAAATCTATTACTGCGTGTTTGTATATTTTTTCCACTTTACTTTTATATTTTTAAACGACTGAATATTTTAAATCATTGCACGCCGTCACCAAATACTTTTAAGTAAATAAATGTAACTACTCACAAATTTAGGGTTAGGGTTACCTTTACCTTTACAATGCTGCACTTAAAAGTTTAACAGTCCTCTCCTGCCCTCTTTACTAAAAGCAGCCAACGTGTCTTGACAAATATGGCCCCTGCAAGCTTAACTTTTAAATTCAAATTATTTCAGGCTGTAATACATTTCCCATTCTGAGAGAGACCAAAAATAAAATGTCATTCAAGAAAAGTTTAATACATACCCAAGCATCGAATGCTTTAGTTCTCTCTATAGACATTAGGAAGCTATCCAGGTTATTTTAAAGAGCACAGGTCTTACCTCTAGGGTCCTTTTTAAGTATAAAAAGAGAGAGAAACATTAAAGGTGTGCTTTTAATCGTCAAATCAAACACTTTAAACAGACTCCTTTAGTGTAGTTTACGTCTTCAGACTACATGCATTGGTTTAAATTTAAAATCTGTTTTTGAAGAGGAAGAATGGTTGGAACCGAAGGTTATGAGTTATTTAAAAAGGCCATTTCAGGTTT
This sequence comes from Coreius guichenoti, assembly GCA_039654105.1. Taxonomy (NCBI): domain Eukaryota; kingdom Metazoa; phylum Chordata; class Actinopteri; order Cypriniformes; family Gobionidae; genus Coreius; species Coreius guichenoti. The sequence continues at coordinate 27,301,289 of CM077184.1, forward strand.
TATGAAGACAAAGAAAAATAAACCAGGTTAAAGTTTCATAAAAAACAATCTAGGCTTTATTGACAACTGCTGCAAAACATGTTTTGGACAGATTTAGTTACCTATTTAGGCAAGCTTACACATGTCATTCTGCATTTTATGGAGAGGATACAAATACTAAATGGCAGTAAAGTACAGTTTGGATGTTTTTTTTCCTTTTTCCTTTTTTAAATTATGTACAATAGTCGGTTTTAGCTGCAGTATCCCTTTACATAAGAAAGAGATGACCCTTGTGGAGATTGTTGTCCAAATCCTTTTTAAAGCAGTTTGTGCATGCAGTTTATATAGCATGGTGGCATCCATGATAATCTGACTTTTTTAAAAAAAAATTTTTTTTTTTTTTTTTTTTAAACATAAGTAGCCAAACATGGGTTATTCTACAGAACAGTTTTGAAGAGTAACATCTTATTTTAACAAATTAAGGATTTGAGGACATTCCATCTCAACAGCGTCTAATTGGGCTATATTTCAAAACTCTAAAATACAAGGAAAAATATTGAGGTCTAAATCTACATTTACAGCTTTTAAGACTATTTAAATCAAATGAGGAATAATCAATGGCTGTTGGAAATACAATTAAAGACATTTTGACTTTCAGTAATTTATATTCCTTATTACAAAACAGACATTAAGTTTAGGGTCTATTTGATATGCTAGTATTAAACAGAATTTTGAAATGTAGCCTACATGGGAATCTGCAACTGCACCTCAGCAGAGTTTTTAAAGGTAACACAAATTAAAGTGGCGTCCTGAGACACAAAAAGTGGCTGTACAGTTGTTAGGGTTTACCTTTCAACTAAATACTTTTCCAATCATTGGACAATTTTACCATCGACAAATGCAAAAAAGCAAGGGTAGGTATGAGCAGAGGAAGAGATATTTGCAAAAACAAATCAAACAAAAAAAAACAGCCATGTTTAAACACTAATCCCTTCTAAAAGTTATCGATTCTTGAGGCATTCAAATGCCGTTCTGTCAAGTTTCTTTAATAAAAGTCTGAAGTAAAAAACACAAAACGAGTAAAAAAAAAAAAGAAAAAAAAGAAAGAAAAAAAAAGGGAAAAAAAAAACAAAAACGGACAATTACTTTTGTCGGGTAGCTTAAAGTGTGAGCTGCCATGGGAGACAGTTGTCATGGTGACGCGTTGGGTGACGTTCCACTAGTCAGACTTAGTATCGTCCATAGGGGTGTTCTCTGAACCCAGGCTTAGTCGGTCTTTGAGCGGGAGCTTTTCCACCACCAGCAGTGCGCTGTGTCCCATTCCAGTCATCTTGAGCTACGGGAGCAAACAGAATGCAAGTAGGTAAGATAAATGCAAGCAAACCATAGCTCACCAAGAGGTTTAAATAACTGACCTTTCACTAAGCCCGACCTTAAAAACATTACTGACCAAAATTATCTTGGCATGAGCTCAAGGCAATTCTGTGGATGGTTTTAAACTCAAATTTACAGGAATTATCCAAAAAAATAAAGTACCTGTTCTGTTACACTAGCATGATCAATTGTAATAGCTATAACATGAACCCTCACCCTTTAAATAAATACAATAAATGTTTGAAACCATAAGCAACAGCAAATGAGGGGTTACAGCTTAATTGACCCTACACTGTCAGATCAGAAAAAAAAAAAAAACACTTAAATTCAAAGGCAAAAATCTTACCGTAGTTTTCATACACCTCCTGTGTCTCTCCGTGTCCATAGTCATAGTACTCTGGTTCTCTGGAAAAAGGACAAACACTGTTCAAACTAACTCTTACACAAGAGAAACTGGCCTAAATTTCCTAAAATAACATACTAAGCCAAGAACATTGTGCTTTTAAGACACAGAGATGTTTCCAAAAAGCCTCCATAAAACAACAATTATAAGCTAAGTTGATCTTTTTGAGGAAACTTGGACTTTCTAAGTCCCAAACCAACAGTAATAATATTATTATGTACAATCAACTTACGCTTGTGGCTGACTATAGTAGCTGTCATAGGATTCATAGCCTGGCTCTGTGTAGCTCTCATCATAAGACTGAGGAAACAAAAAATACAATCAATCCACAGCAGCATAAACTTTGAAGATACTAGTGCACTCATCTTCAAAGCAAACTCAGAAGATCTAATAAAAGAAACATACATAATCTTCATATGAGTCTTGGGCCGGAGGGTGTGGGGGTGGTGGAGGGGGCATCCGCGGAGACGCCGTGGCGGGTGGACGGGCACGGTTGGAAGCTGCTCCTCTAGGCGGCTGGGCTGATGGTCCACCTCTACCTGCAGGAGCTCCCCTTGCGGCTCCACCTCGAGGGGGACCACCACGGCCACCTCCACGTGGGGGCATACCACGACCCCTGCAAGGGTAAAAAGTTAATCTCTACTCCCCTAAATCATCTACAAAACAAAAGTTCTCACTACATTAAAAATCAGGTTCAGCAGCTCAAACTAAGTGTCACAATGAATATTAAATAGGCGTATGTTACCTGGGTGCCCCAGGAGGAGGAAGACCTCCACGGCCTCGGATGGGTGGCCCTCCTCGGCCTCTGCCCCCATGTTCCTGACCACCATTTAGATACTTCATCTCCATGAACTGCTCCTGGCAAATGTCATCCATCATGTCCTGTAAGATAGGCACACAGCTCACTAACATGACAACACTACAGACACTTTTCACAAGAACAAATGCAAATAGTGGTTTCTACAAAATCCGATGCTTAAAGAGTTGGACAACACAACTACACTTATCTCATAACAATGAAAAGCCAACATGAGGGCCTGAGAAACCCAGACTTGCATAGCTTACAGGAGGCCATTAGAACAGGGCACAGAAGTTAAAGTTGTTCACAGATCAAAAACATTGTTTAGAGAAACATTTCAGTCACTCAGTCCAGCTACACAAGTGAGCTCGAAAACAACCGATTTATCCGATTAAATATTAATCTGTCGCCACAGGCAAAAGCAACTAGAGTTACAATCCAACAACGCAGGCGGTTTGGACTTAATGACCCATTTGGAATTTATTAAAAAAATAAATAAATAAATAAAAACAGCACTATAAACTGAGAAAGCTTAGACAAAAAACACAAAATCAGCACTTCACTGCAAAACAATCTCTGGGCTGCCTTTCTTGAATCCAGAGCATATTTCAGAGTACTTACAGGGAACAAGAACTTTTTGATCTCCTCCATGGCATGAGCCATGCGCATGTATGCCTCAGGAACAGGAGCAAACACTTCGATGAACACATGAAGCTCCATAGACAAGTGTGCATACTTCGGCTCTCCACTTTTCCTCAAACCATCCTCCTGAAGAACACAAAAATAAAGTTCAGCAGATCCAATTTACCCTTAGTTGTGTCATTTAGCTTTCATTCACACCCAGCAAGAAAACCAAAACGTGATGCATCAAATAGCCTAGAACCATCCTTTTACTTAAGTTTAGAGCTACCTTAGAAACCCAGAACCAAAAGTAAGGTGCCCTAGTAAAAGCTATTCTTGCAGCGATCATTCATACTTTAAAAATAACCTCAATAGCACTTTACCTTGGTTTTGTCCCTCATGGATCCTTTCCCCAGCACAGAGATCTTAGCACCCGTCTCCTCCTGCAGTCTCTTGATGGTGTTCCCCTGTGGTCCAAGGATCTTCCCAACAAAGTTAAACTGCACAAAGCAACAGAAAATTAAATATTAAACCCACAGTGTTTAAATAAATCTACAGCTCTTCACTTAGCCTGAGTGTACTTGTTTTCGATGACAGAAAACTCAATAGTTTTGATCTTCCTGAACAAGAAAAGATTAAATGGAATGCAAAAAGATCAAAGGCTGGCACTCAACAAAAAGGTTAAATTCATGGTAACAGCAGTAAGATGTGCAGGTGATAGGTGAGAGGCAAAAGTCATAAAAGCAAAGATCTAACAGACTTTGCTGCCTCTAAGACAGTGTCCACACAATGTCAAATCTGAAGATCCACATGGTAATCCATTTTTCAATCAAATCTCAGCAAATGCCTAATATAAACAAGCCGTTCCAAAAAAGAAACTGCCTTTTCGATAGGAATTGACCAGCATAATCAGTCATACATAATTCGCATACCAATCTGATATCAACATAATACTTAAGGGGGGAAGGAAAGAGCAGAAGATTGGATTGAGAAGACATCACAAAAAAAGTACAGCCAAAAAAAAAAAAAAAAAAAAAAAAAAGTTAAATCCAGCTAGTCTCAATTGATCTAGCTAGCAAGCAAACGTTAAACTTGGAAGGTCAAAGAAAAACACTGCCATGCCCTCTAAAACAGCAGAGGACTCAGTCAAATGGTCTGATCGCCTCTGGCAGGTAAGCTATCACAGGACGTGCACAAAGAAACAGGCATTTTGAAAATATCTTAAGCCTCTTCATGACAAATTACAGGCCTTTCACAGGTTTTGGCAAAGATTTGCAAATTTGTCAAAATGCATCCCTGGGGATTGCAGGCCTACCATTTCACTCTGATAGTGATTTTCAAAACGAATTAAATTCTTGTCTTGAGTAAACAGGTTGTACTTCACTTTCTAAAATTTTTTTACAAATTGAATACCTCCCAAGAATCCTCAGGTGACCTTTGCTTGCGATTACGGATGTATTGCACATTCCTTCAACACCAGATCTAAAGCAGTGCACATGTAATAGAGTAAACCGGCACAGCAGACATGTTCCTAAATAACACAATGACACTCACCTTAGGGTACTGCTTGACTGGTATGAGAACCCTTTCCTTCAGTTTGATATTTTTCGTTGTAAAGAGGTCCAGGTAGCTATCTGTATCTTTCTCGGTATCCCCTTTTTCAACCCTTTCGATTTCTAAAAAACAAGAAACATTAGGCATGAGATTTGAACATTTAAATGTAAAAATTAAAACTACTAGATATTTGAAGACACCTTTTTTTACCAATTAACTAAAATACATTATCAAACTGATTCCACCAGAAACATTTGCACACGTTTCTTGAATCCCACTAGATTGAACTGATTTTAGAGTTAAAATCAGCAAAAAGCAGTTGACCCTTTTTAAGATTAAACCCCCAAATGAATGCATCACACTCAACAGGGTTCATTTATCCACTACTATACATATTATATTTCTCCTTATACCATGACATGCTGAATGATTACAAATTAACAGGCCTAAAATATTTTCCCCAGCCATTTCCAGGTCATTTTATTTAAATCTCAGAAAATACATTTGCCATTTATGTGTTTGCTTCAGGTTGCAAAGAAAAGTGCTTGCCTCAAAGACACTGGGAGGAAACACCATCAATAGACTCAGCTTCACTAGAGGACTTTTTAATGCAAAGTCTGATACTAAAGACTGAACATTTACACGCCTCTGCAAATGTAACTTATGGAACCGATCTGCTGATTTAAACCACAAGATACAGTTAAACTCCCACTAGACTGATGATATAAGACGTGGTGAAACGAGGCCAGGAAAATACATTTCCTACACCAAAAAAAAAAAAATCCATTTTATCTCCAGATGCAACACTTCCCACACTAAAGGCACATATGGTGCGGAACATGGTTTTTATTACGACAAATCTCAAACTTAAGATTTTCAGCCGTCTTCAATTTAATGTGATCGGGCTTGGACGATTTCATCTTAAGTTTTCCAGGTCTTTCAGTCTAGAAGAACACGAAACGAATATGTACAAAGAAACGCTACGTTGACCCCTCCTTACAAACAAAATAACGTGCGGTAAAACTTTGTAAAAAATTGTAATGCTGTATTGTAGTACGACTAACTTAAATCACGAATGTGTAATTTTTTAGACAATTTTATACGTTTTAAAAAACACTGAAGACTAATTAACGTAAATGTTGTATAAAATACGTAATTTGTTCGGTTAAACCAATCCAGCACGCGGCTCACACTGTACTCGAGCGGAATGGGAATGCTGCCCGGGGGATGACGGGGGCAAAACTCTACAGCATTACGGCTTTCGACCGTACACAATGGAGACGGGTACAATGAACTGATATCATCCAGGAAAAGTTGAGTTTGTCCCTCCGGAAAATCATTAGCTACACACCGAAAATGGCTTCGGCAGCACGTGCTGGCTCGAGCCAAGTACACGAACATCCTCGCGCGCTGAAACAAGACTTTGTAACGGTCGCCCTCCGTCCCACGAAAGACTACAGTCGATTCCCACCGTTTCCCTCCAAATAAAACTGCTATTTGACAACATCCCGAAAAGTTACTTGGTTACATGTTCACATCTCCCTCCTTCGTTTTCACAAACGGCTTTTACCTGCTGATATAAGTTTCATGGCATGTGTGAACGACGCGTCCAGGCTGTCTCGTTCCGCCAGAAGCTGCGGGAGGTATTTGTTCTCGTTCTCCATGTTGAGTTTGTGGCGTTAATGGAGATATTTTTTAAACACCAAACGTCCGACGGTGAAACTATTTCAGTATCCACTTCCTGCAAGAGGTAATACGAATACACGCGTTACTGCTGCTGAAGACCGTGGTGAGTCGCAATGGCTCCTGTTCTCCGGCGTGCGGTTGGAAACAGATGAACAAAAGCTTGAGACGAGTGCAAATGACTTGAGCGAGCGGAAATTACGTCACGAAAACTAGACGTATGGAACCGCCTACTTTGATGTGAAAGTTTTTAGGTCTATTCAAAATCGAATATGCTTTGGGGAGAGGCTGTCTGTCCTATTCATTAATTCACACACACACAATAATAACATAAAACATCTGGAATTACACAATACATTATTAAATATATGAAATTACACACACACACACACATTAGTGCTGTGCTGGACTGGACAAAAATGATCTATGTTCTTCCATTAAATCTAAGACTGTATGCATGAATTAATATGCTGCTATGCTGTCTGGTTTTTGGAGACATCCACAAAGGTTTGCATAAGCTTCTGTGCTCATCTAAGTGGTAAAATATGAAGGAATAGCGCACACTGCATAATGTAATGTTTGCTGCCCCCCTCTGGATAAAAATGGAAAATGAATTACATTCAGGGGTTGGTGTGGTGAAAAATTTGTACAGTATTGATATGGCAAAATTGTAAACCTGACCAGTTTGCCTATCCATTGAACTATAAATTGTAATATAGCAATGACTTATAATGTATAGTAATGATTATAGTATAGTAATGATTTACATGCTTATTTATTCATTACAGTTACAAGACAATCCTGGCATAGTATATCAGATTTTGAATCCATAATATTATACTACTATTATTTTCTAGGCATCCTTAATTTAAACTCAAATGTGCTTGTTTTCCTTCATCGCTTGTGCTTCTCTCTTCTACTGTAAACACAGCTTCTCTGTGCCAGTGCTGGCGAGCAGTGAGGTCAGCCGTAGCTCAGCATTGCTAGGAGGCCAGTGAAACCTTTTTGTCCAGTGAAAGCTTTCAGAACTGTCACACCTGCTTAGGCCTTTAGCACCACTACCACTACTACCACCCTCCGCTCCCTTTTTCCCCTCAGCCTCGTTCAAGGTTAACACACTCTGTTTGTGCATGTCAGACTATTCAAACTCATAAAGAAGTGGCTGCTGACTGCTGTGGCCTTTGAGCTTGGCTTGGCTTGACTAGCATATATTTCTCTCTTTTTTGTGCTGCTTTATCACTCTCCTTCTCTATCTTTTCCAGGGCCATGGTTTAAATTCACAGGGCCCATGCAGGATAAAATATTTATAGGTGAACCCACTGAGTAGATTGATTGATTGATTTAAAGTTTGTTTATTTCCCTGATGTTTCTGTCACATCCTTTTATTTAAAAAGCTTTTGAAGATAATTGGGTGAGTTGTTTTATAATCATATTTCAGTATCTTGTTCCCTTAAAAAAAAATTCTCATCTTCTCAGCACCTCTTAGCAGGAAACTTGTGACAAAACATCCTGTGACCTGAGGCAAACATTTAACAAATTTTTACATTTACCAACACATTTAATAAATTTCTTCTGCTCTGCTGATAACTGACAAATGACACATCAAATATGTTTTAATGAAATAGAAGTTTTAATTTTAGTTACTGAAATCTATAGGAGAACACAAATAATAATACACTTTATAATACATTTCTCATTACTATACAGAAAAAAAACTGAGTAACAAAATATTAACATAATATTAACTTTTTCTAGTAACTACTCTGATTAACAAATTAGTAAGTAATAACACTCAGTTGAATGTGGTAGTTCACTAGCTAATCAATAACCACTATTTTTCAAACCTCCCAAGAACTACTTAGAAATATACAGTTTTATAATTATTGTGCATCATGCATAGTACATAATTCATTCTAATGTAAAGATAGTGGTAAACCACTAGTAATGACTCAAGTAGTGCAAATCCTTCAGAAGGAATTACTAATAATTTGGAACAGTATTCTAAAGTGAAAAGCATGATAACTCCTTAGTAACGTAAGCTGTAAATAAGGGAATATAGTTTCTTAGTAGTTCTCAGGGAGGTTTAAAAAAATTGAATGGTAGTTATTGATTAGCTAATAGTGAACTATGCATTCAACTGAGTGCTATTAATTCGTTAATCAGAGTTTCATAGTTGAAAGCAGTGTTGGGGAAAGCAGTTGCAGTTACTTGTGTTACTTAGTTACTTTTTATGGAAAGTAATGCATTACTTTTTCTCACCTGGGCTGGGCTTGCTTGTTTGTTTTTTATTTTAAAAAAAAAGTTTTATTTTTTGGCCAATGTAAAAGCCTCTTCACACCAAAAGTGAAATGAATAAGCATTATGCTGAAGGAAATGCAAATTCATGCCTGTACAGTAGAGGGCGCAGCTCACACAAACCGTTTAGCTGTGCCACCATTCTGGATTGGAGAAGAAGAATAGGATGCAGGAGAAGAAAGTTCAACACTCTTCCTTCAGCAATAAAAGCAAAAAAAATGAAACACAAATGTGACGTTTAACTAAAGTCATTTTTGCTTATTCGTATAGTTGAATTTGATCATCGAAGATCAGCAGCAAAAACATAAATGCATACCTCGGGTCTTTAGTGACCTGGGACATCATTCACCACCCTCCATAAATAATACAATTATAAAAGAATGCCTGTTTTCCCATTCATTTTTGTAAAAATTGTATAGGGTCGCTAATGACCCGAGGTGTGTAACAGTGCAAGTATATTTTTTCTGCACAACAGTAATTGAATCTTTGATGACTGAATAAGTGCAAATCACCTTTATTCCACAAGGTGGCAATTTCTAAAATTTCATGATGACGTAGTTACTGCAGACAGAAAACAAAAGAATAGGAAGTATCATCAGCAAAACTTACAGAGCAAGTACTGAACGCAGTCAAATATTAGTGTCACTGTCACTTAATGTGGATCTGGTGAAGAAGCTGTCAGCAATCAAAATATTGATTTTGAAGATGAAGATGTTGAAAATGATAGTTTTGAGAATATGTTTGAGATCGCGACTATGAGTCAGATGCTGAATGTACTGGGAAATGAGCTCTGATGAGGACAGTGATGATGGTATAAAACATCTGCTCAAACTGAACCCTTCCAAACTCCAAAAGTTAACAAAAAATATACTTTATTTTATACTTCTGTAATTGTTACTCTAATATCAGAAGAGTTTTATATTATCGCAACAAGTAAGAGATCCATCCATCCGGGTCGCTAAAGACCTGAATATGTAATAATGATTGGCGAAACATTCATGCATTTAGGGGTTAATAAATTTAATAGGTTAATAAAGTGAGATTAAATACATAAAGTATATTTGTGTTATTTTAACATATTTAATTATTGCAGGTTTGCATAATATTCTGAGTTTGCATTTCACTGTTTTTATTCAGATATTTTGTTGTAAATTTAAAAGTAATGTGTTACTTTACTAGTTACTTGAAAAAAAGTAATCTGATCATGCAACTCTCGTTACTTACCCCCTAATAGTAGTTACTAGATTGTTTCTATTGTGTTACTCGTGTAGTTCTTCATTAATGACGGAACAGTACAGTAGCATATCTAGTAAATCAAGCAGTATGAAGAAAGCTCCCATGGTTTTATTAACTGCTGTGGTATTGTTTTCCTGGAAGCACTGATGTTAGAGCTGCACATCAGGCTCTGACTTCACATTGTGAAGCCGATGAATAGCCATTTCAAGCCAATTTAAAGGGCAGATCTCAGTGAGAGGAATTGTTGCACTTATTTCTCCCAATGACCCGACATCCCAGACGAAGGTCATTCATCATATTAATCTCTCTCTGTATCCCGTTTTTTTCTCTCTCAGAATGAATGTCTTAATATATGAAACACAGATGTGTGCATGGATAAATCTGAGAAAGTTTCTCAAGGGTTTGTTCAAGTACAAATTAAGATTTAAAAATAACTTCAAACCATGCAATCAGTTTGACCCAAAGGGAAGCTGAATAGTGGATTTTTTAAAAAGAAATTAAGTTAAAATTAGCACTCTGATGTGTCTGATGTGAAAATAACTACACAGCACTACATTGAGAAGGGCCGGTAACACACTTCTTCACGTCACTGCTTCACAGGAGCTCAGATAATTAATCAGCACAGGGTTTGATTCCCTTTAACCTGCTTAAGGGCCCCAGGCTAGATCTGTTTCTTGAGAAACCAAAAAAAGCACAAGATACATTAATGATGCTGGAATAATCACTTCAAGCGAACAACATTTTCAAAGCTTTTCCACGCAAGCACAAACACGTACACACCGGCTGAGAGTGAAATGCCATGTGTAATGTGCTTTCATCGCTCTCTCTTTGATCAGTTTTGATATAGACAGTGTGCTAGTGTGGGTCTGGAGTCTTTATCCGCTGCACATTTGAGCTCTGGTTTCATCAGCAGACCTGTAATGATAAAGAGAGATCGGGAAAAAAATACAGATGTACTCTGCAGGTTCAGAGCCTGAATTTGCAGTTTCCTTATAATGATCCAGACTGCAAGAATGTCTTGCTAATTGTTTGAGATTTCTCAGTTTGGTTTCTGCGATACATAAGGTTAAAGTGCAATGAACACTGGGACTATCGAGCTAAATTTGCGTCAGATCATCTAAAGGTTCAGGGAAATAAGTGCTGGTTTTGTAAAGAAAGCTGCGAGAGATGATGAGTACTAAATTATAAAAGATGGTGTCATGAAATTATAATGAGCAAATAGAAAGTAGTGATAAATGGCATCTGTGAGAGCCTCATAATGATTCCAAATCACTATAGTTTGCAAGTTCACCCCTTGTTTATGTTAGAGGGAATTTCAGGGATATCCAAGCAATGCAAAGCAAAGGCAAAAATAATAAAAATAGATGGACAAACAGATTTTAGCCCCAGATGAAAGAAAAAATCTTAACAGAAGATATTGCTACAGCCTGACAGCAATGTGATTACATGGAGAGAATGCATATAGGGCCTACTACTATTTTATAATTATTTATTTGATCATAAATGCAGTATATATAATATAGTGAAATATTATTACAATTTAAAATTGTTTTCTATTTTAATATAATTTAAAATGTAATTTATTCCTGTGATGTCAAAGCTGAATTTTCAGCATCATTACTCCAGTTTTCAGTGTCACATGATCCTTCAGAAATCATTCTAATATGCTGATTTGCTGCTCAAGAAACATTTCTTATTATAATTAATGTTGAAAACAGTTGTGCTGCTAAACATTTTTGTGGAAACCATGAAGCAGTTTTTCAGGACTCTGACGAAAGTTCAAAACAACAACATTTATTTGAAATAGAATTCTTAGAAAGAATTAGAAAGAATGGCACTTTTGTTCAATTTCACAGCCACCAGGGAATACCATTTTCATGAAAGGGTGTGCATGGTCTGCAACAATGCTTAGGTAGGTGGTACATGTCAAAGTAACATCCACATGGATTGCAGGACCCAAGGTTTTCCAGCAGAACATTGCCCAAAGCATCACACTGCATCTGCCGGCTTGCCTTCTTCCCATAGTGCATCCTGGTGCCATGTGTTCCCCAGGTAAGCAACGCACCCGGCCATCCACGTGATATACAAGAAAACGTGATTCATTAGACCAGGCCACCTTCTTCCATTGCTCCGTGGTCCAGTTCTGATGCTCACTGTTGGCGCTTTCGGCGGTGGACAGGGGTCAGCATGGGCACCCTGACTAGTCTGCGGATATGCAGCCCCATACGCATCAAACTGCGATGCACTGTGTATTCTGACACCTTTCTATCAGAACCAGCATTAACTTCTTGACCAATTTGAGCTACAGTAGCTTGTCTGTTTAATCGGACCACACGGGCCAGCCTTCGCTCCCCACGTGCATCAATGAGCCTTGGCCACCCATGACCCTTTTGCCGGTTCACCACTGTTCTTTCCTTGGACCACTTTTGATAGATACTGACCACTGCAGACCGGGAACACCCCACAAGAGCTGCAGTTTTGGAGATGTTCTGACGCACTCGTCTAGCCGTCACAATTTGGCCCTTGTCAAACTCGCTCAAATCCTTATGCTTGCCCATTTTTCCTGCTTCTAACACATCTTGCTGCCTAATATATCCCACCCACTAACAGGTGCCGTGATGAAGAGATAATCAGTGTTACTCACTTCACATAATGTTATGCCTGATCAGTGTACACTCACCTAAAGGATTATTAGGAACACCTGTTCAATTTCTCATTAATGCAATTATCTAATCAACCAATCACATGGCAGTTGCTTCAATGCATTTAGGGGTGTGGTCCTGGTCAAGACAATCTCCTGAACTCCAAACTGAATGTCAGAATGGGAAAGAAAGGTGATTTAAGCAATTTTGAGCGTGGCATGGTTGTTGGTGCCAGACGGGCCGGTCTGAGTATTTCACAATCTGCTCAGTTACTGGGATTTTCACGCACAACCATTTCTAGAGTTTACAAAGAATGGTGTGAAAAGGGAAAAACATCCAGTATGCGGCAGTCCTGTGGGCGAAAATGCCTTGTTGATGCTAGAGGTCAGAGGAGAATGGGCCAACTGATTCAAGCTGATAGAAGAGCAACTTTGACTGAAATAACCACTCGTTACAACCGAGGTATGCAGCAAAGCATTTGTGAAGCCACAACACGCACAACCTTGAGGCGGATGGGCTACAACAGCAGAAGACCCCACCGGGTACCACTCATCTCCACTACAAATAGGAAAAAGAGGCTACAATTTGCACGAGCTCACCAAAATTGGACAGTTGAAGACTGGAAAAATGTTGCCTGGTCTGATGAGTCTCGATTTCTGTTGAGACATTCAGATGGTAGAGTCAGAATTTGGCGTAAACAGAATGAGAACATGGATCCATCATGCCTTGTTACCACTGTGCAGGCTGGTGGTGGTGGTGTAATGGTGTGGGGGATGTTTTCTTGGCACACTTTAGGCCCCTTAGTGCCAATTGGGCATCGTTTAAATGCCACGGCCTACCTGAGCATTGTTTCTGACCATGTCCATCCCTTTATGACCACCATGTACCCATCCTCTGATGGCTACTTCCAGCAGGATAATGCACCATGTCACAAAGCTCGAATCATTTCAAATTGGTTTCTTGAACATGACAATGAGTTCACTGTACTAAAATGGCCCCCACAGTCACCAGATCTCAACCCAATAGAGCATCTTTGGGATGTGGTGGAACGGGAGCTTCGTGCCCTGGATGTGCATCCCACAAATCTCCATCAACTGCAAGATGCTATCCTATCAATATGGGCCAACATTTCTAAAGAACGCTTTCAGCACCTTGTTGAATCAATGCCACGTAGAATTAAGGCAGTTCTGAAGGCGAAAGGGGGTCAAACACAGTATTAGTATGGTGTTCCTAATAATCCTTTAGGTGAGTGTATATACATACACACATGCATATAATTTATAATTTCATATACTCTTACTGTGTGTCTCATTTGTGTCTATTTTATTTCAGAGAATCATAGACAATGTTGAAATTTAAATTAAACATAGCTGTGAAACATTAACATAACATAACATGATCTCATCTTCTCTGGTTTGTATGAACATACTTGTCCAACTAACTGTGAAAGTTAAATTGCATTACAAAATCTTTGACACAATGTCCATCAGGCTTGAACTTTTAAGGACAAGATGTGTGAACGTTCTTACTTCAAGTTGTTTGATTGGCTTCATTGAAACATTATCTCAAGTCTATACTCAAGTGACTTTGACTGCCTAACTAGTTCAGACAGGCTTGGCCTTTGGTTTGGGTGAACGCTTGTGGCTGAACCACTGTCTTTCTCTTTTACTCTGCTGGTCCACCTGATACATTCAAAACACACAATGTTGACAAGCAGTTTGAGGGAGCCGCAGGCATGGTTTGCAGTAAATGGGGTACTGCCAACTTTACTTTGCTCTCTACACATAAACTCAGCCATATACCTCCAGCCACGATTCAGCCAACATATTCTGGAAGCTATGAAGCCACATAGCCTCATATGAACTACTGAGCAGCCAACCGAATTAGGGTTAATAGCCAGTAATTTCCTTTCTTCTTGCTGGGAATTTGTTCCGTCCTTTAGGTGGCCTCCATGTGGTGTTTGTCATTCATATCACTCACTGTAGGCCTTCATTGGGAAGTGTGCCAGAGCATTAAAAGACTTTATAATGACTCGTGCATCAAGATTAGCCCATCCAAACAGATTTCTCTTCTCCCACCTGACTTTAGGCAATCTATATGTATTGAAACCAAGTAGACATTTAAGTATCTGCAAGGTCAGTGACATTAGTTGCGCAGTTCCCTTGGGGGAACCTCGAACGCTAAAGGTACTAATTACCGCTCTCACGCTGCGCATTTTCAAAGAGCAGACGCTGATAAGATGCAAACAGGCAACGGACCGTGGTGTGTGTGTATTTGCATAATTCAAAAGCTAGCCCGAATATGAGCCTAATGTAAATCATCAATGGCCTACAGTGGAGATTAACCAGAACAGAAAAGAAGGAGAGTACCATGAGTAAACTATGCCACACGTACCAGGCCAGACTGTGTCTGATCCTAATCGCCTGTCAACGAATCAACAAGAGCCCTCAGCACTTGACAGAAAGACCTTGAGTGCGGTTATCACCCTCGAGTCCCATCTCAATGTCAGGCCGGCCGTGTTCGCGAGCACATATGCACACCCCCACGCTCAGTGCCTGCCAAAGACACAAACACTCCGAGGATAGAGGGTGTAAATGACCTTTTAGAGCACAGGGTTGAAAGACAGCAAAGAGCAAAGCGGAATATCAAATCATGTAGTCACTTCGCATCTATTGTCCATATTGCCCATATTGCAATATATAGTATGTGCATATACAAATATATTTAATTTCAAAATATACAAAAACTAGCCTCTAAATATATTTACATAAATATATTTCTGATAATATAATTTTAATCTAAATATGCTACCCTTACGAAAAAGACGTTTATTCAAGTGTTCTATTAGTATACTTCTTTTAATTAAAAATAAGAAAGTATACTTTCAGTCTACTTTTTATATACTTCTCAGAATTATACTTTATGTACTTCTCAGAAATATACCTAAAATTGCACTTAAGTATACTTGACTTATACTGACAGAAAAGTCTAAGTATATTTGGCCTATACTTGTACTCAATCTTTTAATCGAGATATAACGATCTTTTGATTGAGTAGCCTATTAAATATAATTTTTTTTTTACATAGTTTGACATAGCCTACAGTCTTATTAAACTTACATTGTTTGAAAAAAAATGATTAGAATATTGATATAAAACAGATATGTTCCTAATTCTGCGTATCTGAATTTTTGCTAGTCCACTGGTAGTGTACATAGGAATTTACTTCAAATCTACTTTACTCTTTCCCTTACCATTGACTGAATTTTCCAGCTATCCATGTTTTCACTGTTATACGGTAGGAGGCGCTATTACACACCTTCTAGTACAGAATCTGTCAAAATACAGAAGAAGAAGCTCAAACAAGTGATAGACGATTGCTCACGCAAATGTAAAATAACGCGATCATCAAACATTAAACACCATGTAAATCAAGACTGCCTAATGTTACCAAATGAAATGTCGAACCCATGGAGAAGAAACGACTGTGAAGCTTTGGGGGTGTTGATGGACTCAATCTACTCCATCTGTGTTTTGATCATCGTTATGAATCTGATCAAGGCGTAGTCTGATTTTCTCAACTTTTTGTTTAAAATGTTGCCTTTCTTTATGAAACTTACCCACATTCAAGTGTTAATAAAAAAGGATGAATGAAGCTAGAATAAAATGTTTTAAAATTAAAGTACAGTTAAAGGTGTATTTCAAGTATAAAAAAAATTCTATCTACATTTGAACATAGTAGTATACTGAGTGCAAAAATAATATATAAATAGTAAACTATAAGTATAATGTTATGTTCACTTAAAGAAAACTTACAAGTATACTTGCAGTATAAACTACTAAACTAGTAGTTTACTGAGAGTAGTACACTTCAAAGTGTACTTTCATAAACAAAAAAAATGTACTACTTGTATTAAAATAGTAAACTACTAGTATACTTATAAGTTCACTTATAGTACAGATGCAGTACAAATGAGAAACCTAGTTGTGCACTTAAAGTTTACTACTGTTACACTTATAGTACACTTAAACGTATACTTTTATATACTAAAAGTGGGCCAATTTAGTCCCAAGCAGTATTGAAATAGTACACTTACAAGTTTACTACCAGTACGCATTGATATTAGTATACTTACTACATAAAGTATACTTAAAAATATACTTGAACATTACTTAAGTATACTTCATAAAATGAACTTGACGTATACTTCTTTTTCGTAAGGGTAGTAACGCTACAATTCAAAAGTTTGGGTTCCGTTTTTTGAAAGGGTTTAATACTTTTATTCAGCAATGATGCATTTATTGATCAAAAATAACAGTAAAGTTTATAATGTTACAAAATATTTACATTTCAAATAAATGCTGATCTTTTGAACTTTCTATTTATCAAAGCATCCTGAAAAAAAAAAATCATGGTTTTACTCAAAAATATTAAGCAGCACAACTGTTTTCAACATTGATAATAATACATGTTTCTTGAGCACCAAAATCAGCATATTAGAATGATTTATGAAGGATCATGTGACATTGAAGACTGGCTTAATGATGCTGAAATTCAGCTTTGCCATCACAGGAATAAATAACATTTTAAAATGAATTACAATAGAAAACGGTTATTTTAAAGGGGTCATGAACTAGCTCTTTTTAATTTTTTTATACTGTTGTCTGAGGTCAACTTATGACGTTCGCGTGGTTTTTACATTCAAAAACATCATAATGAATAAGTAATAGGCTATTTTCTATCCTGGTTTTGAGCCTCTCTCCTGGAACGCTCGGTTTTTATGGGCGTGCCGCACTGAAGACGTTGAAGTAAACGCCCACTGCTATGATTGGATAAGCTTTGCATATTACAATGAGTTTCGGCTCCCCCGTGAGTACACGTGAGGAATTGTTTTGAAAGCGTGTGGGAAAACGGCAACCGGAATGACTCGCCCACAGGGTTTGCAAAATGTCTTTATCAAACAAACACAATGATTTAATCTCTCATTCACCCGCAATTAATTGGAATGTTATTTTTTATTACTTGGCCCGCCCGATCGGTTGATATAACCGCGAACCGTGCATCACTAACACACTAACACAAGTTTATTGCTTGGAAGTTCGATCCGGTTTAGGTAGGCCTATGTTATTTATCTATAACATGCCATGCACAAATCGGTGGGCGGGGCTACAGAATCAGGCGTTCTTCTTCTTTGGTTAAGACGGTGTTTCACCGCACTCTGACATCACAGCTTGGCACATTCTGAGATCTGGTGTCAATAAAAGCTTTTCTTTGACTAACAGGGAAGTTTTCAGCTCCGAAACTTACAGGATATTCTTATATCACGATGAACTTATATATCAAAGGCTGAATGAAAAGCTGATTTCTCAATTCATGACCCCTTTAAATTGAAGTAATATTTCACAATATTACTGTTTTTACTGTATTTTTGATCAAACAAGTCATAAGAGACTATCAAACACATTTGAAAAACCTTACCAATCCCAAACTTTTGAACAGCAGTGTATATTTATACTTTTTTCATTTACTAAAATTAGTTTTTTACATTGGAAATGTATTTTCTTGCCCTTTAAATTATATTTTGTAAAATATATTGAATCTGAAGGTGAAAAACAAATGGAACTGATCTTTTCTGAAGGTATTTTACAAATCAGTATGTTGCATAAGCTATAGATTTTTGCATTTTCTAAAAAAAATGGGGTTTGTGTGCAGAACCAGCTGATACAATTGGACTTGTGGGAGATATAGGGCTTTGTTTGGTTGTTGCTAGGGTGTTGGTTGCGATGTGGTTTCCTCAAGAAAGCCCTCTCATTCGTTTTTATCCTACGGCAGCCGAAAATCCAAGTAAAGTATTTGAAAGAAGCACACGTCTCTTCTTCTCAACAAGCTATATGATTTGAGATTCTATTCAAGTTTGAAGCAAACAGTGTAGGACGAGTTACGCATCAAACTTTAGCTTCAGGTCAGAGGTTTGTTCAAATCCCTGAACCCAAGCTCTAGCAAGCACCCATCATAATATTGTTTACTGATACATTTTTCAGTTAACTGACGATAACTGACTGTAATATTGATGTGAATCTATTCTAACTCTTCATGCACTCTAATGGGCCCAAGTCAAAAGCTATGTTGGCGTAGAGGAGGGAAGGAGAGGTCGAGGGTGAGCTTTTAAAACTCCAGACTGTGCTGCTCATTGTAAATGGATGGTGTCTTGCGTTCTGAAAGCTTTTGATGTCCTCTCTTGATATAACAGGTCTGTAAAAATCTGTGTGGCCGTGACATAAGTGAAAGAATGTGCTGCCAGGGGACTTCTGAGAGCGTTAATGTACCATCACCAGATAAAAAAAGGCCTACAGGACCCCGGAGAGATGGAGAGGGGCACATCCCATAGATTTCAGATCTCATTCAGTAGTAATAGGAGTTTTATTTCAAATGTGCTTGCAGTGCATGACATCAAAAAAGCATGAATAAAGTGCACAGAAAAGCACCAAGATAATCCTTTATCTTCTCGTAAACATCAGGGGGCTCAGATCTGATGGGGTCTTATTTCATGAAACAGATTATGAATCATGATATTTGTAATCTTTACTCTTAACTGCTGGAAATTGCTTTATTGGCAGAGACTGTTCTGTTCATTTGTTCACTTTAATTAGGCAGACTAGATTGAATGTGATCTTGGATGACACAGCACTATTGAATAACGAAATGAAAGTTCACAAGAACAGCATTTAATTTGAAATAAAAATCTTTTAGAACATTTGCAAATTTTTGGTATGTGCATCCCTTAAAAGACATCATTTTATATGTTGTAAGACAGGCAAAATAACTCTTAGGCTTTAATCTCGCCTAGTTGCTGAACAAGCTCTCTCCCTCTGTTGCCTTGAAGGCAATAATAGTGGCCATTTCCAAGGATTATGCTATGATTTTCTGTTAGAGCCAGCAGTGTGGACAAGATTTTGACAGATTCAGGGCAGTTAGTGTGATTTCTTTTTACCGCATCGCTTTATAGTGGCTAAAATAGGACACGCTGAATAAGTACGGGTGCCAAATCTAGAACTTATCACCCTCTCAAGGGCAAACCAGCGACTAATGTTCTCCGCAATCATCACACTTTAATATTGAGCTCAGACAACAGAGGCATTTTATCAATTTTTTTTTCTCTGTGATCAAATGTGAAACATATATCAGCAGAACTGAAGAAATACAAAGGTGATAATGAGTTCACAACAGCAGCATCACAATCAGGCAGCTGAGATATTGTGACATCTGGTGAATCTTAAAGAGAGGGTACTTTATCCACTTCTTTTAAACTCATAAACAACATATTAATTACCTTTTTAGATGTGTGCCATTTAAAAACAAAATTTTAATTTAAAAAAAAAAGATTGGCAGTGCTTATCCTGATTGGATGACCTCTCATAAAAATCCCATTCAGAACATAACTGAAAGGTCAAGACAACATTTGTGCCATATAGACTGCAATACAATCAATTAATGTTTAATTTGTATTTGTTTAACTATAACTGATTGTTTTATATAAGAAAATGAAAGTGGTACTCAGGACATCTTCAATAACAGATGACTTTGCTGCCACCTAGTGGTCAATAGATTAAATCACTGTTGGAAAATTGTGCCGTTTGTTTTCTGTCATTATTTTTCTATTTTCACCACCATGACTGAACATTTGGAACACGTGTATTGCTCCCTGAATCCTACTATAGTTAAAGGGCCATAAGACCTTTCACATTATCAATTTCATTCCCACGATTTCATTCTTTCATTTCAGCTAAAACAAGCACTTCAGAAGCCTTTCTCATCCCATAACCTTTGACTGTGAAAGTGCCCCAGGGGCCTTGAGATTTTAACACAGCCTGCTTCTCTTCTCTCACTAGCAGGTCAGCTTTACTCTGATCTTATTATCTCTGTGCCTTTGGAAAAGTTGTAGATCTTTACTGGATCAGGCGTCTGCCCTCTAGTCACTGAAAAGGCGTGTTTTGTAGTAGTACATCGATTAAAGAGGGATTTACACTCACGTAGTGGTAAATATTTAGTCCAAAAAAATCTGTAAACATCGAGTTATTTCTATATGTTGAGTTATACATTTCATTACAGTGAATTACTTCATTACTTAAAGTCACCATGAAATCAAAATTAACCATTCTTATTTTTTATGGAATATTGCATTATTTATTATAAATGATAGCATTGTTATTTTTTTTAATTCGCCCTCATAATCTTCAATCAAAATAACTTCCCCTCCCTCTTACAGTGACATCACTTCTCTTGTCTGATGATGACGTGTTTACTGGCACGAGGGCGGGACAAGCTGTCACTCTATAATTGGAGAACTATAATTGGAGATTGGCCTACATTTTGCATTTCAAAAAGTTAAAGGCACAATGTGTAGTTTTTTGCCGCTAGCAGTCGCCTATTCAAAACAAAGGCTTAACTTGATGGCGCCGATATTGAGCACGGATTCATGGGAGATGTCATCGGGTGCGTCTCAATCAGCTCCCTAGTTCAGTAGTCTGGGCACTGATCAGGGAGTCGACCATTTTAAGGGCTGTCTCAATCGCAGAATCCTTCCAGTGCACTGAAACGTTCACTCCCTAAAAAGCCTCACAATGCACCGCAAAACCCAGGGTGCATCGATGCTCACTATGTTCCCTTAATGGAAGTTCTGAAGCACGAAACTCAAAATGTGAGCCAACTCACTACACATAACAACTGATAACAATAAGCGATATGCGTTTTTTTAAAAATAGAAACCATTATTTTATTATGTTTCAGCATAAACATACATCATTAGACAGGTAAAGAACACAATCTAGCTAACATTTATAATTTATTTATAAATTAAATGTTGCACGTATATGTAACAAGCAAAGTATTTATCATGTACTTTAAATAACATTAAATAAGTCATGTCAGAAAGATATCAGCTCTGCTGTTGTTCATAAATGCCAGTAGCCTAATGATGTTGTACAATGAGGACGTTGTCACGTCGCCGGAAATAGAGTCATCAGTGTCCCAATGTGTAGTGAGCCAGTCCTTTACTGTCCTTACCAGTGCCCGAATTCGTGAACACGGTATACTGATTCACGAGCTCGGGAGCTAGAGAACTGAATGAGACGCAGGCATCTTCACCTCACAGCCGGTAGAAAAAGAATCGGGACAGGACTCGGGCAGAAATAATGTTCATGGATGAGATTATTAACGTTACTATAGTATGAAGCAGAGCAGGGCCGAGTGTTGTGGGAGCGCAACGAGGCGGCTGGAGCAATTGCTAATGAGAGACGAGCGTGACACACGGCTGGAGAGCAGTGGAACTTTTATTATGCCACAGTTGCCGCTTCCGCTTCTTCCGGTCAAGCGTATGTGGGGTAACGCAGCGCTGTTGATCATATTTGAGCTTGTTGAAAATTATGTAGTAACGTTACTCTGTGCGTTCGCTCGGCGGCTACTATGAGACAGTTGTTGCACACTGCAGTAAGCTAGATCGATATTAGTCATGGTAAAACATGGTACTTGTGGTAAATCAAGAAAACAAGATTTAAACAATAAGACTAACTGTTGAGCTATATAACAATGATTAGTTTTCTGTATATAAATGTATCCAAACAGTTGTTCCCTTGTCTAATAAAACATAATATATTAAAGCATCTCTGGTGTTTCCATGGTTTCTACAAAATAAAACCGGAAATCGAGGGTAACGCGGGTATGACGTCATTGATAGTCGACGCACGAACACGGTCCGTGTCCTGGTAAAAAAGGCTTATTTCTCTGGATTTAAACATTCTTGGAAACATCGGGGATAATGTAAGGACACAAGTCAACAAAATATATAACACTGTTCTAGTGGTTTTTGGACATTTTAATCCAAAAATCGTACATATTGTGTTTAAGGAAAAAAACTAACAGAAATTCTTTCGAGTATCTTATTGAAAACATATTTAATTTTAATAATTCAGTGCTTGCCAAACACAAGTTACTTCCTTTTTTTTACTTTTAACGAAAAAGTAATTTCTTTTTGTTTGTCAATTCTGTTACAGACAAATTAGGCTTATTAATATGTGTAGAAATAAGTAACAGAGTTTGACGGTAACAGGATTGACAATTTTAAACTTTTTAGCACGGAAACTCCACTTGCTAGCATAAATGCTAAGAGCACATGGCACTAATAAAATCATGATTAAAAGACTTTTAAACAACCCACTGTGTGATCAGTAATAAATTCTGTTTTCCTTTTCATATTGTGGTAACAATTTTGACGTTTTACAAAATAACTCCTGGTGCAAGAACTTTTTAGATTAAAATATTTTCTTAGAGAGAGCACACATACCTTTCAGTGCTTCAGATCTTATCAGTGAGGGAAAGGAAAGTGACATCATTTTCTGTATCTTATAGTTGTGGGAAATAATTCCACCAATTTAAAGGCAAAGTATGGTACGGTAACAGAATTGACGCAAGATTAATGGACACATTTTTATAACATAAAAGAATTTAATGTTGTACAATTAGGAAAATGACTTTGGGGCTTTTATAAATAAAATATTACGAAAAGAAAAGTAAAATAAAATATTTTGATTACACGATACACATGATGGAAAAAATACACTGACTAATTCGGACAACAACAAATCATGATTTTCAGCTATACAAGACACTTTTTACAGAAATTATTATATTGTTATGGTATGTAACATCTTGTGATCCATGACAACGAGTAATACATTATTAAAATAATTAAAAATATAACCATTTGAAAAAAAGCAGAAAAAAATAACGAATTTGGACACCAAATGCACCTGTAACTATAAAATCACCCAGCAAACAACAACGATCGTCAATTCCTGATGGACAAAATCAAATCCCATTTTTTCTTGTTCGAGAAGCAGTTTCACTTGGATTTACTGTATGCCACAAAAGGGAAGAAAAGACTATCACAAACTTCAGTTTCATGCCAACTTTAATTACAGTAAGAGATCTATATATAGATGTTAAATTTCAAAACTAAATCTTAATCTCAATTTAGAGTTAAATATTTAGTATACACATTTATGATGCCCTGGGATGTGATTATACATTTATATCATGCATTAGACTATATTATTACTTTAAGTTATCTAGGCTAATGCATGCTACATTATTTAGGCTCTAAAATATGTTATATCAATGGTGGCCGATGATGATGGTATCTCAGTAATACGTTTTGGAGTCAAAAATCCAATTAGGCAAAAATATAGACGTCTGTCAGAAGCTAGTTATTTTAGTTTATAAATATGGATTTTTTCCTATACAAATTTTTTTTCTTATACTTCTTATCGCTTCGCTTCAGAAGGCCTTTATTAACCCCCCAGAGCCGTGTGGAGTACTTTTATGATGGATGGATGGATGGATGGATGGATGGATGCACTTTTTTGGGCTTCAAAATTTCGTCGTCCATTCACTGCCATTATAAAGCTTGGAAGAGCCAGGACATTTTTTTATAAATCTCCGATTTTATATATCTCTTTTTATATATCTTGTATTCGTCTGAAAGAAGTCATATACACCTAGGATGGCTTGGGGTAATTTTCATTTTTGGATGAATTATCCCTTTAATAGGCCATTGTGACAAATTATAGCACATATTCACAAAAGTCAGCTTGTTCTCAATTAACTGTAACTGTATACTACTTTACAGTAATTAATTAGAAAAATATGAATGTTAGACTGTGAAACCTAATATAATGTGTGCGTGTGTGTGTGTGTGTGTGTGTGTGTGTGTGTGTGTGTGTGTGTGTGTGTGTGTGTGTGTGTGGTAGTAGTAGTTAACTTTAACCATTAAACTACAGTAGACTTGTTATATAGGCCTACATTATAAAAAATACAATACACAGCTTTTGACAACAGCTATGACTGTGTATGTCCAGGTGTTTTCCATCTTACACTTCTTAGCCATTATTGTTGTCTTGATGAATAAATGTTTTTTTAGAATAAATATTCATGTTTTTATTCATTTGCATCTGTAGTTATTAGAAAACATCCTGCCAGATGAACCTATTGTGTGTGTGTGTGTGTGTGTGTGTTAATGTTAACATTATTATTATTATTATTATTATTATCATTAAATTTGCAGCCCAAAATCCACCATGCTTAAAAGCAGCACTGAGCAGCCCACGTTCATCCCACAAAAGGATGGATTTTGTTTTGGTGGGATCTGGCAACCTCACACGCATCAGCGTTCACCGTGAATTGGTCTGAACCACACGCGTATTTTCTCCTTGATTAACTACAATTTCTTCTCGATTCGATTTGCTTGTCATGTAATTGAAATTTTAGTTTATAAATATGGATTTTTTCCTATACAAATTTTTTTTCTTATACTTCTTATCGCTTCGCTTCAGAAGGCCTTTATTAACCCCCCAGAGCCGTGTGGAGTACTTTTATGATGGATGGATGGATGGATGGATGGATGGATGCACTTTTTTGGGCTTCAAAATTTCGTCGTCCATTCACTGCCATTATAAAGCTTGGAAGAGCCAGGACATTTTTTTATAAATCTCCGATTTTATATATCTCTTTTTATATATCTTGTATTCGTCTGAAAGAAGTCATATACACCTAGGATGGCTTGGGGTAATTTTCATTTTTGGATGAATTATCCCTTTAATAGGCCATTGTGACAAATTATAGCACATATTCACAAAAGTCAGCTTGTTCTCAATTAACTGTAACTGTATACTACTTTACAGTAATTAATTAGAAAAATATGAATGTTAGACTGTGAAACCTAATATAATGTGTGTGTGTGTGTGTGTGTGTGTGTGTGTGTGTGTGTGTGTGTGTGTGTGTGTGTGTGGTAGTAGTAGTTAACTTTAACCATTAAACTACAGTAGACTTGTTATATAGGCCTACATTATAAAAAATACAATACACAGCTTTTGACAACAGCTATGACTGTGTATGTCCAGGTGTTTTCCATCTTACACTTCTTAGCCATTATTGTTGTCTTGATGAATAAATGCTTCTCCTCGCAACTGTTACTAATGGGAGGCGGGAATACGTGCAAACCACCTCCTGTCAATGAGTCTGTGCAATCATTATTCAGGAAAAACTGACCAATCAATTTTACCGCGGACGGCCAGTTCCGCCTCCATAAATGGTTGCCATGTCGGAGAAAAGCCCTCATTGAAATGTTGGGTCTAAATGTTTTTTTAGAATAAATATTCATGTTTTTATTCATTTGCATCTGTAGTTATTAGAAAACATCCTGCCAGATGAACCTATTGTGTGTGTGTGTGTGTGTGTGTGTTAATGTTAACATTATTATTATTATTATTATTATTATCATTAAATTTGCAGCCCAAAATCCACCATGCTTAAAAGCAGCACTGAGCAGCCCACGTTCATCCCACAAAAGGATGGATTTTGTTTTGGTGGGATCTGGCAACCTCACACGCATCAGCGTTCACCGTGAATTGGTCTGAACCACACGCGTATTTTCTCCTTGATTAACTACAATTTCTTCTCGATTCGATTTGCTTGTCATGTAATTGAAATTTCCAGAGACGGAAATTTACACAGGTAATAGCTTTTGTCCGGGAAAAAAACATTCAAGATGGGTTGCGCTGGATTCACCTGCTCCAAGAATTCCCTGTGCGCGCTCAACATCCTCTATGTTGTGAGTAACCAATGCTAGAATGGAAGCAACCATATGGAACATCTTTATCAACCTTTATCGTAACATTTGCACATGTGTTTTATAAATACATACAATAGGTGTTTCTGTGCGGCTGTATTACAGAACTCGGTGTCTCAGGACTCGTGAATTATTTAGAGAGATTCTTTGTGTGGAATGAGGCCGATGAGCGGTTCTGGTTTCACGCACAGCCTGTAGAATAACATCCCGGTTTCCTCGCAACTCCTCTGTTTTTAGGGCAAAGTCACATCCTGGTTTTGTTCTACTTATGCAGATTTCCTGCTTCATTAGTCTGGTGCTGATTAAGCTCTTCTCGTCATTAGAAAGAAAACATTATCAACTTGTTCCATAGGAAGCAGAAGCTCAGGGGTCATTTCTAATTGTCGGTCAATAGTAGCAATATGGACTAAGCTCTAGATCATTTGTGCTTTTGAGGAATGAATAAGCTTTTGTATAAACATTTTGTGTTATGGTGTGACTGCTGGCTTGCTTTTTATTGCTCAAGTGGCATCACAGCTGTTGCTGGGTCATTCTCAGCAAATGGTGCCATTTGTATTCCCATGAATCATCACTGACAGAATTAACATGAAACTTAACCTAGTTATAACGGTTTAAGAATCTGCCATTATTTAAAAAAAAAAAAAAAAAAAAAAAAAAAAAAGATTATAAACTGAAGGTGCGTTCGCGCCACGTGATCACTGCAGATGTATTATTTTGGAGTTAATAGTGCAAATGTATAAGTCCGAATCCGATGACGTGAACAGTTCCAAGTACAGAGTCACGTGTTGTCATCTCTTATTTTGGTAATTACGACATGGCTTGAACGCAGCATCAAGAATACTCTCATTTTAGCAGTCCCTGTACTTTGGCACTGAAGTGGGAAAATGTTATATTGAATATTGAAAATCAAAACATTAAAATTCGCAATTATAAAAGAACTTAATTATAGTTCCAAAAAATGTATTTGTCTTTATCCCTGTTTCCTGATTTATTGTGTTCTCCTTCTTTACCATTGTTATTTTAGTATTATTTTTTTATATACTATTATAGTTTTTTTATGTTTTCAATTTTCATTTTAGTTTTAGTAATTTTGTTATGTGCTTTCGAATTTTAGTTTTTATATTTTAATATTTCTGTTTAGCTTTATATTTATTTCAGTTTTAGTATTTCTACACTCTAAAAAATGCTGGGTTTTTTGTGTAGTTATGTCCAATCAAACTTATTTATTTTAAGTACCCTACTTAAGACAACAATGGTAATCTTTGTAAAAGTTTTTCATCTAATATTTTATTTTATTTCAGCTTGATTTCAGTTAATGGAAGCAATTTATTGTTTTTTTATTTTATATTTACAATTTTACAATAACTCCTGCTCCTCCCTGACTTCAGATGGTGAGCTTGCTGATGATTGGCATCGCTGCCTGGGGGAAGTGTTTCGGGCTGGTGTCAAGCTTCCAGGTGGTGGGTGGCATCATTGGAGTGGGGGTCTTCCTCTTCTTTGTTGCCCTTGCTGGACTTATTGGTGCCATGAAGCATCACCAGGTTCTGCTGTTCTTTGTATCCTTTACTGTGATCATCCATAGACAGTGCACTACAATTATACTTTGTTCAGTGTTTAGACATTGGTGAGTATTTATGTCAAGCAGAATTAATAAATCATTTTAACTGTACTGTGCAATAATTATGTTAGGGGCTGAAAGTTTGTTGCTGCTTAATAGAGTAGGTACTTATTTTGAATAAGTAATTACTTCACGACCGCTAAAAATTTATGTTTTATATAATATGAATCCGGATGCACTACATTCGCCATGTGGCCATCATTATCATGCGACCTACCAGCGTCTGTTGCGTCTCTTCAACACCTCTCCTGTGGCCTCATGGGATAGTAAAGTGTCCATCGTATGCACACAGAATCTCACCAGAAGTAGTAGGTCATTCGGGTACTTTTTGTCTACTTTTTCATGAGTACTGTGAATTCGGACATGCTTCTTTTGTCACATACTGTTTTTTTGCCTACTATATAGTATGCGATTTCGGATGCAGCCAGTGTTTCCATGAATCTTCATTTTCTTGGTCTATGTTATAAGATCCATAGTTGAAGTGTCCAGTTAGTACTCTGTAAACTGAACATCACTGGAACCACCCTATGTAATCAGTCAAAAAAGAATGAACTGAAACAAAAATAGCTAGTTAATTATATTAATTGTTTGAAATGCTTTTTTTCTAATTAGATCATACCATTCATAAATGTTCATATAATGGCTTCATGCAAACAAACTATAATGTGTCAGGTCTTTGCCTTTTTATTACATAATGTGCTCTGTGTTTTTCTTATTGCTTTTGGAAATGAGACAGGATTATGATCTACTCATGTAATGCATTTCACTCTGTGTCCATAGAGTGGTGCAGTTAACATGACAAATGAGAGCGCACATCAGTGTACTACTTGTAATGTAGAAAAGTCTCTTAAACAAAATTAAATGAACTAATCCTGAGATGAATTTGGGTCATTACTAAAAGTGTCTAGGAAGCTTGTATTACACTCTGATACTCCATGCAGGAGGAATGATTGCATGATTATTCCAGTAGTCTGTTAAGGGATAGGAAACTATTTCAGTATATTACATTTCTTTCTTACTCAGTAAAACATAAAATAAGTCTTTTTTTTTTTTAAGCATAGCTTACACTGTAATACAATTTTGTATGTCATTGCCCTTTATTATTGGATTCCAGGGGGGAAAAAAAAGCACAAACAACAACTAAATATGCCTTAATTCATATTATGTCTTGTTAACTTTTGTTTTCATTTAAAGCTTAAATATTTAATACAGAACTCCTGAATTTTACTGCAGATAGTGGTAGACTGGGTGTTAAAAGTTTAAAATAGGATTTATAACACATCTTCAGTGATTTTACTCTGAAAATTTCTGTATTGTATTTTGTGTTTGAATCCTTAATTTGTTGACAATAGTACATGATCATCCTGTTCCTGGTGTTTGTAGTTCAGTTTTCGGTGTCCTGTGCGTGTCTGGCTATCAATGAGGACCAGCAGGTAAGATTCATCACTGTACTTTAATATACACCGATCAGGCATAACATTATGACCACTGAAAGGTGAAGTGAATAACACTGATTATCTCTTCATCACGGCACCTGTTAGTGGGTGGGATATATTAGGCAGTAAGTGAACATTTTGTCCTCAAAGTTGATGTGTTAGAAGCAGCAAAAATGGGCAAGCGTAAGGATTTGAGCGAGTTTGACAAGGGCCAAATTGTGATGGCTAGACGACTGGGTCAGAGCATCTCCAAAACTGCAGTTCTTGTGGGGTGTTCCCAGTCTGCAGTGGTCAGTATCTATCAGAAGTGGTCCAAGGAAGGAACGGTGGTGAACCGGCGACAGGGTCATGGCTCATTGATGCATGTGGGGGAGCGAAGGCTGGCCCGTGTGGTCCGATCAAACAGATGACCTACTGTAGCTCAAATTGCTCAAGAAGTTAATGCTGGTTCTAATAGAAATGTGTCAGAATACACAGTGCATTGCAGTTTGTTGCGTATGGGGCTGCATAGCCGCAGACCAGTCAGGGTGCCCATGCTGACCCCTGTCCACCGCCGAAAGCACCAACAGTGGGCACGTGAGCATCAGAACTGGACCACGGAGCAATGGAAGAAGGTGGCCTAGTCTAATGAATCACGTTTTTTTTTTTACATTGGTGGATGGCCGGGTGCATGTGCGTCGCTTACCTGGAGAACACATGGCACCAGGATGCACTATGGGAAGAAGGCAAGCCGGCAGAAGCAGTGTGATGCTTTGGGCAATGTTCTGCTGGGAAACTTTGGGTCTTGCCATCCATGTGGATGTTATTTTGACATGGACCACCTACCTATAGCATTGTTGCAGACCATGTACACCCTTTCATGGAAACGGTATTCCCTGGTGGCTGTGGCCTCTTTCAACAGGATAATGCGCCCTACCACAAAGCAAAAATGGTTCAAGAATGGTTTGAGGAGCACAACAACAAGTTTGAGGTGTTGACTTGGCCTCCAAATTACCCAGATCTCAATCCAATCGAGCACCTTTGGGATGTACTGAACAAACAAGTTCGATCCATGGAGGCCCCACCTCGCAATTTACAGGACTTAAAGGATCTGCTGCTAACATCTTGGTGCCAGATACCACAGCACACCTTCAGGTGGAGTCCATGCCCTGACGGGTCAGGGCTGTTTTGGCAGCAAAAGGGGGACCAACACAATATTAGGAAGGTGGTCATAATATAATGCCTGATCGGTGTATATACTCACATAAATCCACTCTGGTGGTCTGTAGTCTTTGGAAACATGCTACAAATATAAATAATTTTGAAAGAATTAAAAATTATTCAGCAAGGATGCATTAAATTGATCAAAAGCGACTGAATAAATGCTTTTAAAATGTTACAAAAGATTTCTATTTTGAATAAATGCTGTTCTTTTGAACTTTCTATTTATCAAAGAATCCTGAAAAAAAATTATCAAGGTTTCCACAAAAAATATGCACAACTGTTTTCAACATGGATGATAATAATAATAAATGTTTCTTGTGCGGCAAATCAGCATATTAGAATGATTTCTGAAGGATCATGTGACAGAAGACTGGAGTAAAATTGAGCTTAGCCATAACTGGGATAAATTACTTTATCAAATATATTCAAATAGAAAACAGTTATTTTAAATGGTAATAATATTTCAAAATATTAGAGTTTTTACTGTGTTTTTGATCAAATTAATGCAGCATTGGTGAGCATTAGAGACTTCTTTAAAAAACATGAACAATCAAAATGTGATGCATGTAAATGGCACTTTTTTTTTTTTTTTTTTTTTTTTTTTTTTTTAAATAGTTTGTTCCATTTTGTGTTTTCTTTTCTCATAAGTTGTCATGTGTTTCATACCTGTGTGTAGAATCATCTTCTGGAGGTGGGCTGGAATAACTCTCTGACCACTCAGAGGGATGTGGAGAAGAGTCTGAACTGCTGCGGTTTCTCTCACATGGACATCAATGGAAGCTGTGCCGCTGTAATTTCCTCTTCATTGTTCTTTTGTTGTGTTCCTGAAGCATTGCATGTGTTGAACGATATAAATGACACCTGTGTAGGTGATAATGACTGTGTTAATCATTTGCATGCTTGTTATGATAGCATAATGCATTACAAATGTGTTAGGCAATTACATTATTTGTTCCATTATAATAACTCGCTGCTCTTGTCAATGTCTGTTCTGCTTCTGTGCAGCCCTGCTTTCATTACAGCACTTGCACCACATGTGCAGCAAAGATCCAGGAGCACGCCGGCGAGGTGCTGCGCTTTGTTGGAGGGATCGGTCTCTTCTTCAGCTTCACTGAGGTCAGCCTGCTAAACTAACCTTCTGCTTTGATCTCTTCTTTGAAATTTTTCACTGAATTTGACAACCAGAATGTTTTCTGGTGTTCTTGAGCTTTTAGTGTGAGCTTTCTTTTGTGTAATGTTGCTGTTTGAGCATGAAAAAGGTCTACAAAGCACAAAGTCCACTCCAAAGAGAGTTATTCTCTA
The DNA here is from genome assembly GCA_039654105.1 of Coreius guichenoti. NCBI lineage: Eukaryota > Metazoa > Chordata > Actinopteri > Cypriniformes > Gobionidae > Coreius > Coreius guichenoti. The sequence continues at coordinate 27,333,115 of CM077184.1, forward strand.
TATCAGTAAGCACTCTTTCTGAGCTCCTTGAAACACCTCTGTTGTAGTCTTGAGTTGCGTTGAAAGTGTATCGAAACTTACAGTTATGATAAGGGCCGTGACCAGGGTTTGAAATTAACTTTTTTACTCACCAGCTAATTTGGCTACTAAATTATGTTACCGGCCATTCAGAACTTCTACTAGCCAAACCAAAAATATCAGAAATAAACAAGATTATCAAAGTCACAACTTAGATTTAAATCTATTTATTATTAAATATGATTATGAGTCATTGAATCACTTTCAGATTTACTCAATCACTGCAAATAATATTAAAATCAAATAGAAAACAATAAAAACTAAATTCTCTGTGACTTCTCTTATCATTTTAACAACGTTTATTTTGTTGTAAAGTCTAAATATACCTCACTTCAAAAGGAATGTTTAATAGATGTTGAAGATTAGCAAACAAGCTGTTATTTCATAAAGTGTCAGCTGTTTTTTTCACAGAAGTCAACGTAGAACGTACTAGCCTCTCCTCTGTTGACATCCATTAAAAAAAGCCAACCTTCTCACGCCAAAGACAGGAATGCGTTATAGAATCCCTCTAGCAAATAAAAATGTTTAAGAGGTCTTTCATTCAAACGCCATTAAAATTCTCAACTCCCCAAGTGATTGACAAACCAAATGAATGTGGCATGAACTGTATTTTTATATTTATGTAATGTGAATTTGCCTGTGATTTGTTTTTGTTTTTCTTAACATTGCCTGTTTAGCTATTTTATGTGGTGGTGATCCAAAGACAGATTTCCATCTTGGTGGACAATAAAGATATACACCGATCATGCATAACATTATGACCACTGACAGGTGAAGTAAATAACACTGATTATCTCTTCCTCACGACACCTGTTAGTGGGTGGGATATATTAGGCAGCAAGTTAACATTTTGTCCTCAAAGTTGATGTGTTAGAAGCAGGAAAAATGGGCAAGAGTAAGGATTTGAGCGAGTTTGACAAGGGCCAAATTGTGATGGCTAGACGACTGGGTCAGAGCATCTCCAAAATTGCAGCTCTTGTGGGGTGTTCCCGGTCTGCAGTGGTCAGTATCTATCAGAAGTGGTCCAAGGAAGGAACAGTGGTGAACCGGAGACAGGGTCATGGGCGGCCAAGGCTCATTGATGCACGTGGGGAGCGAAGGCTGGCCTGTGTGGTCCTATTAAACAGACGAGCTTCTGTAGCTCAAATTGCAGGTAATGATAGAAAGGTGTCAGAATACACAGTGCATCGCAGTTTGTTGCGTCACAGTTCTGTCCACTCAGGGTGCCCATACTGATCCCTGTCCACCACCGAAAGCGCCAACAGTGGGCACGTGAGCATCAGAACTGGACCACAGAGCAATGGAAGAAGGTGGCCTGGTCTGATGAATCACGTTTTCTTTTACATCACGTGGATGGCCGGCTGCGTGTGTGTCCCTTACCTGGAGAACACATGGCACCAGGATGCACTATGGGAAGAAGGCAAGCCGGCAGAAGCAGTGTGATGCTTTGGGCAATGTTCTGCTGGGAAACCTTGGGTCCTGCCATCCATGTGGATGTTACTTTGACACGTACTACCTACCTAAGCATACCTACCTAACGGTATTCCCTGGTGGCTGTGGCCTCTTTCAGTAGGATAATGCGCCCTGCCACAAAGCAAAAATTGTTCAGAAATGGTTTGAGGAGCACAACAACAAATTTGAGGTGTTGATTTGGCCTCCAAATTCCTGGGGATGTGCTGAACAAACAAGTTCGATCCATGGAGGCCCCACCTAGCAACTTACAGAACTTAAAGGATCTGCTGCTAACATCTTGGTGCCAGATACCACAGCACACCTTCAGGGGTCTAGTGGAGTCCATGCCTCTACGGGTCAGGGCTGTTTTGGCAGCAAAAGGAGGACCAACACAATGTCATAATGTTATTCCTGATCGGTGTACAATAAGACATCAGATAATCAAACTCATGCCCAAAATTCCCATGCCCTTCACGTCAGTAATGACGACAGCTGGGAGAAGCCTTGGACATTTATGCATTTATGTGAACGGGTTGGAAAAAGTGGCCTATTAATTGGGCTCAGGCAGAGTGTTAACCGGTCTCACACCAGCATCATCGCGGACATCTCACAGGCCTGTCGCACACTGGTCCCATCATTCTGTATTCACGTTCTCAAGTTCAAGGTGCCAGTCCAAAACGGTGAAGCTAACAACCATACACGCAAAAGTTCAGTTCACGAATGAACAAAGTGGAATCAATTTCTAATTAAGGAAAAAACAATGCATTGGAAAGAGAAAGGGTGATCTATATTATTATTATTATTATTATTATTATTATTATTATTTCTCTACATGAAGCTTTATTCATGCCACAAAAACAAATTTAAAAAATGTACGATACACAATCTTCCAGCCTAGGGTGAAGTCAGTATGTACATACATCTGTCACAAATCTTCTTATTTTAATGGAAAACATTGTTAGTGATGCTGTGGCACGGCATATGACTTTGAACAGCCCGAATCTCATAGTTGGGCGCCGCAGACAGACGCCGAGTGCTACCGCCGGTGTGAGTTCAGTCAAAGTATATGTTTGAATTTTAAAGACTCTGCCATGTTTGAGGCTCATTTTAGGTGAAGGGCTCTGATAGCGATGCCATGCAAAGCGATAGATGATTTAGATAAATTATGAATCATAACCCGCCAAATTGGCTAGTGAGTTGATATGCTTTACCCGCAACAGTCGATTTCACCAGCAGTTGGCGGGTGTTAATTTCAAACCCTGGCCCGTGACATTTCCAAAACATGCTCGAAGCAGTTGACCAATCACAACACAACCGACCAATCAGAGCACACTGCGCTTTTTGGGGGCTTCATAGAGACGGGAACTAAACAGAGCGTTACGGACAGACTGGGAGGAGAGGTGCTGCAACAATATGTGAAAAATAGTGTTTTTTGAACATTCAAACATGAAATTGTATAGTACACCCCAAAAACAAAATTTTGACTTTGTAAAAGGGCATGATATGGCCTCTTTAAAAAAAAATTGTAATTGTTAGTTGTTTTCTGTCCCATTTTAAAAAAAAAAAAAAAAAAAAAAAAAAGTTAATTGGTCAACTGTAAGTTAACTTACCATATTCAGTGAATAAAATTGCATTACATTGTAATTTTACTGTAAAATACAGTAAAATGTATGGTTTTTGGAAGTAAAAGAATGAATTACAAAATAATTTACCCTTAAAATCCTTAATAAAAGTAAATTGTTAAAAATATATATTATTGTATTTTTATGGTGCTATCAGTACATTTTAGTGTACAAAGTAGTATTTTATCACTTAATGAAATATACAAGTAAAAAAATATACAGTTACCAACATGCCATCCCATAACACCTGAAACACTGTCAGTGTATTCTAGCAACCACAGCTGCCAGTTTTTTTTTTTTTGTTTTTTTTTGTTTTTTTACTGTACATTTAACAGAATATTTTTTACAGTTTATTCATGTTTTTCCTCCCGTCATTCTGATCATTTCAGATCCTGGGTGTTTGGCTGACATATAGGTACAGAAACCAAAAGGACCCCCGGGCGAATCCAAGTGCCTTCCTGTAGGTGTGAATCGTATTATGTCGTCTGACCACTGGAATTCTCATTGGAGCTGTTAAAGAGAGTGTGTGTGTGTGTTTGCTTTTACTGAAGAGGAGACCAGCCTGCGTGTTCTTGCTGCTATATATTACGTGCTTGATTTTTCAAGAGTACAGTGTGAATGTACTGTACATTATGAGGCTGTACTTATGAGAATTCCTCTCTATGAAATAACAGAACACCAAATACTAGTATGCAGTACTTACACTAATGGGCTAAACAACAAAGACCATTTGATTTTATGTTAAGTTTTATTTTATGTGGTAAAACACATTAAGAGAAAATGAGCTGCTGTGATCAAGACATGCAGTGTGAGCATGACACTATTTATGTTGACAATATCAGAATGTATCCATTTTAATTCCACATTGATTTCTTAGAATAAATGCACACGTTAACAATTAGCATGGATGACAGTAAAAGTTGCTCTAAATCACTAATGCAATAAAGCTTCAATTAAAAAAGACATAAGGGTTTTCTGTTAGTATGCTAGATACATTATTGGGACTTCATAGTTAGTATGAAAAATTTAAAGAACTCAATTAGATATAAAGATTATAGACGAATGTTTTCTTGAGCACTCGGTTTTTATATTACATATTTATCTGCCTATTTTATTTCCATTATGTGTGTGTTCGTTTCACTGACTTGATTTTGTGTATTGTTTTTGCTTCTTGCATGAATTCCTCATTGAAATGTACATCTATATCCAATGGTTCTGTGAACTGCTCTCTCAAGCATTTAAAATCAGAAGAAAAAATAAAAATAAAGACTCTGTGTACACAATTGTACTTTGGCCAATTTTGTCTTTTGTCTTTTTGTCCATCTTAATTGTTGGGCGTCTGAAATCCCATTCCATTTCAATGGAGTATTTCAGGAGAGCAACTTCCTCTAACCTCAACCAATCAGAAACTGACACGCTCAAGCCAAGAGCGGGTAACAAAGGCAGCTAGTAACCAGGCAACAATATGACTCAGGAAAACATGCTGCCAGTTACTCAGACTCCTCCCACCAGGATACTAACCGGAGACTCCGTTAACTGCAAAACCCACATGGCCTCTGCTTTGTATAAACTGTGCAAACATCACTGCATAAACAAATAACTACGAGAACCAAATTTTTGTACAACTTCATTTATTGAAAAAAGCAAACATGAAAATGAAAGCCTGATGGTTAACCATAACAGAATCTATTCAAAGAAAGTATTTTAAATTTGTACAGGGCTTTACAGTGCGTTCCATGCAGTCAGTAAACAAATGACAGAATAATAGTGACCCTCAGGGAAGTAATATCCTCTCGGCGGACAAAAAGACTAAGACTTTTGTGTTCACAACTCTGTCTTCAAAAACTTCAGGGCTCTTTGCATGTTGCTTAACACTGTGGAAACAAAACCAAACAAGTGATACTGTCAGTATGATGATGATGTTTAATAACTAATCTTGGCATTAAAATTGCTTTCAGACTTACAGAGTTTCATGTCAGCCGGCTCATAGGCGTACATGCGGTTGGAATAGCGGCCTGTGATGTCTGCCCGAACGGTCATGGAGGGATCTGAAAAACAGGAAATATTTGAATCATTTATGCAGACTTTTTCATAATGTGGAACATCATTTATCTGGCTGTCATAATTAAAGCAACTCACCAACAAAGAGGATTCTGGGAACATACTGCCCATCAGGAGACAAGTGCTTGTCTGTGGTCTCATACTGTAAAAGACAGTTCAATTTATAGACTTTCACAACACACATAACAGACAAACCAGGACCTTAAACACACTTTAAAGCTGTTACAATGAGCAATACATTTGTTACAGTATTTATTCATCTTTGTTAATGTAGTTAATAAAAACACAACTGTCCCTTGTTAGTTCATGTTAGCTCAGGTCGATTAAATAGCAATAGTTAGATTAATAAATGCTTTAGAAGTGTTTTTCATTGTTAGTTCATGTTAGCTAATGCTAACAAACGTAAAGTGTTAGCAATTTTACTCACCACCAGATTCAAGATCACGAACTCCTCATCGACCAACTTCTGGATGTCTTTATCCTCAGCAAAGGCCTTCTTTAGAGCTAATTAAATAAGAGTAAATTAACTAAGATTTTTAAACTAACAGTCAATGAAAATGTCAAAATAAAAGTCAAGCTTTACCCTGGCTGTGTGGACAGTCCTCCAGGTGAAAGATGACCATGAGGGGCTTGTTCCTAATTAAACACATGATACAAATTGTACAAAATATTGACAAAAAATCAAATAAAATCAATTTAAAAAGATAACACTTTATTTTATAGTGTCCATGTTACATGTACTTTCGGTAACACTTTATTTTACAGTGTCCTTGTTACACGTTACATGTACTTACCATAGTAATAACTAACCCTCAACCAAATCCTAATCCTACTCTAACCATATAGTAAGTACATGTACTTACTTAATATTACTCAGTACTTAAATATATAATTACACTGTAAAATAAAGTGTAACCGTACTTTCTATATTCACAACAATTATGCATAATTTGTAAATTACTCAGTACTTAAATGTATAATTACACTGTAACTAGGACACCTTAAAATAAAAATCATCAGCAGATCTTCTATACACACAAAATTACTGATTATTGAACACCATACTCTATAATTCTATATAATACAAGCTTTTCTCACTTGGATCGTGACCAAAACAGAGCTTCCTCGTACGTCTGTGCCCAAATCAACTGATCACCCCATCCTGAAAAGAAAAGAATACACAATATGAATTCTAAAAAGCGAAATATACTTAGCCAATGCAAATGACTGCTGCAAAGGCCATTCAAATCAATATTGCACAACGTGAGGTCTGGGATAATATTTCACACAATAAAGAACTGGAATATTTCCAAAGGTAATCTCAATGAAACTGATCCTTATAGTAATTTCTGAGTTATGTAGCTTCAGTTTTGCTATTATAACAGATCACGACAGCACACCCACTTAGCCATCATTTTGCAAAATTGCTGAAAAGAATGTCTCGAGATGTTTTCATGAAGCTGACCTCTGGAGAGAGTCTGAGGAATCCTCTTCTCTTTCTTCGGAGTGGTCTTCTCAGGCTTCCCCATGGCAGAGGACAAGGCCGCCAGGACCAAGAGCACTGATAGTAATCCTTTAAGCATCTTCAAAAGCTGAAAGAACAAAGCATTTCAATATATAGCTGTTAGGAAATGACAAAGCATGATTTTAACATTAGTCCCAGCAGTTAATGTGGTGGTGTGCTAGAAAGCAGTCTTTAGCAAAGCCTTCTGAGAAATATACAAGCACAATGTCCCTTTGATGACGGTTCCTCACCTGTTCTCAGGTTCCCTGCTGTGTGTGTTCCGGCTCAGACTCCTGGTCCTCCTGTTGCCACCCTCTCTCACCTGTGCGACACTTATACACCTGCTCACCTGAGGCTCCGCCCACCCCTTTCCTGCTCTGGAATGTGATTCTGTGCTTTAATGTTGTTCGGCCCCATTTTGCATGCAAACTTTCCATTAACTTTTTTATTTGGCTCGGCGCCAAGGACAGGTCAGCAGATAGTCGTGATAAGCTATTGAAGACTAGTATGATTGGGCTTCTTAGGATTGGCTGAGCTCTGATCTGTGATGTCAGAGGGGTACATTAATGGGCTTTTGTAATTTGAGGCATGACGTGGTGTTAGAATCAGAAACCCATTTATTATGTATTAATATCTTGATGCATTTTTTCATGTTTTGTTAAATACATTGAATCGATAAATTTGATTGAGCTAATTATTATTGAACAGTTTGTAGTAGGAAATATACTATCCGTATGTATAACATTTGGACATTATAACTAATTGGTGCATTATAATTAATCTAATATCTGTAATATAATAGGGTGTGTATTGTATACAGGATTTTAATAGTGTTTATACAAAGTCTAGTTTGCTTGTGAAATCCTGCCCCTCAAACATTTGCTTAATGAACCGTTCAAAAGGAAGTTTCTTGAATACAGTCCTTCTAAAAGACTGACGTGTCCTTAAGACGGCTGTCGTTATGAAGACTTTTGGTGTAACTTTTTTTTCTGTGTTTATTTTAAAATATTCAGATTATTTTCATTTATTTTATTTCATATATTTATTATTATTTAATCAAAAATATTATTTTATTTTATTTTATTTTATTTTATTTTATTTTATTTTATTTTAGTTTAGTTTTGTTTAGTTTAGTTTAGTGTTATTTAGCACTCAAAAAGAAATTTCTTAAATTCGTGTCCGTAAGACTCATTGTTCTATGCGAAGATGACTCACATATTTATTCAATATTATTTATTTATTTATTTCAATTTTTTTATTTATTTATTTATTTTGCACTCAAATGGAAGTTTCTTAAATTCATGCCCTTAAGACTTAAGACACTTTTGGTGTAACTTTTTTCTGTGTAATTTATTATTATTATTATTATTATTATTATTATTATAACATTTTCATTCAGTTTATTTTCATTCATTTTCAATCATATTTATTAAGTATTTATATATTTATAATTAAATATTTTTTCAGTAATATTTTTATTTTATTACATTACATTACAGGGAAGCCATCACCAGTGACATTTTAGTTTGATCATTTGGAAATGATACTGATAACTGTATTACATGACAGTTATTGTGTAACATCCTCTGTCGAGTTGCTCAAATGTCGAATGTTCAAATTTCCGGAGCAAGTCATAGCATCAGTGCTGGTGAGCTGGAGAGGTGAATGCTTAGCTAATTTCATCTTCTCTGAAAAATGACTCTCTGAAAATAATGTTGTAATTCAGGCCTGACAAAGCCCCTTTCCACTAGCGGCTCTGGGATAATGTGACCAGCGGACGATCAATGGCGTCTTTGTGCAGAGTGGAATCAAGTCAGGGCCTCTACGACAACCAACACTCAGACTGAATGAATCCAGTCTTTTTGACTTCACTCTCCGTGTCCTTCAGGTGGACATTTCTCTGTCCCTATATTTCTGCCATTGTGCTGAAAATGACAGGTATGACTTAGACAAACTAAAGGTTCATCACAAACAAAAGCCATGCAGGAGGATGTGCTCTACATTTAAGTCAAATTTTTTTAACTCATCAAAGTGTAAGGTGTAAAACTTTCAGAAAATGTTGTTTATAATCATTATTAAAATATTATAATAATATAAAATAATAATGAATAAAATACAACTTTTAAATATGATAAAATAATATATATTTTTAAATAATTTAATAAATAATAAAAATAGTCTGTAAGATTTTTTGAAAGAAGTCTCTTATGCCCAAGGATGTCTATTTGATCGAAAATACAGTAAAATAGTGAAATATTATTACAATTTTAAATAACTGTTTTCTATTTAAACATATTTTAAAAAGTAATTTACTCCTGTGATATCAAAGCTGAATTTTAATATATAATAATATTATATGAATAATATTAATGAATTACATGTGCTTACTATTGAGTTACGGTTAGGGTTTGTTATAATTATGCATATTTACTGTTATTACTATAGTAAGTACATGTAATAACGTGTAACTACATCACCTTTAAAATAAAGTGTGAAATCTTCTGTAGCAATGTAAAAGTCTTTACTGTCTTCACAATTTAATGAATCCTTGCTGAATAAAAGAAAAAAAATTAAACGCTAGTGTGCATATTCACATTTATTTGCAGTTATTGCAATTCTTTTAACAAGATTTGTGACTCGTCTGAGTACAACTTAAAACATTTGATTTAGTTATATTTTCTGGCAATACACATTGAACAAACACATTAATTCCTAGGAAATAAAAGAATGTAAAATTATATTATATATATATATATATAATACTCATCAAAAGCATATCATGATCACAAAACATATTTATTTTTTAAATGGTATGGTTCATGAGGGAACACTGCTTGTGAAAATGACATAGGATGAATTAATTGCTGAGGTGTCCTTAACTCTAATTTATACTTCCTCCATTTTGCATGCAGGAAGAAATTCTATGAACCTCAAGTCAATATTTGCCCTTGAAGGCTGGGTGCACAGGCCACTCCTTGTCATACACACTACAGCAGCCATCTGCACCCGATTCCGCCCTGAGAACACGGATCTGTCAGGCAGGAAGGCAAACGCACCGGCAAAGGACTGTTAGTGATTGGACTGGATTGGCATAAGTGGGGGAGGAGAAATTCAGCGCAATTGTCTAGAATTCTAACGTAACCCTGTTTGACATACACAAACAAAGAAGCATTTAGAGGTTAAAAAAGCAAACCGGAACTGAGTGAGAGTGGTGATTATATATGTATACGGTCTAATGTGAGCCGGGAGACTGAAAATAAAAAGTTGATTTCAGAAAGAACTGCACATCCTGGTGATTTTTTTTTTTAACGTTTATTAATTTACATGTAGAAAAAAACCTTACATTTCTGAATGTGCCTTTTCTTGTTTATGCCGCGCTCTGACACATAGACATCTTTCAAATAATGATAGAAAAAAAAAATCATCAGACTTGTATCAAAATAAAATCATGGGAAAATAGTGAATCAAAAAAAGAAAAGAAAAAAAAAAAAAAAAAATCGAGTCCCACAAGAGACAATGGCCACTGTTTTCACAGAAAACACCTGAATAAGTTTGGCCTTGATAGTGGTTTGTAGCCCAGGTTAGGCTCAGTTGAACACTGATAGAGCAGGACAGACCCACACGAGTCCGAGCTGGACTGAGGGTCTGACAGCATGAGAACATCAACACACACAGCAAATCAAATGAGAGCATCAACATCAAGTAGGAAATAATCACAACTACTTCTCCTGATTGTCACACTACAAATGGTTGATATTTCTTTAGCAGGCTAGGATCACTTTCCATCACAAGGTATCAATTCAAGTATGCAAAGGGACTTCGAAATCGTTCTATTTTGTGCCCAGACGCAAAGGGTAATGTTTCTGAATATTATTAACCCCTCACGTGTACAATATTTCCAATTCAGTCATACAGTGAACATAATGCCAATTCATTGCTTTAATATATAGAGGAGAATCGGCCGGGTGTTTTTTGGAACTGAAAAATCAATGAAAAAAGAAGGACCAAGTGTGAAAATGACTCTTTTCATGCCAGCTGACTGAAAATCAGCAAATATTAAAGCATGTACACATTTCATAGAAGGATGGTTTCTCCCTCTTCTATAGAAACCTGAAAATAAAACATCCGACAATACGCCATCTTCTGGCAACTTCAGATGAACTGAATTCAACCAGAAGAATCTTAAAATAAAATTTCATTATGCAAATCCAAGTCGCACTAATAACTGAAGTGCAAATTATAATTTGGAAAATTGCACATTCAGTATCTTGGGGTTTTAGGCACCAGGAGAAGCTGAAGTAACTGTACACCACGATTATTTACACCTTGTCCTAGTGGTTAGAGCAATGTAGTACAATCTTTAGCAGTCAGGTCAGTGATACACAGAATCACAATAAAAAATATACATATGAATCACCATCTCCAGGAATGAGTATTTACATATAGGCCCCAAAGTCAAATAATGGGTTTAGTCACTGTCTTGACTCTTCATAGAGGATCTCAGATCTTCTCCTAGCTTTCCAGATCAGGGAAAGTGGTGTAGAATTGAGAAGAAACTGTTTATGTTCAGATCCCGATGAAGCAACTGTACAGGCGGAGGAAGCAGATGGGATTGTGCTGTCACAGACGCAAATATCCCCCTCCACATCATACTGTTTCTGTGAGTCAGGTCAGGCTCATTTTGAGTTCTGTTGCCCACTAGTGGCGAGTTCAAGGAATTGCAGCTTTTCAGTGTGTTAGTGTCCATGCTGGGGAGGAAGCGGTGGTCCATTCACACCAGGGTGGTAAAACGCACAATTATTTTCATACCGACAGTTTCCTTTCATCATGAAATGACGACACACTGGCCTCTTTGACATGTCTGAAATGAAAGAAAAAGCTTGATGTTGCTTGCAAGCTCATTTTAAATTTTGGAAAAAATGTTGGTGCTTTCGGTGTTCAAACTTACCGCCCATGCTGTTATGTCCTCCACGTGGTCCTCCGCGTCCCCCTCGTCCTCTGAATCCCGGATCTCCTCCTCTCCCTCGCCCCCGGTGGAAGTGACCTCCTCGGTGTGGGCCTCCTCTCATGGAGTCGTCACCCCAGTAATTGCCGTTGTCCGCCCCACGGCCCTGTGGACCGGGCGGAGGACCCATCATGCGTGGGCCGCCAGGGTTGAAGGGTGGTGGGCCATGCCCATGGGGAGGGGGAGGTGGAGGATGGTTGAAATGTGGTCCAGGAGGCTTGTTGGGAGGGAAACCACCATTCATGGGCATCTGCATGTTGTTCATGTTGTTCATGTTGACGCCCGGGCCATGACCAAGCAGACCGGTGTTCACTACGAATTGAGAGAAACAGAACATCAAGCACGTTAACCATCAATCAGTACATCAACCACCTCAACATAGCAGTGTTGTTACGGTTAACTAAAAAGTTTGATAAAATGTTTTCGTTAATTGAAATAAAGCATAAATAAAAGTATAAAATAAAAAATAAAAAAAAATATTAAACAAAAAACAAACTCAAAAAATAAAATAAAATAAAACGAACGAAAATTAGAAATGTTGTCTTGACAACTAATTGAAATAAAAATAGAGATAAAAAAATAAAAAATTACAAAAGCACATACATTGCTAAAAGCTAAGCTAAAACTTAAAGGTTTATGTCAAATGAAGCAGAAATAAAATAAAATACAAAAAAAGATGCAAAGACTAAAGCTGAAATAAAAATAAATTAAAGCTATATAAAAATATTATAAAGTATATAAGCAAACAAAACTAATTTTAAAAAAATGCACAAAACCAAATCATAAAATTACTTAACCACATTTAAAGTAAAACTGAAAATATAAAATAAAAGCCAATTCAAAATATGAATAAATATATAAATAAACTAAAACAACACTGTAACATTTGAAAGCAAGCAAACACGTACTTGGTGGAGCATTAGGAGGTGGGTTCTGATTCTGGTTCTGGTTCTGTTGCAGAGAGCCCAAAAGCTGCTTGATCTTATCAGAGAAATCAGGCTGTTTGATCAGGTCCTCTGGAGACTGGTTAGATCCCTGAGCACCCTGAAAACAAGCAGAGATGCTTAAAATACAAAACCTTTGCACATTCTCGTGGTAAAGAACATGTAGATGTGTATTTTGTCTTACCATAATAGATGAGAGCAGTTCCTGGACATTAACAGCGGGGTTATTATTCGCTGGTGGGGCACTGCCTTGCGCCTGAGGGCTGCGGCCGCTGTTGCCCAGGCTGCCCATGAGGTTGGCTAGAACAGGAGGGAGCTTGGAGCTTTCATTAGAGCCAGAAGAGCCACCAGAGGCAGCAGTGTCAGCGGGCTCCATATAATTCTCCTCCATCATACTGCAGTCCTACAACACCACAGAATGAGAAAGAGGTCAAATCACATCCCACATCTGATACTTCTAAAATAAAGAAAAAAAAAATGGAAGGGGAAAGCATGTAAAAAGGTCATTGGCTGTCTTACCTCATCCAATGGGATGAGACGAGGCGGCATGGGCTCATATGGCTCAGGGTCTGGCTCATGAGGACTGTCTGGAACACTGCAGAGAGAGGAACAAACCATATATGTCCATTTAAAAATCAAACTATTATCATGTTTTTAAAGACAATAAGACATTATCATTTTATTTCCTCAATTACTTCGTAAACATGGACGATTCATTTGTAGCAGGGCTATTATTGTTAACTAAAACTATTAAATAATTTGTTAAATTAAAATAAAGCTGAAACAAAATATAAATATTAGATGTAAACTCTAAAATTAATATTTAAAAAAAATAAGTAGATATTTTGCCTTAGAAACTAACTGAAACAAGTTTAAATTGAAGCACTAAAATTACTAACTGGAAATAAAAACAAATAAAATAACTTAAACCTCAATAGCAATATTAAAAAAAAGAACACAAACTAATTAAAATGGCAAAAGCATGTAATTGCTGAACATTAAACTAAAATGAAAACTGAAAATATACAAATAAAAGCTAATTAATAATTTTAATAAACTATAATAGTATATAAATAATTCTAAAACAACACTGATTTTGCATGTTATTGCATATGTCCCACTTTAACAATCCAATAAAATCCAGATAGATTCACAGCCTACATTATGTTGGTCTGTATACGGCACATTAACATTCGCAACACAATCACTAAACATGACACACTACAAGAGAAAAGGCATCGAAGTGTTGTCTTACCTCTCCTTGCTGAGGAAGATCTCCTGCAGAATGCCCATCTCTCGGTCTCTCTGGATCATCTTCTCTCTGCTGCTGGCACCTGGAATGACCAGGCTGCCTATAAGGGTCAAGGGTCGCGGTGGAGTCCAGGGCACCCTCTCCTCCATGGTGTCGTGAGATATACGACGAGCCATTTCAAACGTATGCCTGTCCATCATCAGCTCCCGTTTAGCCGCCTCACCGAAGTCCTTAATTTTATTGACGTTCACTGAGGTAGAGGGATTGAAAGTGATGATTACTATTGAAAAAAAAAATCCCACAAGTATTTTATGTGTGATAAAACACAACATACACAACCGTTCAAATGTTTTGGATCAGTAAGATTTTTTTTAAAATAAAAGACAAAGATTTCTATTTCAAATAAATACTGTTCTTTTGAACTTTCTATTCATCAAATAATCCTACAAAATGCATGGTTTCCACAAAAAATATTAAGCAGCACAACTGATTTCAACATTGATAATAAGAAATGTTTATTGAGCACCCAATCAGCATATTGGAATGATTTCTGAAGGATCATGTGACACTGAATACTGAAGTAATGATGCTGAAAAATCAGCTTTGCCATCACAGGAATAAATTACATTTGAACTATTCAAACAGAAAACAATGTCACAATATTACTGTTTTTACTGTACTTTCAGGACAAAATAAATGCAACCTTGGTGAGCACAAGAGACTTCAAGAAAAAAAAAAAAAAAATAATAATAATTCTTACAAACCCTAAACTTCTAAACAATAGTGTAAGTGAAGAAAGTGTTGTTTTACCTCTCTCAGTCTCATCCAGGTCAAAGAAGAAGTACTCTTTAAGATGATCCTCTTCCGCCCACCGAACACTTTTCTTTTTCTTTCCTTTCTTAGTCAGACTCTCCTCCTCGCCACGAGGTTCAGCCAGAGCATTGGGTTTATCACCTGAAAACACCAAATAAAGCATTTTAAATTCAGCACATACATTCATACAGGTCTCAGTGAAGCTGTGGCCTATTTAAACGCAATAGGACTCACCCGTGTCCATGGCTTCAGGGTCCTCGGTGGGCACGGGTGTGCCGGGCTGCTCCAGTTCTTGGTTTTCATGAGGAGGGGTCTGAGATGAAGGAGTCTCAGGGGAAGACGGTTTGGCCTGTGAGCCCGAGTATGACTGTGGCCTGCCGTCAAATGGACAGGGCTGTGGAGAAATGAGAGGGAAAAAACACAGTTAGTGGATCTGTGCCTTTGGAGGTCTGGAGGAAATGTAAAAAAAAAAAAAAAATCCATGAAGCATAAACATAAATAAGGGTAGTCTGATGTGGCACACCTTATTAGTGGTAGGGGAAACGGCTTTTGGTTTCTTTTTCTTGATCTTGATGCCAGGCACTGGAGCGGAGTTGAGGGCATCCAAAAATCCAGTTGCCTCCATCGCTAAAAGGAAAAGAGATGGATATTCAGCGCTAGTCAGAGGGGAAACTCACTCTCTCCACCTAATTCAAAGCTTTTTTGCAGATTATCATAATCATATTGCTTGAGTTGAGGTGCTGAATGGGCATACTCACGCTGTGGGGGTATAAGTTTGACTTTGATCTCTTTGGTAGAGTTGGGGGTGGTGTTAAGCGGCTTGTACTTCTTCTCCACTGGTGGTGCGTCACTCGGCGAAGTGCTGAAGGAAGAAAGTCAGAGTTTAATGATTAATTTCAAATCCTCCAAAGTAAAACTGCAAATGAGAATGGATTACATGTGACTGCTCATTATTGGCAAAAAAAGAAAGGATGTGTTTGTTCACCTTGGTCTTTTAAGCATAGCTGGCT
The DNA here is from genome assembly GCA_039654105.1 of Coreius guichenoti. Classification (NCBI taxonomy): domain Eukaryota; kingdom Metazoa; phylum Chordata; class Actinopteri; order Cypriniformes; family Gobionidae; genus Coreius; species Coreius guichenoti. Next base: position 27,348,856 of record CM077184.1, read on the forward strand.
TGATGTTGTATTTGTCTCCGAGTTGGGGTGCAGGGGGGGTCTTCTTTACAGGAACTGGAGCTGGGCTCTCAACCTCCAAACCTGCAGATACCATGTATTCAGTAAATTCAGACAGATCACTTTTCAAATGTGTTACTAAGACACAAGAACCTTTAAAACCAGGTGTAAATGTTACAGAGACAAAAAATACATTTATAATCCATAAATTAATCATTGATTACATGTTAAGCTGCTAAAACACTTTAAACCGATTTAAATAAATATATAACCATAAATCTAACCCCGATTTTGTGACTAATACAATTAAAAATCATCTTCAGTAATTAAAATACCTGAAATTAAAAAAAACCATAAACATCAGATTCAATATTAGAACTTAAACGAAAATTTGAAATGTTGCCGTAAAACTCAAAATATGTATCAAAATTAATCAGAATATGAATAGATACTATAATACAGTGGGGAGAACAAGTATTTGATACACTGCCGATTTTGCAGGTTTGCCCACTTACAAAGCATGTAGAAGTCTGTAATTTTTATCAAAGGTACACTTCAACTGTGAGACGGAATCTAAAACAAAAATCCAGAAAATCACATTGTATGATTTTTAAGTAATTAATTTGCATTTTATTGCATGACATAAGTATTTGATACATCAGAAAAGCAGAACTTAATATTTGGTACAGAAACCTTTGTTTGCAATTACAGAGATCATACGTTTCCTGTAGTTCTTGACCAGGTTTGCACACACTGCAGCAGGGATTTTGGCCCACTCCTCCATACAGACCTTCTCCAGATCCTTCAGGTTTCGGGGCTGCCGCTGGGCAATACGGACTTTCAGCTCCCTCCAAAGATTTTCTATTGGGTTCAGGTCTGGAGACTGGCTAGGCCACTCCAGGACCTTGAGATGCTTCTTACTGAGCCACTCCTTAGTTGCCCTGGCTGTGTGTTTCAGGTCATGCTGGAAGACCCAGCCACGACCTTACTGAGCTCTTACTGAGGGAAGGAGGTTGTTGGCCAAGATCTCGCGATACATGGCCCCATCCATCCTTCCCTCAATACGGTGCAGTCGTCCTGTCCCCTTTGCAGAAAAGCATCCCCAAAGAATGATGTTTCCACCTCCATGCTTCATGGTTGGGATGGTGTTCTTGGGGTTGTACTCATCCTTCTTCTTCCTCCAAACACGGCGAGTGGAGTTTAGACCAAAAAGCTCTATTTTTGTCTCATCAGACCACATGACCTACTCCCATTCCTCCTCTGGATCATCCAGATGGTCATTGGCAAACTTCAGACGGGCCTGGACATGCGCTGGCTTGAGCAGGGGGACCTTGCGTGCGCTGCAGGATTTTAATCCATGACGGCGTAGTGTGTTACTAATGGTTTTCTTTGAGACTGTGGTCCCAGCTCTCTTCAGGTCATTGACCAGGTCCTGCCGTGTAGTTCTGGGCTGATCCCTCACCTTCCTCATGATCATTGATGCCCCACGAGGTGAGATCTTGCATGGTGCCCCAGGCCGAGGGAGATTGACCGTCATCTTGAACTTCTTCCATTTTCTAATTATTGCGCCAACAGTTGTTGCCTTCTCACCAAGCTGCTTGCCTATTGTCCTGTAGCCCATCCCAGCCTTGTGCAGGTCTACAATTTTATCCCTGATGTCCTTACACAGCTCTCTGGTCTTGGCCATTGTGGAGAGGTTGGAGTCTGTTTGATTGAGTGTGTGGACAGGTGTCTTTTATACAGGTAACGAGTTCAAACAGGTGCAGTTAATACAGGTAATGAGTGGAGAACAGGAGGGCTTCCTAAAGAAAAACTAACAGGTCTGTGAGAGCCGGAATTCTTACTGGTTAGTAGATGATCAAATACTTATGTCATGCAATAAAATGCAAATTAATTATTTAAAAATCATACAATGTGATTTTCTGGATTTTTGTTTTAGATTCCGTCTCTCACAGTTGAAGTGTACCTATAATAAAAATGACAGACCTCTACATGCTTTGTAAGTAGGAAAACCTGCAGAATCGGCAGTGTATCAAATACTTGTTCTCCCCACTGTATATAAAGAAAAAAGTGACAAACCTGTAGAGCGGATCTTTGCGTGACTTGGAGCATAAGCTTTTGGTTTTTCTTTCTTCTTCTCCTCATCCGCTACCTTTTCTCGGGGCTTCACCTCTGGACGCACTTTTCCATCCTCCTTTTTTCGTTTCTTGTCTGATGGGAAACAGAGTTTGGTTATGCGCCAATAATGGGAACCCCACTTTGCTATAATTCACGTTAAAAGTGCAGAAAGTCTACCTTAACAGAAAACAGAGTGACATAGTAGACAATTGTAAATGAGAAGCCCTACCATTTGGTGATGCTCCACTGGCGACGCTTTGAGAGCGTATAATAGCCATCCAGCCATCCACCAGCACTGACGCCAGCTTCCTCAGCTCTGGGAGAAAGAGAAGACACAGAGTTCAAACCTGAGCTCTGGAACACTGTAAGCAAACTGTCTGGCATTAATTTATGCAACATGTGCTCTTACCTTCTGTCTCACCGCTCTTGCTCAGATGTTTTACCAGCTTGGCTGTGTTATTCTAGCAGGGGAGAGAGACAAAAAAAAACATGCAGAGAACAGGTGTTAGAAGACTGCGGGGACATGTGTGTGAGTTTTATGGTCTGTGGTGTGGTGAAGTACCTGTTTGAGGTGGTCCACAGTCAGAGGGAGTTTCTGCAAGGTGAGCAGTATGAGCTGCAGCAGGGGGGTGTTGGTGGTGGTCTTTGAGTAGGTGAGCCAAGAGTTCAACAACTTGTAGCCACCAACTCGAATGAATCTGAGTGGAAGAAAAAGAGTTAAGCACAACCACAAAATAGAAGTGTTTCAGCAAACAATTTTTCTATGAATATGACTCTTACCGATTAAGTACATCATGTGATTTTGTCTGCAGTAAGATGTTCAGATACATGCATCTGCTGACCATTTTATGCGAGGCCTTCATGAGACTGTTTAAAAAGGTTGGAAAGAGGGAAAAAAGTTATAGAAATACTATTGGTTAATTGAATGGATGGATTTTAAAAGGTGTCCAGAAAATAAAAATGGTAAAAGCATCTCACCTGAAGACTTTGGCAACTCCCTCAAGACTACGTAGCTCTCCATCCTTCCCCAGCAGAGCTTCCACTCCTTTCAGCACCTCTCTGGGGTCCACCGGGCCCACGGCCATAACTGCTTACTTACAGAGGGAGAGAAAACAGGGGTTATTCATGTGCTTATGCCACTGGGGAGAATCTAGGATATGGCATAAAATTGGCCAATCAATACTGGAAAAATTAGACGGCGCTTAAGGAGAGCTCACTGGAACTGCAAAAGGACAATGCTGAATCTTTTACAAGTTACTCCTATTAATGTTTACTCGGGCGATTATGGATCTGGAGTAACTTGGAAACAACAAGCGCTGAAGACATTGGGTAAGATGCCAACAAAAATGGAGTAGAGAAACTTCCAGATTTTTTATATATATACTCCACTGAATCAGATATGGACATCTTATCAGCAGTTTTTGGATTCACATCAGATATGATTTGAAATCACAGGCGCACTCATAACCATAGAGCAAGCCGTGTCCATTCTGTTCACAACAGCAACAGATACAAAGTCATGTATTCATTAATAAGCACACTACATTAAACAACAGTTGGTGCTCAAATTTATGTTTCATCACTTGGAAAAGGTGGGACTTTAAATACTACATCCTAAAAACTGTTGGAATGTCAAGAAATTAAATATTACAGTGCAGCCGACTACAAAGTTCCCTTCCTAATGAATAAAATGTTTAATATATGATGGCTGTTGATATTTACTGGACCTTCTGCCACTAGAAAGGGGCAGCAGGTATAACTGTTATAGTTTAACAAATGACTGCAGACTGAATTATACAACGTTCATGTTACCAGTCTTCCAGTATAATCGAATAAGTCTGTCACTAATTTAATTATACTAGAAACTGGATGATTGGTAACGGGAGTGTTGTATAATTCAGTTCATATCTGAAATAATGAAAGATGAACGTAAAAGTAAAATGTAACATTTCATGTGTTATGTCACTGTCATAAACCCACCTGCTTTTTATATACACTGTACATTACACAAAGTAAACGTCACAGGTCCAAAAGACTTAGTTATGGAACAGAATATAATGGCTGTGTTCAGTAATGTGCATTCAAATTATTTCATTTAAATACTAATAATAATTATACACAAGTAGAGATAAGACAATTTTAAAAATATATATTTGAGAATGCACTTACAGTTGAACATTGTTTTTACAACTTTTTTATTAGTAATTAAGTAATTTGTATAACGATAAACCTTGTAATCCTCCAAAAGTTCAATAATAGTAGTGTCTCTAATACCATTTATCACAAATATTTCAAGACACACTAGGGAAGCAACAGTAAAAGTGTGCAAATGATTGACTGGAATTTCTTGTTTAACAGAAAGGCACTGTCACACTGACAGCTGTGAACCTCACAGGGACTCTGGCATTAATACATTTTCTGTCTTCCTTGTTTGACACTGCTGTGATCCATCTGTCTAGACCAACCTAACATCTAGAGCTTAAAGATACATGGGTAAAACAAGATCATGTTTATAAAACATTAAAAAAGTATGTATATATACATATACATTATAAAATTACAAAATATGAACAATTTTATATATATTCACATATCCACTATAGTCATTGCTATGGGGTTGATGGATATAAAATCTGTAGGACCCACTTCATATCAAGTTCTTTAAGTGTACCAACATTTAAATTAATCACTTGATACAATGCACTTACTGTGTGTACATGCATGTTTTTACATTGTATGCATATTTACAAAATACCTGCATATAATTATATCTGCAATTACATCTATAATAACAACTTTGACTCCACTTAAACCTATACCCCTACCACAAAACAGATCTCTAACCTTACCCGTCTCCCTCTCAATATCAGGAAAAGTGTTTTGCAACACAACATGAACACAATAAGGACATTGTACCATTTGTTTTTCTCCTTAAATAAAGTGGGACCAATATGTAACTTTGTGTAATTCATTTTAAAGAGTAAGCTTTAAATATTTTCCAAAGACATACTGCAAGTTTTGGAATCTCAGTATATTAACTGGACCTTTTTATTTATGATTCAAGTATAGACCTACAGAATTCCAGAACAATTTTGTTTTTCCATCCTGTTTTTGCAGATGTTATATATATATATATATATATATATATATATATATATATATATATATATATATATGCCAAAAAGTAATATATATTTAAAAAAAAAAAAACACCCCAAAACATCAGGAAATAAATAAATAAACTCTGGAAGACTTTTTTCCCCCTTGTGATTCAGTGTCCAATTGCAAGAAACTCCTTGAGTATAATTAAGTTTAGAAATTATAATTGTAAGAGTATGGTCAATAAGGGTTAACTTGAAACTGAGCACAAGGCTTTCAAAGTGTTATGTCGCCACCATGTGGTTATTTCTAAATATACACAAATACAGAAACGGTGTATTTGCCACGCAGCAATGTAAGAAATGCAGGTATCAAACGTGATCAAAATATATTAAAATAAAGAAACATGTACAATTAATGCAATAAAAAAAATATTACTTTTTTTTTTTAAATTGAGATGGACATATGTCAGTAATACTAATATCTGAGGTAGTTAAGTCAATTACAAAGAACGGTTGAGGGCGAGGGCGGAGTGTTTCTGGTGGGGAGAGAGAGAGAGAGAGAGAGAGAGAGAGAAATCATTCACGTCATTTGCCCTGCCCACGCGGAGCAACAGCGAGTATTTCTCCCTTCAGTTCCTCTCACTACAGCACACTTGACTGGACACCGACGAGACTACCAACTAACTACAGCAGAAATTGAACAACGCGGCGAGTCAAACATGAATATATATATATATATACACATTGAATGTATATAGATTTTTTTTACGACTGTTAAGCATGCAAATGTATAGCAACGTTTTATGTTCTACATAATTTCAAAAGACAGTGAAAATGTCTACTAATGGCTGAATCGAAAAAGTTAGAATTTACTCACTTTTGATCGTGTGAGAAATCAGGTTTTGTCTTACCCGTAACACTGTTGTTGAAGAACTTTTTATAGTCAACCGAACTCCTTTAACACGGAACAATACACACAATTCCTGAAAACGTCAGTTGTCATAACAAACAAGAAAAAGTCAACAAGATTGTACATTCACTGTAAAGAAAATATTAACAGTGTATCTGTCAAGTTTTTTTTATGAAATGCAGATGTGAAGAAAAAAAAAAGTTGTCTAACTTTTAAAATAAATCTAAAACTGATTATATTCCACCCTTTCCTGTATTATCTTCCTTCAGCACTGCAGGTAAACCAATCAAGTTCAACACCATGTAAACTACTTTCAACATTTAATCGAGTGTAACACACAACTGACATCTTTAAGCAAATTGCCCAAAGTTTTTGTGTTAGAACTCGTCAAAACAAAGCATCCAGTGTTGGTCTGACTAAAGGCCAGTTATATGAATTTATGTATCTACTCAATAGTGGCCACAGAGGGATTTGATTTGCCATCTGTCGAAGTCTCCCTCTCTCATATAGCAGCTCGACCTGAGCCGACAACGGTTCCTCTGATTGGCTAAAGTCAGAGCTAAGCCACGCCCTCTATCTTTAACCACTTGTCTTCGTGTTCGCGGTGCGCTAGATAGAACGGTTGCCCGGTCGCCATCTTTGAATTCCAACAAGTTTTTAAAAATACAACGGCTATATTCCCCCCCGCCTGCCATTTGTCTTCCTCGTTTACAAAGTGCTACTATATTTACCCCGCTAGCGACTCACTGATGTTAAGACGATACCTCGAGCTGTATATGGGGATGATGGCGACGCGAGACAGCCGTTCCGGACTACAGTATTTCCCGTAGATCCAGTCAGAAAAACAAAGCCACCATTGCCTCGAGTGATCCGAGCAAAGGACAACCCGTCCGCCATTTTAAAGCAAAATCGACAAGACAAATAATACCCTATCTACGCACTCGTAAAACACAAAAAAATGCAATCTTTATAGTCAGACTGCTATGCATTTTATAAATTATCATTGCCTAGGGAGGTTTATTTCATCAAACTGTATCCAGTTCCGCCAACTAATAACACCTAACGACATTATTATGAACAAAATGTTGCATTTCAGTCTGGGGTTTTTTCCGTTCGGCTAAATCCACAGGCGCCACTTGGCAATCTTTATGTGTAGATTGCGTTGATTGTTCCAGTGAGCTCTCCTTTGAAAAGAATGCAGTTTATAAAAAAAGCCCCAATTGAATGCAGTCACTTCCTGGCTCTGCCTATGGCAATCTTTATGTACAGATTGCTTATGATCAGCGATGGCTAGCTTATTATTCGATGATTTAACGTTACTTTAATAATCATTAGGATTACTCCGTCTCACACACAAAGAGAAGCAGGGCGTTGAAGCCGCTGCTTTGGCTTTGCGGTGTGAGCTCATACGCTAGCTAGCTGTCTCGCTTTATCTCAGCATGCTCTCTGCCTCTAGAAACTGTGGCGCATTTAGGTCGCCACATTCGAGCTCTTTCTAGAAGTTTTATCTCTATTTATATCTGGAATCATTTTCAACACAGACAATTGGTTAACTTACGTAATTTCGATTCAAATTGGTTTGAAAGAACACTTACTATTAATACCTCTCCTCTGCGTCTCGGGTTGCTATTAATATATTGTGCTTAACAGCAACAATTTTCAGCTTTTTAACAGTTTAAGAGAACGTAAACTGTCATGACTTTAGCATTATTGGCTGAAAAATGGCATAATGGGCGGGATTGTGGTGGCTGAAATTGAGCTTTTCCTTCTTGAACAATCTGGAGCAAAAAGCAGTAAGCGAATGTCCGTTACTCGAGTAGAAAAATTGAGTTTTTTGGGGTTTGATCTTCGTACACAGTTGAAAAATCCTCGACGCCAGATCTTCACTGAGACCAACTCAGACCTGAAACGAAAAAACAGCACAAAGAGACATTAGAGAAAAGCGAATATTTGGCGGCGGAAATCCAGATAACGGTCAAAAAGTAGGTTTTGCTGATAAACTGAGGTAGCCGGACTTTGGGATAAAAAAAAAACGTCTTTAAATCGCAAAAAGGTGGAGCGACGTCCTCCGATATAACACTTACCTCAGACAAATCCAGGAATGCTCTAGAAGGGTGGGACTCAGTATATATAGTTCTGACGTTTTTTGCGTCATGCCGGTGTCGTGAGCGCGCTTTCGGGCGTTTCTTTCAACACAAAATGGAGTTGATGATCACGCGGTCCTCTCGCGAGCACACTCTCGAAACGACCTTCTGTGTTCAAGGACGAGCCCATCCCCCGCTCCATTTTCTGGTTGTTGTTTTACGGGCTTTCTGTGCAAGGATAATAATTAATTTGTTGGAATTTCTATTACATCATTGTACATGAATATAGGCATATTCGTTTATGCATTCAAAAACTAGCTAATTTGGATTAAACGTTTATGCAAATTGCTGTAACACTGTTTAAAGTATTAAAGGGTTAAAATGAAAACATACACAAAGGATGGAAAAAGAAAAAAGAGGGCATGCAAATAGGGTTAGAGCATATTTCAAAAGTTTTGATCGATTTTTATTGACATATGTTTGATATTATCTCCATGCAATGCCTAATTCATTTCATTAAAACTACGATGGACTTACAAATGGTATATTTTCAATAATAAAACATAACATACAGCATAACGTACACAATATTATAAAACATTCATTCATTTAACTACAAATAACACTAATAAAACAGATTCTGAAAAGCGCTACAATGAGAAAGAGGGGTTGTTTCAGGTTTCTCAAGTACATTTTACATTCTTTTCTGTAAGAAGTATTTGACAAAGTAACATGTATAAATCTCTTTTACAACGAGGAAAAGTGAGAACAATAAAGTTGTGCATTTCCGTCACAGTACACTTTAACCTCTCAACAACTTCCTTGTTTGCTACAAAGACAAAATGGCAGCCTCCTTACAACGCATTGGAATAGTTATCTGCCGGACATTCCCTGTTATTTTACAACGAAATCTTCAAAGACAGGTTGGTTAAATAATAATCTTTTAATAAATGTTGTTTATGTAACAGTATTAAGCCTGTTGTGGCTACAGTTCATTGATGGCATGCGAACAGCTCAAAATGATGATACCGACATAAAGGACAGTTTATGCGTTTTGTATTGCAGAGAATTCCTGATTGGAAAATAACTTCAAGTGCTGCTCCAGTGCTCCGTGTGAATTTTTGTACATCATCATCATCATCTGCAGATAGCACCGATTCAGTTGAGACACTGTCTAGATATGCAGACACACCATGGGAATACTTAGAAAGCGAAGGTAAATATGATCATCAAATGATTAAAGTACAGTCATTGTAGTCAAACTGTGGCTAGACAGGTGTCTCTCTCTTTAGAGTACATTGAGCGCTATGGATCAAAGCCTGTGTGGTCCAACTACAGGAGGAACCATAAGGGGGGTGTCCCACCTCAAAAGACAAGAAAGACCTGTATTGTAAGTACACATTTGTTTTGGCTTAACATTCTTATTCAGATGCTTTTCTCAGTCCATAAACTTTGAATTAATGAGATTGATTTTGAATTGCCATAGAGAGGAGATAAGATATGTGCGAACGCTTGTCCCATCTGCCGTGATCCAAACGTCATTATCCATTACAAGGTTTGTTTTTCGATTCTTTATTTCATGTGAATTGTGTGAATACTACACTTTAAAGTTATTTGCTTTAATATACAGTGTTTTTTTTCCTGCAGAATGTAAACCTGTTGCAGCAGTTCATTAGTCCTCAAACTGGAATGGTGTATGATCCCACTCAAACCGGTAACAAATTTCTCTATACATTTAAGTGTCATATTTCTAATATGATCCTTATCTGATCACCACTTTTCTCTTCATCTTCAATTGTTTCCTCAGGTGTGTGTATGAAACAACAGAAACTACTTAACAAGGCCATTGATACAGCTAGAGATCATGGTAAATTGTGCACACAAATAAGTCCTTTTATAAAAGAAGCTAGAAGGAGCTTTATGTGATTAGATTTTTTTTTTCCCCTTTAAGGTTTACTTTTTGTCCAGTTACCTCATGTGGACTACTCTAAAGAGGACTACACAAACACCCATGGTGCTGTTGCACCAACCCCTGCTCCATTTCCTCTCAGCTCTGGAGAACTGTGGTACTCATGGTATGGTAGTATAAAAGCAGATAAGCGAGAACTGGCAAGAGTGAAGCGGATCTACAAAGACTACCTGAAACCGAATGTTTGAGTCTTGTTGTATTAAGACCTTAGTCAGGGTAGATGCCATACTGAACTTTACATGGATGAAAACGAGGCTGTGAGGAATAGTCTTTACAATGGCATGCACTGGGTCCAAGATCACACATCATTTTCAAAACTGTTTTATAAAGTTTTGTCTGCTAAACAATTGGCATGAACAATTCATTGAACACGCTTCTATCCCTCAGACTTGTTTTCATTCTTGTCAAAAACTAAATATGGTGCTACATTGACTAAGGTCTATAGAAAGAGTACCTGCATAATACTTAAAAGGAATAAGAAAATGTACATTTCCCATTTATGTTACATTTTGTCCAACCAAGATGAGCATAAAATGCATTTAACTTGTTAAAATAAAAACTCTACAACAAACTTGACTTTGTTGCAAAACTCATTTATTTGCTTTTCCATGAAATTTGGATGTACACTATATATTCAAATCAAGTTAGTCAATAGTCATTTCATCATTCAAGACAGATGAGCTACAGGTAGCATCATTGCTGGAACATTTATATAGGGTAAACTCTTTGGGGCTGGTTTAGTATGATAGCATGATAATGATCTAAACCAAAGTGCTGATTCTACAAAGCAGTTTAACACTAAATATATGCATTGGCAGTCAGACACTTATCAAACTGCACACTTCTAGCCCCCTCTGTTCACATTTGATGGGGACATAGTATGTTTTATAGCACTGCATCACACAGATAAACAGAGCTGGTAATATGGCCTGAATGCAAGATCAATACAAGAATGTCAGACATCATGACTAAAGAACAAGTGATGTGTGTATAAATTGTCTGCAAGAAAAATACTGATCTGGGTTCAGTCTTCACTTGAAAGGTATGGGGTATGGGGGCATCCTACACCAACACTGTGACTCTAGGGTTTGTATACACCACCCTACAGAGTTTGCATGCAGGTTCTAATGAGAATTAGCAACTCAGATGCATCAAAAAGCCCTTCAGTGATGTAGTTTGACAATCTTGTTATTAATACCAGCCGTTATTCATTTTTAGGCTTGTTGACCAGGGTTTCTCCAAGGGCCTCCAGCACTTCTCTCTTGTAGTCTTCAAAGTCTCCATCAATCTGGTTGATTGACTGGTCCTCCACCACCCACAGGTGGCACTGGGTCTCCGTGATCAGCCTGGCATCATGGCTCACAATTATCACAGCTTAAAAAAAAATTCATATTAGATGTTAAGATTTTACCCCATGCTTTCTACCTTCAAAATCATTGTAATGCAAGTAAAATCTTGCAGAACAAGGTATATGAAAATCAATGAATGGGTATACATGCACACAAGATTATTTGCCACAAAAAAGGCATGTGAGATCAATAATATTAAGACTGAGAGTTGTCCTATTTTGGAAACCAAAACAGAAGAAAACATACCCCCTTTGTATTCATTGATGGCTTCTGACAATGCATCAATCGACTCGATGTCCAAGTTATTTGTGGGCTCATCCTGTACATTTGCATGGAAAGGTTGAGAGAGAGAATGTTAAACCATTCATTTTAGTTGAAAAATTGAATAAGAAATCTTGAATAAGGCATTTAAAACATGACATTACTCCTTACCAAGATGAGGACGTCAGGTTGCCGACAAGAAAGTTCAGCAAATACCACTCTTGCTTTCTGACCACCTAAAAAAACGACAACAAAAAAAAACAGGACAAATCAGAAAAAATGTCTATGAAGGACAAATGAGTTTGAAAATCATACATGAATGCATTTCTATAGTCCTTACCAGACAATTTGGAGATCTGGATGGTGTGTGCATGGCTCTCCAACCCAAAGCGACCCAGGCACTTCCTGGCATCCTGGTATTGGAGGTTGAAATTCCTTTGGAGGTATTCTGTGGGAGACTCCTCCATGTTCAATTGATCAGCATACTGCTGATTGAAGAACCCTACTTTCTACAGGCACAGAACGAAGAATGAACCAATTACCCAAAAGTCAAGTAAAGGAAAATAAAAAGAATGGTTTTAAACATTTGGCCTACCAATCGATGGTTCTTCCTCATCTCTCCTTTTGACTAAAAAAAAAAAAAAAACTTAGTGCCATGAAAGAAACAAATCAACAAACTTGGGGGAAAAGGAGTACACATTAATCACTCTCAAATAACTTTTTTTTTTCTTTCCCAAATATGAATTATTTCATAAATATAACTGGTACTTACAGGATTTAATTTTCCAGTCAAAAGCAGGAGGAGTGTACTCTTACCAACTCCATTTGGCCCAACAATACATACTGAAACAGAAAAATGATCTCATTTTCTAATAATCTCTTGTGAACATATTTTCCACCATCATTAACCTGCCAGTCATAATGTCTGTACTTTGTAGACTTACTTCTGGACTCCATGTCAATTCCAAAGTCCACATTCTTGAACAGAGGCTTCTGGCTTTCATAACCAAAGTCAACACCTATGAGTGAATGAGAGGAAACAACAAACTTGTCATCAATACCCAACATGTTTAATAAAAACATGATTCTACAGAGTGAAAGTGAAAAGAGACAGGAAAAAATAGAAATGTACTCACTGTAAAGGCCTAGAATTGGTGGTGAGAGTGGAGGAGGGTTGGGGAAAGTGAATTTGACGGTGTATTCTTTCGGCCTCTTGAGGAGCTCTGGGATCTCATGGCTCTCCTCCTCCTGGCTTTTCTTCTTACCCTTCTGCTGTTTCCTCGTCAAAGCGTCTTTCGTTTGTTTCTCCTAAAAAATGAATGACGGAGAATGTGTAGTAGTACTTAAGAAGAATTGCACAATAAATAAATCAAGGAAAATGTCAAGGACTCACAGCTTGTTTTGTGGACTTTCCTCCAGCCTTCAGGTCTTTGAGCTTTTTCTCTTGTTTCTCATACTGCTTCAGGAGTTCTTTCTGTTTTTGTACGTACATCTTCTTAAACGTTACTAAGACACATCATGCAAACAAAAAAATACAGTTAGATAACTAAACTTTGAGCAGATACCGAATTTTGTAATTTTTGTATCGGCATTCAAAAACGAAGCTCACAGTAGTTGCCCCTATAGTAGTAGAGTTTCTGGTTGTCCAGGTGCATGATATCTGTACAGACGTCATCTAAGAAACTCTGGTCGTGGGACACAATTAGAAGCGTTTTCTTCCAGCTCTGCAAGTAGCTAGAAGAGAAAATGAGAAGAGGTGATTCTTGAGCACCATATAGCAGTTATTATGACAAAGTGTTCAGTTTTTTTCCTAAGAGAGTTGCTGAGCAGTGGTAACATGAGTGACAGTAACCATTTGTGATGCATTGTGTGTCCAACCATCCAACAATGTTAAGAAAAGCTAAACATTATGAAAATGAAGAGCAACTACCAATAGGTGAAAAGACTGTAGTTAAGTGTAGGTAATTTGGAGATGTTTAGTTTTATATGGTTTATAATTGCCTACGTGAAAGGATATACTAATAAGTATATTAAATAGGGATGCTGATAGATAAACATTGCAGAGAAAAATTGCAACAAAAATTGCAGAGGTTTCTGTAATAAATCGTGATTAATCCATTTTCCACAATTTACTAATTAATGTGGGAACAACATTTTAAATATTTGAAATATCCGTTTAATGGCATCTTTTTAACGAAGTACTATGAATGACAGCCAGTATCACATATCACACCAAAATTAATCATTTACTCACTCTCATGTTCATTCATCTTTAGAACACAGATCTTTTTGATGAAATCGGAGAGCTTTCGGTCCCCTCCATTGACAGTCTACGCAACTGAAACTTTGATGCTTCAAAAAGTTTATAAAGAGATCATAAAACTAATCCATATGAATTGAGAGGTTTAGTCCAAATTTAGTCCAAAAGAAACACGATCGCTTTATATGATGAACAGACTGAATTTAGGCTTTTATTCACATATAAACATTGATCAGTGAACATAAAGAGAAGCTCAACCAAACCTGCTTAACGCATGAGAACAAACCTCATTGGTTCTTGTGGAAGCTCAAATGTGCTGCGTAACACTCGAGAACAAACCTCATTGGTTCTTGTGCAAGCTCATACGTGCTGCGTAACACACAAGAATGAACCTCATTGGTTCTTGTACGTCAAGCGAACATGCTTGAGCTTCCGCTTATCATAACTGATGTGTGAGTTGATGAACGTTTATATGTGAATAAAAGCCTAAATTCAATCTGTTCTTCATATAAAGCGATCGTGTCTCTTCAGAAAATTTGGACTAAACCGCTCAATTCATATGGATTAGTTTTACGAACTCTTTATGAACGTTTTGAAATGTCAAAGTGGTAGTTGCGTAGCTGTCAACGGAGGGACAGAAAGCTCTCAGATTTCATCAAAAAGATCTTCATTTGTGTTCCGAAGATGAACGAAAGTCTTATGGGTTTGGAACATCATGAGGGTAAGTAATTAATGACATTTTTGGGTGATTAATTTGATTCTTTTTAATGTGTTAAACAGCAAATATGAATCAGAAATTAACATTATTTTTATTCATTAGTCAACTGTTTCTTTGTAAAAATAAAATGACGTTTATTTTCAGAGCTAATACATCCTATTTGTTGTCAGCACAAATAACTTTGTTTAGGCTTGGCGTTTATAATACATGCTGTTTATAATGAATTATGTTTGTTTTATACTTTTAAATTCCTGTTCTGTTCTGAATACCATTACATTTTTAACATGTTTTTTAATTAAAAAAATGCAGTAATAAGGTCAAAAACACTGGAAACTGACGACCTCCAGTGATATAATCAGTGTGAACCCCTTAATACAATCAAAAGACACCATCAACTGGGAACAATGAAAAGTAGGCCATTTATAATTTGCATGAAATGTAAATACATCAACTAGATGGATTTGTTTTGTTGATACTTAAAGCAGAAATAATTACTTGTTAAGCCAGATGACAGCGTTAAGGTCCAGGTGGTTTGTGGGCTCGTCCAGCATCAGCAGAGTGGGCTCCATGAACAGCGCTCTGCAGAGAAAATAACACAGAAAAACAATACATTATTTCTCATTACAATATGAGTGTACACTTTGATTAACATTTATAAAGTGAATATATTCACACCTAGCCAGTGACACTCTCATCCTCCATCCACCAGAGAACTTCCTGGTGGGTCTGTTCTGCATCTCTGGAGTGAAAGACAGACCAGCCAAGATCCTACGAGCTTTAGCCTCCGCTGCCGCTGCTCCGATCACCCTTAACTCCTCATACACCTGCGAGCGAGACACACACACACACACACACACACACACACACACACACACACACACACACACACACACACACACAGAGTTATCCTCCACTACTCCATGGATCAGCATATTCACAGGATCTCAGCGAGCTGCTCTCATCTGACCTTCTCGAGCCTCTCGGCCACGCTGTCATCTCCTTTCTCTAGACGACTCTGTAGCTGCCGTTCATCCTCCAGGAGCTTCAGTCTACGTGTGTCTGCCTTCAGCACCGCCTGAACTGCAGGAGTGTCGTCCGCTACCACCTCTGAGGAACAACAAAGAAAAAGTAGTAAGGGATTTCACAATCAGTATGAATCTGGATTCACCGTACCATATCATATCCAAAATAGACAGCTCAAATAGGAAAGTGGGGATATAAAAAAAATAAAAATAAAATAATTGTGAATAGGCAGTACCAGGTGTGTTAACTAAAACTAGTGATGCACCGATACCAGTTATCAGTATCGGGCTCATGTACTTGTACTCATTAAAATGCCCCGATACCAAAAACTAATACCACGCAGTGTGTGTACAGTGTTTGTATCCACAGACAACAAAACAAACAGAGATATGGAGATATCATAGATTAAAGATGTGTATGTAGTAAATATATCTAATTAACAGAATATTAAAAATAAATTCAATATTTTCACCTGGTATAGCTGCTGTGTATGAACTAAGTGAAGCTCACTAAGTAAATTGAGCGCGCATCGGCATAGATGCGCGAGCGTGTCCAGCGCACATCCCTTTCTCACGGACAAGTTTGTAGTTCGGTCGGATATGTCAACAGCAAAGAAAGTAAAATGATGCACCTATTACTAACATTACTTGACGGTAAGAAGGGACGGTAAGGGGTCGCTCACTCAGGACACGCGTCAGTTGGATTAAAACTAAATTGCATAGCCTAAGAAAAAACATGAAATGTTGGGTGATTTATGTATAACATGCGGTTCTCTACATTACAGGAAAACGTCATGTGATTACTGTGCCGCTGCACTGGAACAGCTCTAAATGTACGCTGTAGATAAAATACGATAGAGCAATAGAATGAACAGAGAACAGAACCGTAACAGAAGCTTGTACAATACATTTTAACAGGCATAATTAAGCATGTAGAAAAATGTAAATTATATTTAAAAATGACAAATCCAATGAAAATACAGGTATTGGCACTCAGTATCGGCGAGTACCAAAAATGAAAGTATCGGTACCGGGCTCATTCTGGTATAGGCGATATCGGTGCATCCCTAACTAAAACCAAAAAAAAACAAAAAAAACATTTGTTTTATTACGTACTAAACATTTGCATACTAAAATAACTAAATGTGAAATTAAAATTAATAAAAAAAACTATAACAACATATAAAAACTAACAAAAATGACAAAAACAAATAAAATTACTAAAATATTAAGTAAAATTAAAATGAATATTTTCATTTAGTTTAACTTGATATACTAAAATAACTAAATATGAAATTAATATGAATAAAAACTATGACATTAAAAAAAAAATGACAAAAACAAAAAAACTACTAAAATATTAACAAAAATTAAAATGAAAACAAAAATATAAAAATGTATTTAAAAAAAAAACTATAACAGTATCTAAATGATACTAAAATAACACTGCTGTACTTTACCTTGCTCACAAAGCAGGACATCAATATTGGGAGGAATGCTGAGAGCTCTGTTAGCGATGTGCTTCAGTAGAGTGGTCTTCCCTTTCCTGATTCAAACAGGAAACAGGTTTTACAAGTGTGAAACTTCCAAACAAAATCTTAAGTACAATGTAGTAACGTGTCAAATTAAAACCATCAACCCACCCATTTGGTCCAACCAGACCGTATCGTCTCCCAGCAACAATCAGAAGGTCTGCGTTAACAAACAGCTCCTTACCGTGGGCTGAAATGCTGAATCTTTCTAACTAAAACATAAAATGGAAATCATTTAGTACAGTGTTTTCAAATGGCTCAGAGGAAAGTTTCCCAGTCGTCTAACCTTGATGTCCGAGGCGTTTTCCAGCATGGCCTGTCGAGAGGACAGCTCAGCCTGAGAGACGGAGAAGTCTCCCTCGATGGCGTTCTGAGCGCGCACACTAGCCACCTGACGCTCATACTCCATCTGCACAACACAGGAGGAAGGGTCTACAATCAGCTATTGTTAACTAAAACTATTAAAAATCGTTTTTTTTTTGTTGAAAGAAAAGCTGAAATAAAATTATTATAATGAAAAGCATAAACTTAAACTAAAGCAACATTTTTAATTCATTTAAGTACTAAAACTACTAATAAAAAAAAAAAAAAAAAAAAAAAAAAAGTATTAACTAAAGTATTAAGATTACAAAAAATTTAAATAAAATAAAGCTAAACAGAAATATGAAAAAACAAACAAATAAAAAGCAAATTTACTATAACCTAAGCTAAAATGAAAATGAAGACTGAAAATTTTAATTATTAATAAATACTATAAATAATACTAAAATAATACTTTGAACAATATCATTCTGTGGTCACAATGATTGAGTATAAACATTAATTAGAGTATTCAAAATTTGCATACGCTACCATTTTCTTTTTCTTCTTCTTCTCTTTTTTAGTCAAGTTAGCAAAAGGGTCGTCCTGTTTCTCTTTGGCTTGCTCAGCCGCGAGCGTATCCTCTGCACTCTATGTGACAGGAAAGAGGATAAGAAGAAAATAAGGACAATGATAGAAAGTGGATGAATGAACACTTGGAGATTCCGAATATTAGGAATACAAAATAAGAGAACATTTTTGTACCATCATTGTGTCATTGTCATCACTCTTTTCCTCCTCCTCTTCATCATCATCATCACTAGGAGGAGGAGGGGGGCGAGCAGGCTTCCCTTTCTGAAAACATACAAAAACGCTATTACTCCAGTCTTCGGTGTCACATGATCCTTCAGAAATCATTCTAATATTATTATTAATGTTAAAAAAGGTTGTGCTGCTTAATATTTTTGTGGAAACCGTGATACATTTTTTTCCAGGATTCTTTAAAAGGTATAGTTCACCCAAAAATGAAAATTCTGTCATCATTTACTCACCCTTATGTTGTTCCAAACGTGTATGAATTTCTTCTGCTGAACCCAAAAGAAGATATTTTGAAGAATATGTGTAACCAAAAAGTTGATGGGCCCCATTGACTTCTATAGTATGAAAAAAAAAATACTATGGAAGTCAATGGGGCCCATTAACTTTTTGGTTACCCATATTCTTCAAAATATCTTCTTTTGTGTTCAGCAGAAGATTTTCATTTTTGGGTGAACTATACCTTTAATGAATAGAAAGTAGAAACGAAAATCATTTATTTGAAATAGAAGTCTTTTGTAACATTATAAACAGGTGTGTTCAACTTTGGTTGTGGCTGGATTTAACCGATCTGCAAGATTTTCTGCTTGCAGCGTTGTAGCCAATCACAGACATGTCTGTTGAGTGCATACACGCAATGGCCAATCAGTCAGAATCCGCTCAATACGGCAGAGTTTGTACAGCGTGAGCTCTGCATGCTCGCAAATCGTTTCGTTATAACCAAGTGTGCCGCACACGTACTGAAAAGTGAAGCCAAAGAGTCTTGATCGCCCCCAGGTGGTTGGTCCCAGTATAGGTCATAAACCATGTATTCCATGTATTCTAATGGGACGCGAGACAAACTAAATCAAACAACACTTCAAATAAATTTTTTTCAAAGATGGTGTGTCATTTTAGGTAGCTTTTATCACGCTGATGTAAATTCAAGTGTTCGTTTTTTAAATAAGTTTGGTTTTAGTTTTTAGTTTATGCTATAAAAACGGTGATGTGACGTCATGATTGACAGCTGTGACTGACAGCTTCTGAGCGAAGTTCTCACTGAGGCACCAGCTGACTTTTTTCGGGATTTTTGGGAGGAGATTGGAGCTTTAGCTTTAATTTCTAAATTTCCATAACTGTTTATTTCACACCGACATAATGAGTTGCTCTGCAGTAAACTGTAGTAACAGATACTGCGGGTGTGTGGACGGGGTTTTGATATCACGACTCTACTTCCTGCTCTCTACTGCGCAGACTCAGGTCCTGAAGTCACTACTGCGCAGACGCAGGTCCCAAATCAGCACAAGATGTCAGCGCCATATTCGGACATTGGCGGCTTCACTTTGCTACAATGGAAGAGAGTGAAGGGTCGTCGTCTATCTTTTTTTACAGTCTATGATTATAACCAACAAGTATCAACCCAATGCTAAAAAAATGATTAATTGTGCAGTTTTTTTATTATAATGGGAGTTTTCACTTTGCTCACAGTCAGTGAGCTTGCGCTGTTGCAGAGATCTGAAGCGATATCAGCTTCACTGATTATTATGATTATTATTATGCTCACTTTTTGTACATAACTTTGTTCACTTTATGTATATAAACCATTCATAATTTGAAATTACTTTAGTGACAACTGTGAATGCGCGACTTGAACTGAAATTACGTTTGATATAGTGATAACCATAGCAAGGGGCATGAAAATTTTTTTTTTTTTTTCTCTTTCCTCTTTCTTTTGTGAAATAACGGTAAATAACACTATTTCTTTTGGGACCAATGTGCAATCTTGACACAAATTAATTCATTATGATCAATGTATCACTTATTATTGTAAAACTGTGGTAAAACATTGATGCTTGGGTTTTAAATTTTTAAGCAAACGCCAAAAATGCAAACAAACGATCTCGCTAGTTTCCAGTGATTTCTTTCTGATTAGTTTTCTGATAAAAATTGTTGGTGAAATGATGGGTTTGTGTGTCGTTGTTCCAGAGAGGCGTGTTACGGGCGAGTTTTAGTGAAGCGCTGCGGAGCTTCTAGCCCGACGGTGGAAACACAGAGTGGTTTTGGGCTCCGTGCTACAGGTCTGAGGCCCAGCCTGGCCCGTTGAAAGCCCTGGCTCGCACTGGCCTGACAGTGGAAAAGTGGCTAGTGACATGGCGTTGGCACTGTGTAAAGTCAGACAAAATTTCTAACCAGCGTGCACTGCTTCAAGTCACAGCTCAGCACCACATGAAGACGAAAACACCTAAAGTTTTTACGGTCACATCTCATTTGTTGCCATTATAGCCCTGTTTCCACGGAAATTACCGGGATCAATTTGTCCCAGGAACACTTTATCCCCCCAGACCTGCTGCTGTCTGCGTTTCCATCACGGTCAAAAATACCGTGAAGATTAGTCCGTGACTAAGAACTGCGCACGACTTTCCAGAGCCCACTGGATTTCGTCCTCTGCAAATAAACTTAATAAAGCCTGAACCTCGTCGTCGGTCCATCGGTCGTATTTTTTAAACTCCATTGTTGATTCGAATAGCAAACAACTCTTACTGCACGCACCGCAACAGACTTTTAGGTTGAAATAAAATGCTGCGTGAACTCAACCAATCAGCATGTTCAGCGCCCAAGTCCCATACCCGAAAGTTCCTGAACTTTGAAATAGTACTACCTCGCAAGCAGGGCCGTTTGAGGGGGAAATTTTTACCCGGAACTTTATTTAGACTTACTGACCTAAAACATTTGAATGGTAGTATACATATATTAGTTTAATCTGACCTTGGGCTGCTCCTTCTTGCCTTTCTTCTGAGACTTCTCTTCTTCTTTTTCTTCAACTTCATCTTCCTCCTGTCAACATTAGGATGTCCTTTAGGTTAGACACGCTTACACCTTCACTGGCTTATCAAAACAAGAGACACCCACCTTAGATGGTTTAGCAGCAGCTTTCTTGCCCTTTTTCCCTCCTTTCTTTTCATTCTCATCTTTTTTCTCCATCCCTTCATCTTGTTCATCCTCTGAAGCCTCCTGTGTTTGAAAGAACAGAGTAAACCAAAGATCCTAGAGGAAATGTGTGATCAAAGCACTATGCACCGTACAATATATTGTTAGTAAAACAGATTGGGATGTACAGAAAGGGGTTAGTATCCGTGATGAGTCAAGCACTGCTGTCATGTAGCAATTAAAAAAAAAAACTGCAAGGTAGAAGAAAGGTAGAAGATGAGAATTTTGAAGAAGGAAAACGGGGAATAAGAATATAAAGAAGCTTAAGAAACAATCCCATGTACCCACCTTCATTATCTTAGGTTTAGCCTTATCTTTTTTCTTGCCCTTGGTTACCTTCTCAACTTCCTGAATCACATACATACATACATACATACATACATGTACAGAAACAGGCACATGTCCTTATAAATGTAGAAACATTCAATATGCAGCCTAATATGTTCTTCCCTTCCATATCAAACAAATCATATCAAAAAATATGTAAATCAGCCTTGCACAAAAGATAAAAACCCTGAACCAAGACAGATGAGTGCTAATGTCACATGAAAACAATGAAACAATGAGGGCACTGGAACACTGGCGCTGGTCTGGAAAAGGAACGCAAAATGGAATGAATTCCACTGGGAATGTCATGAGGCGAAAGAAAGGACAAGAGGGATGGCAGGAGTGGGGCTGAAAGATGAATCAACAGAATATTAGAGAGGATGAGTTGCGTGGTGGGTGATGCATATGTATTATGGTTAGGTACATCAAATTTGACGATGCTGTAAGGATAATATTATGATTACAGCCTTTGATGACTATTAAGACAATATGTAAATATGAAACTAACAAACACTGATTTCCATGCAATTTCTCTTTACAACAAAAAACATTATAAAAAGTATTGCATGAATATGAAACAAGATTTTGTGACACTTACACTGATTTTACTTATATATTCACATACATATAACCACACACACATACAGACTACAACGTATCAATCTACTATCAATCTATTAATCGACTATCAATTTACAATGACTGACTCTGAAATAACGCACCTTAGAGCTCTTCTTGTTTTGGGGTTTATCGTTGTCATCATCATCATCATCATCATCATCTCCACCTGCGTCTTCATCATCATCACTTTGCCCCTGACTCAGTGCAGCAAATATGTTGCCACCCTGATAGTATGAGATGAACAAACAAACAATCTGAGTGATGTGTTGCACCATCTAGATTAGTCCTGCCACTAGTGCAAGGGTTCCCAAACTTTTCCATTCCAGGACCCCACCATCTCAATAACACCCACCAAAATATTTGAGATTAGAAAACAATTGACATTACTGTAAGCTTAATCTTAATTAAAAGTTTGATATGACAGAAATCGAGTATTTAATAGTACAACTCTCAATACTAATATTTACGTTTTAATTTCTTCATTTACAGACGTTAAGGCGTATGAAATATGTCCATAAAAACTTTGTGACAGAAATTATCGAACATCCAAAACAATGCTGTGTGCTAGACTAAATGCGCTTGTTGTATGTGCGTAGCTTGCATATGATGGTATTTTGACCAGCTGAGAACTTGTGAAGGGCTTATAAAATGTTTAAAGGATTCAAAACAGCTGCAGGAATCCCTCCGTCACACACACAAATGAAGATCTGCTGCGAGGAGACATGGTTCTGATGCCTGTACTGAACTGTGATGGGCAACATGACTATGATGAGAAAAAACAGGTATGCTTGAGCATTCTGTTGTTTTTAGGGTCACATCTTGTGACATCACGTCCTGTTTTTGGTTTGTTTACATGTCTTTGATCCGCGTTATGTTCATATTTCATTCCAACAGCACCAGAGTTCGTTTGGAAGCGGACAGAGACCCATCTTTTCAGCGGTCTCAGTCCATTTGTTTGTTGCGCATCAGGGTTCGGATGGCAGCGTTCACACTTATTCAAATGAACCGCACTAACAGAGCAATCGCACCAGGGTTCGTTTTAATCTAACCAAACATGCCAAGTGTGAACACACCTTAACAGTCAGTTTCCTTACGTGTTGGTAGAGATGAATGAACAGACCTGAAACAGCCTTTTGTGACATTTGAATTCTCCAGTGTAATGCAATCTCATACAGAATACAACACAGTGGAGTGAATGAGTTTATTCTCATAAAGACTTAAATTGCACTGTTCTATAGAGTGGTGCAGGTATGACATCACTACTCTGTACGAGGTAAGATCTGTTTATGTATCCCCCAATTTCTGTTAGACTTCTGTTTAATGTTAAATGTCATTGTATATTCTTCTGAAAGTTGAATAAAAAAAAAAAAAAAAAGGTATGACATCACTCTGTAGGCCAAAACGCGGAAACAAGTTAGCATTTTAGCACTTCCGGTTCCATCGTCCCGAAGTCAATGGGTTTTTTGAACGGGGTTTTGTTTAAATGGTTGAAATAAGGTCTGTGGTGAACACAAGCTCAAGACACGTTCACGTTTTATTCTACGACATAAAATGCAAAAATATTACCCCACTCGTGATTTTTTGAAGCTGTTACATGTCTTGAAAAAGACGGTTGCTAACAAGTGGCTAAATGAGACTACAGAGGCTGTCGAGGAGTTTAAACGTCATCACGCCGAACAGGTATGCTCAGTCTGCTAAATGAGACAATTATGAGCATACAGCCTCATTATGCTCATAATTGTGCTCTTATAAACTAGTCTAACTCAAACGTTCTGGGAAAATGTTTTTTGTCGGAAGCTTAGTGAATTTGTGGGACTGTGGTGTAGTTCGTTTATAGCCTACCTTTAGCTTTTTACTCAAAATTCATAAAAGTTGTGTTCATCTGTGATAATTATCTTGATGGACAAAACGTGCAAGTATCATTTTGTATCTTTTGTTGATCACAGAGCTTGTTTTTAGTGATAATCCAAAAGCCTATGGGAAAATCCTATTGGGTATTTCTCGAGAGAACCAGTGTGATGCTAACTGCCAGTTGGCCTACAAAGTGACATCATACCTGCACCACTCTATACATGGTGCAGCAGGAGAAAATGACTCTTTTGACAAAGTGCATCCCAGTGAAATACCACAAAGTATATCAGAGCAACTCACTTTGTTTCGCTTTCCTCCTTTGACTGGAGCAACAACTGCAAAATAAAAATAAGCCACAATGTTAAATATGTGGTGTGATGTGTGACATACTGGCAAAAACTAAGTTCATGACATTACCCTCTTCCTCATCTTCATCACTGGCCTGGACTGACAGTTTCTTGAGACGCTCCATGACTTCTGAATCTTCATCATCATCATCATCGTCTCCTGCTTTCCCTTTTCGTCTGTCTTTCTTTTTCTTCTGAGGCTAACAGCAAATGACAAGGAAACATAACATATTTGAGTGTAATTTCATTAAATATATTTTTACTTATTAGAATGTATTTTAAAACAATTAATTAATTCAAATAATGCACCTGTTTCCCTTGTGCCTCTTTCACTGGTGGCTGTTCTTTGTCTGGTTTATCCTCTGATGCCAGCTCTTCAAAAAACTATAAGGATAAAATTAAAATGATAAAATGCAGAAAGATGCATAAACTATTCAGATGTCAGACGTATGTTTATTATATAATACATTGCATTTGGTGCTGCTAGTTGCTCAGATAATATTAAATAACTAATCAATAAATATTACTAAGTGTAACTGACCAAAATATTCCATTACATATAATGCATAAATAGCTATGTTTTGATTTTTTTGTTACATATTTTAATGTACTTGAATGAACTCAAATTAATCAAAATATTTATAATGAATTATAATTCATTTATATAATAATAATGATATACTAATTTATAAAATAATTCATTATAATGAATTACAATAATATGAAAATTCATAACTGTGATCTGTTATAACTTAACAGGAGACTTACACTCTTCTTCCCCTTCTTATCCTTCTTTCCTTTTTTGACAGGTTTGTCTAAACAAAGAAAAATCGTTATGGTAAGCACTTCTGTCAACATAAATACACTCACAAACACACCTGACAGACAAAGAAGACTGGAATAAACATGCACACCGACAGCAGTATGACAATGGCAGAGAGAGAATGTCATGTGTACAGGAATAAAAACAACGGCTGTCTCAAAAATAGTGAGCTGCCTACCTAGACAGCATTTTTGGGCATCATATGCAGTTAGGCACATTTGAACGTTCCCCAAAACGCTGTTAAGGACTGCAGCTCACTAAGCTTTGAAACACAGCCACAACTATATCAGCAGTTAACGCTTGCGCACAGTAGATACATGGAACAAAAAGCAAATATGGTCTTAAATTATATCAGGCTGACAAAATGATCTAATAAAAATGAAACATCAAACTCCGCACGAAAGCTAACGTTAATGGGCTAAGCAAAATATACCAGCAATATAATAAAACACAACCTCTTTATCTACATTAAACAAAATGAAAGAAAAATGGGATTAAAAGCAGAGCTGTCATCATAGAAACTATTTCAATATAGTTGCATCATCTTCATGTCGCTATTATTATCAGGCTGTTTGTGGTGTAATAGAAACCCATAATCTTACCTGTTTTTTGTTCATCATCACCCTCCCACTCAGCCACTTCTTTGGATTTCTTTGGCATTTTTCTGCTAAACCTTTTCTCTCACGAGGAATGAAAAGACAGTATGTTAAATGTGACTCGAGGATGTATCACAGCTGACAATGAACACGAGCACACTGTAGCTCACATCACATGCGGCCTATCCGCGCACTGCCACAGCACAGACACGCAAACGCCGGGAGCTCGGTTTGCGACAGCGCCACACCCTAACGCAGGCCGCCCAAGGTATTGCACCGGCGTTGCCTAAAATTATTGATTTCAAAGAAAAAGTTGTTAGCGTAGAAATTGTGATGGGGTGTATATAGGTCTTTATCCTAGAAAACCTTATTTAAAACGCTTAAATATTTAATTTAATTGTATAATTACAAGCAATTTACCGTAAACCAAACCCTAACCCTTTAGTAAGTAGTAGTACATGTTGTTAATTAATATTACTCAGTACTTCTTAAAATGAAGTGCGAACTAACCTAATATAATATAATATAATATTTTAGTGTCCTTGTTTCACATCTTACATGTACTTATGTACACATGTACATGTACTACTATGGTAAGAACAGTAAATTATGCATAATTATAAGCAACTAACCGTAAACCAAACCCTAACCCTTTAGTAAGCTATTAATATAACTGTATTGATGTAATAATGCTGTAATATGGACTCCTTAAAATAATATAATATAATATAATTTAATATAATATAATATAATATAATATAATATAATATACACAAGAATTTTTAATGAGTTCCACTGAGAAAATAATATCGAATCTGAATATACAGTTTTGGATCTATCATGACAATGGACTACTACGGTCTTGCGTTTCAGACTTTTATTTTGAAAAGAAAAAACCGCCATAGTTCACAGCGGGCGTGGGTGTCTTGCAGTACGTCGTGTCCGCCGCTGGTTGCCGCTGTAACAGGCAGATTCCTCTTCTAGAAGGTGATGGACGCATGCGCAGTGCTTCAAATTGCCACTGGGCAAGGACACAAGGAGAGTGACATTTGTGCAACGTTAAAACAGATTCATATTCTTTCTAAATAACACAGAAATCGGCGTCAATCAGATTTGGATACACCCTCGCATCTCTGCACAGTGAGCTGACGCTCTACAGCATTTCATCTGATTCTTTAAGGACAGGTATGCATTTAATATTTACAAGCAGGGCAGCTAACAGACTGTCATGTATAGATATGAAGACTAGCAGAATAACTATTATCTGTCCAACAAAGGGAGTAAACCCATGATCCTTGATCACTTTCAGCAGAATCACTATCCTCTTTACTATCGTTCAGTTTGTTTATCTCGTTTTGGAAAGAATTATTCTATTTGTCAGATTGTCAGCTCTGGGTTGAAAGTGTTGATTTGTAAAGTGTGACCCAAGCGTGATGTGCATGTGTCAGGCTGCATCTGATCACTGTAAATACCTGGTCAACTGTAAATATAGTATATTTAGCTAATACATAACGTGGATAGAGGCTTAATTTAATTCAAAACAGATGATTGAGCAATACACTAAGCTCCTTAAACCATTTTCATCATTATTTCTGAATTAAGGTCTTTAGAAGGCATGTTTGGGGCTTCCAGAAATGCAGCATGGCCATCATATGTGCCTGTTGCATATTTAGACACTCTAAAATGCTGTTTAGTTTGGCAGTTGACTAGGTTTTGAGACTGTTGTTGTGTTCAGCTTTTGCTCTTTTCTGTCTCACACTTGCTTCTGTCACTCACTCTAACTAGCTGCTTTCTCAGACAGCATTCATCAAAGAATCCTGAAAAATGTATTATGGTTTCCACAAAAAAATATTAAACCACACAACTGTGTTCAACATTGATAATAATAAGAAATGCTGCTTGAGGAGCAAATCATCATATTAGAATGATTTCTGAAAGATCATGTGACACTGTAGACTGGAGTAATGATGCTGAAAATTCAGCTTTGCCATCACAAGGAATAAATTACATTTTAAAATGTATTGCAATAGAAAATGGTTATTTTAAAATGTAGGAATATATCACAATATTACAATTTGTCTGTATTAGTGATCAAATACATGCAGCCTTGGTGAGCAAAAATATTATTTTTTTCAAGAACATTAATACATTTTACAGACCCTAGACTTTTGAACAGTAGTGTAGCTCAAGTAATAGAGCAATGCGAGTAATGCCATGGGTTAGATTCCTGGGAAACTCACAAACTGATAAAATGTAGACTTGAATGAATTGCAAGTTGCTTTGGTTAAACATATCTGCCAGATGCATACATGTAGATGTGATTTATTTTAAATGTCATTTTTTTCTGCCGTAGCAAGGTTTTGAAGGACTAAAGTTGCACTGTCAGTGAGCGAGTAACCAGAGGCAGTGGTGGATGGGAGAGTTCACGTTTCCTCCTCTTTGAGTAGCTTGATGATGTCATCTTTCTGAAACTCCATCGAGGTTGCCTCAGCACCCTGACTTGAATGGCTGTGTGCAGAGGGGGTGTCTCTCTTTGGGTGGGGTGTGTAAGGAACCATGGCAGCAGGCAACCAATGAAGAAACAGTGCTGGAATTTATGTCAGGTACACAAATTAATATTTGAAAAACTTCTTTTTCAACATTGATAATGATAAGAAATGTTTCTTAAACAAATTAGCATATACGAATATGATTCTTTAGAAATCATGATACTGAAGACTGGAGTAATTCTGAAAATTCAGCCTTGCCATCACAGGAATAAATTACAATTTTAAAATATATTAAAGGGGTCATGTGATGCTATTTTAAAAGTTCACTATTTTTATTATTGGGAGTAATAGAATAGGTTGAAGGCACACTATGTAGTTTTTCGCCGCTAGAGGTCACCTATTCAAAACAAAGGCGTAGCTTGATGACACCGAGATTGCGCACGGAATCTTGGGAGTTGTAGTCTTCACCTCACAGCCGGTGGATAAGAATCGGGACTGGACGCGGGCAGAAATCATGTTCATGGATGAGATTATTAACGTTACTGTAGTATGAAGAGCAGGGCCGAGTGCTGTGGGAGGTGAACGAGGCCGCTGGATCGATTGCTAATGAGAGACAAGCGCGACACACGGCTCGACACCAGCAGAACTTTTATTATGCCACCGTCGCCGCTTCCACTTCTTCTGGCGCTGTTTTATCATATTAGATACATTTGAGTGTGTTGAAAATGATGTTATAACGTTACTCTGTGCATTATTTTTCACATTCTGTACATTATTGCAGCTTCTGAAAGTCTGTCTGAAACGCGCTGATTTCTACAAAACCCCTCCTTCCGAAAAGCTCAGAGTGCTCTGATTGGCCAGCTGACCCAGTGCATTGTGATTGGCCAGACACCTCAAGCGTGTGTCGGATATGTAACGCCCCTTACCGTAATCACAAGCTTCAGCTTCCAAGGCATCTAAAGCATTTGAAAACAGTTACACACAGTTAATAATAATAAGGCAGAGTCAGATTCTTAAAATGCGGATGATCAAGCCGATCGATCAGAAATAACTTTGCAAGCACGTCTTGAGCAGAACGTTTTACAGTGGTAAGTAGTCTTTATAAATAGCCGGTGTTGTACTCTCCCAGGTTCAGGATGCTGTCCTCTGTAAAATGCACTGTGCACAAGCAAACTTTTGGGTTGTACTGCTCAGGAACAGCTTTATAAATAAATCTCTGATTAACCTCCTTTCGCATCCAAACGCACAGCGGCTCCGCAGCACTTCAGTTCACTGAAACCTCGCCTTCTTTCTTCGCGTATGTCTTCGGGCGGACATTATGCTAATATTTCACATTGTGACGTGGACATTTGAGGAAGTAATATCTGGACTTTGATTGAGTCATTTTAGGCAGGGCTGTATCAGTGTTCTCTTTTCAATAGAATAAATTGCTCTGTGGGAGACTATGAGCGTGGTAACTTTGCAGATCGTATGCATGCACAAACAGATACATAACACGCTAAAGAAAAAGAAAAACATTAAAAAGCATCATATGACCCCTTTAAAGGTGCAGTGTGTGAATTTTAGCGGCATCTAGCGGTGAGGTTGTGCATTGCAATAACCCACACTCACCCCTCCCTTTCAAAGCACATAGAGAAGCTACGGTGGCCGAAAATGTTGTCGTCGGAGAGAGCAGAGAGTGACTAGCGCTCTGTAGAGAAGTTTGTCCATTTAGGGCTACTGTAGAAACATGACGGCGCAAAATGGCAATTTCACTGTAAGGGGAGCCGCGGTCTATGTAGATAGAAATGGCTCATTCTAAGGTAATAAAAACATAACAGTACATTATGTAAGGTCTTTATACACCACTGAAAACATAGCTATGTATATATTTTATTGCATTTCTGTCAATAGATCCTCATAAATACTACACACTGCACCTTTAAAATAGAAAACAGTTATTTTAATTGTTTAATTGTTAATAGTTTAATTTTAATTGCAATAATATTTCACAATATTACTATTTTTAATGTATTTTTTAACAAATAAATGCAGCCTTGGCAGCGTTATTACTTTTTATGTGATAAGACATTTTTCGAGTCATTACATTGAAACTTTATTCTTAAATGCTATAATTTTTTTTGAAACCATATGAAATCAACATGAATACAAAAAGTACATTTCTAAAAACTTGGAACAAAACTATATATTTTTAAACATTTTTCCTTTGGATACCCATATTGGTCATTGACCAATGTGTTAATATCTTTGCACTGTCTCGATTTTTCTGATTTGCAGACAACCGAGTTTCACTTGAATGACAACTGTAGGAACCTGAGCAGTGCATCATGGGCCTTGGCTCCTCCAAACAGTCTACGTTACCTGTCTATTAAACAGCCATCCCTTTCCCATCCCTTCCACCACGCATGCCAGCCGAACCGAGCGGCCAACCTTGAGGAGGAGGAGTGGGAGGAGACTGTCAGCTTGCACGTCCTGCTCAAACCCTGTGAGACCGATGAGCAGCACACTGTGGTGGAAGTGCCCTTTGTTGGGCCGGCCAAACTAAGTGAGCTCCTTGCCTTGGGACCCAACAGACCCTTTGACTTGCTTTTTCCTTTAACCACTGTTGATGGAAGCAGAGAGGATGATATTAGCATTACCGGAAAGGTAGGGACAGACACGGAGAGGGGTTCCTTCAGGAGTCTGTTTGAGACCGAGGGATGCCCTGCGCCGTTTATGTTGGGATCTCGCTTCTATTGCTTTCACTGCCCCGGGATGAAGTCTGTCTCGGAGATTGGGGACAAATCAGGAAAGGGACAGGACGAGCAGAGCTTCTATCCAGCCCTCCGTGTCACACATTGCAGCCATGCTGAGACTGAGAGAGTGGACAACAGCTCTAGCCAGAGAGACATGGAGAATGAGGAGAAACTGGCCCTGATGTATGAAAAGCTGAGGGTGGAGGTAAGATGACTGTAAGGGGAATGAGATGGACCACTTTTAGAAAAATGAATGGGAGAAATTATAATGCTCAATATGCCCACACAATATTTTGACTAGCCTGAAATTTTTTTTTTATTGTATTATTGATTTTAAATATGTTATTGCAATATAATCTTGACTCATAGTTTAGGCTCCACATTGTGTTTCAGCTGCCCAGTTTCTTTGTGAAAAATCATGACTACAGCATATACTCTGAAGATGTTGAGTTCATCAATGGTCTTCTGAAAACAAAGACAAGGTAAAGAGTTTCTAGATGCATGTTATTCTAGATTTTAGGCCTCATAGTCACTTATACTAGCTGTCACTTAACCCCTCTGACTTGTTGTTCAAACTCTGTTGGTTGCATACTGCTAATAAATGGGTGTGGTAAACTCTAATGATAACAACTCGTGTTTACAGCTTATAGATCAACAAGACTTGATGGCCGACATTAAAAAAAAAAAAGAACATGAAATTATGATAATAAAGAGTTTTTTGTTATTCATCCAACTATCGTTTTTTTTGCCTTTTCAACTTTTTTAAAATATATTTTCTTTTTTTGTTTGAAAATGTTTTGTTTGCAAAATGCTTTTGTGAGCACATCAATAAAAAGTTTTGCAAGCAAAGCTCAAATTTAGTTCCTTCAAGAAGTTTTGATTGTCTCAAGTTTTGTTCTCAACTTTTTTTCTTGTTAAAAAATGTTTTGTTTGCATTTTACAAGCACATCCAAAAAAGTTTCACAATCAAAAATTATACATTTGAAATTATACATTGAAATGCAAAAGAAAACAGTTTTAATACTAAACAAATTGGTGGTTTTGTTTGCTAACTGCAAACAAATTGACTGGTTTTGGCTTGTTACCAGTGTACCTGTACTTTTAAAACAGCACTGCTGATTGATATGCCTCTTTTTCTATGTCTGAAGGGGTCGTGTAGTGTACCAGCTGACTCTGACGGTTTGGCGATTAATGTGTCTGTGTTACTATGCGGAGGCTCAGCTGGAAGTGCTGAAGCTGACCAAGCACCCAGAAGATGGCTCCATCAAAGCTCGATGGAGAGTCAAAGGCCTGCCCTTCCACTCCATTCTGGTGTTCTTCTACAAGAAAGACAAGAGCCATCTCTACAGGTGAGTCATGCTGTAATAGCCTATCAAAGCCATGCCCTGTGCTCATCTTTATGTAACTATTTATTTTTCTTTTCAGAACTTATGATGCATTCTCCACCTTCTATGTTGGCTCTGATGGACGAATACACCGCCATAAAGTTGAAAAGGTGAGGTTTGCTTGCAACTCCATATTTTCAGAATATCCATATTTTTCATATTCAGAATCAAATAGGTCTTGACACTTAAAAGATACATTTTTTATTACTTTCCAACAAAGGGTTAGTGAAAAGAAATTTCCAATTCATATTACACTGACAAGTTTGGAGTAGGTAAGGGTTTTTTTTTTTTTAAAGAAATTAATACATCTATTCAGCAAGAGCGCATAAAATTTTACAGAGGACCATTTTAACCTGGTAATGATTAATCAAAATGTCATAACTAGATCTTCAGGTGAAAAAGACACTTCTTTATGGTGACATATGCTGGGCTTCTTCTCCAATCGTTAAATTCGCTAAAGGTCCCGATATACTCACAGCGAAGTTCTTTTTCATCTTCGTTAGGGGTAAAAAGAAGTTTGAAATACCTTTGCAGCGATATACTGTTAGAGAACATCCTGACGCCAGCCACACTGCTGAGAGAGGCGTTTACATGAATATGTAAATATGTGCTGCGCGCTTTCCTCTCAATAGCAAAATAAATTTAAAAAAAATGTTAGCAGTGAGAAAACAGCAGTTAAGAAAACATCTGATCAAAGCGATGTGGATGTTTGCACTAGCTCTGCAATTCAGCACTCCAGTCAAGTAAAGTCACGTCACGTTTATTTATACAGCACTTTACACAATAGATTACTTTAAACCAAATGGCTTTACAGTATAAAACATGAAAAAAAAAAGTGTCAGTGTTGCCGCTCACGGACATCTGACCTCAACGGACTCAACAGAGGAAATGAACTGCAGAAGATTTTCATGTCAAAGAGGACGGAGCCCCAGAGCCACACCCCTACCTATTGTGTTCGCCACAGACCAATGGTAGTTCGAAGGTGTTTACCAGCCTGAGAGAACTTTTCCATAAAGGTTGCTTTGGCAAGCTGTTTTGAACTCCCGAAACAAACTCCAAGTGAACTGATTTCACACCAGTTCGTTCTTTGATTTCGCTTGAAGTATATCAGGCCCTTTAAACCCCGTCCCTGCAAGCTTGCATTCATCTGCCTCTACTTTAGAGGTCAACGCCCACATCTCAACATCCAATCAACAACCGATGCACTTTTTTTTTTTTTTTTTTTGATAATCCATTACACTCACAATATGAAAAAAAAATCTGTTGCTACTTCAGTTTTATTGTGACTTTTAACACAATTCATAATTCCAGTATGGTTTGGTAACACTTTATTTCAATAGTCCATTTTAGACATTCTACTAACTACAAGTAACTTTACAATTACATGTAAACTAGCAGTCATGTCATTAGAGTATTAGTAGACTGTCTGCTTAATATGTTAACACTTTCAACAGACATTCTACTGACTTTAAGTAACTTTGCAAGTGCATATCAAATTATTATAATAACCTGAACCCTAACCCAGGGGTGTCCAATCCTGCTCTTGGAGAGCCACTGTTCTGCAGAGTTTAGCTCCAACCCCAATTAAACACCTGAACCAGCTAAGCAAGGTCTTACTAGGCATACTAGAAACTTCCAGGCAGGTGTGTTGAGGCAAGTTGAAGCTAAACCCTACAGAGTTTAGATCCAACCTCTAAACACACCTGAGCCAGCTAAGCAAGATCTTACTAGGCATACTAGAAACTTTCAAGCAGGTTAACCTTAACATTAGCCTTACTGTTTATCTATGTTGGCAGGTTATGGAGGCCCGTCCCCCCTTGCTGCCCAAAGTGACCTCAGTGCTGGCTGGGGCTCTGGTGGCCCTGGGCATCCAAGAACACCGGCCCGCCCTCAACCTGCTCCCACTCCTGCTGTCTTCCCTTCGACAGGCCCGAGCCTGAGCCGCAGAGCCAGCCGTGTGGATGTATATGCTCGGAAGAACTTGTGTATGGTCACACCATTAAAAAGACTGAATAAGATGCAGCGGTGTATTGTGTGGGTTGAGTGAATGAGATGTTGGTAACTGTTTTTTGGAGGAAATAGCTGCAGGAACAAGAACAAACAAGTTAAAACTGTTCTCACTTAAAACAATCTTCTGTGTCCGCTCTTTCCATTATTTGAATATCACCAAACTGATATCAGTTACCACTATCAGTTTGGATTGTAACAGGTTTCAGAGCCTAGCTATATACTCCACTATAAGACAGGATAACCCACTAGCCTATCATTTGAGCCATCACTAGGTTAAAAACGCACAACTCTTAACAAATAGGTATTGATGACCCAGTACATTACTGTAGAGGTAAATTCTAGGTCATCTTTAAATACATTCAGGCAGCTCTGCTGAGACTGACGCTGTAAAACTGTATGGCTTTAAGTACATGGGGATGAAGTTCTTCTCAGTGACCGTAATAAATCAGCAGAGGTGGTGGACTTATAGGAATTGGTCAGGGTTAGTTTTGATTGGCTTACATTGGAATAATAATTAATTATATATTTTTTATTATATTTATATATTCATTGGAGTTTTCATCAGTTGCATTGATTTAGATTTTGTAGAGATTGGTACCTGTTAACTGTTTCATTTAGTAGCAGAAGTCAATGAAAGTCTTCAGGGTTGCTGCCTTTGTCATGACCTTTGTGGAAAGTAATGCCAGGGACTGCCTTTTGAGGGTAGAGTTTAGTTGATCTGGACTTGTTCTTGTTTGCCCTTACCTTAACATTATTTTCAATGTGCAAATAAAATGGTTTAAGTTATCAAGTTCCCTGAATAATAACATTGCCAAATATGCACTGGTCTTACTTAAAAAGTCATGCCGTCCATGTAAATTAATGCACTCTTAAGTCTACAGTTGATGCTTTCAAATTCTTTTCCATTCAAATATGTTCAGGAGTGTATTTGCATATGCAAAACTATCCTTATTGCATAATACATTGTAACCCATACATTGTTAAGGATAGAGTTTTTGTGCAAAATGTTTCTCTAGGTTAATTGGTCGGTTCAACTCAGCAATGTCCATTTTTCTTTCACTGGTTCAATATTTGACTTTCAGTGCATTTGGTGTGATAACACACGTTGTCCACCCAGATAAAGTACAATGTGTTTTAACAAGAATGTTTTCAATTGCTTTAACATCCTGTGGTAACGACATAGACCAAACATTTTAAACGACTTCCTGTGTCTCAAAGTAGTCAGAACACATCTTTCTCAAATGCTTGCGCTTTTAAATGAACAATAGCATGAAACGTTATCATTCTGCAAACTGCAATTCAGTTTCAAAGGTTGAAACAGAACCATAAAAAACATGGCTGAGTCATTGTTCTGCTTTGATTAGTTCTGTGCTAATTACCCAAAAATCCTGAATATGTTGTGGGAGAAATAAAATGCATATTGACATTGATATCTTTGGTCTCTTTTTTATGCCTCATCCAGTTCCATTTAGATGGTAATTATATGATAATTAGTTTAATTAGTTAACAACAAAATATATAACATTGTTCTAGTGGTTTTTGGATATTTCAATCCAAAAATCTTACGTATTGTGCCTTTAATTATAAGGATCATGTGATGGTAATGGCTGCTGAAAATTCACCTTTGCCATCACAGGAATAAATTATAATTTTTTTTTAAAACATTATTTTAAATTGTAATAATATAATAATATTGCTTTTTTACCATATATTTTTGTTGAAATAAATGTAGTGTTGATGAGCATAAGAGACTTCTTTCAAGAACATGAAGAAAAAAAAAAGTACCAACCCTAAACTTTTTATATTTATATAAAACTAATTATTTATGTGTGCATTTTTGCAGCCATGTTGCACCAAAATGACACTTATTTGAATTCAGTTTATATCTCTTGATTTTAATAATAGTACATTTATTTCTAGAAAATTAATTTAATATTGGTAACAGCCAGGGTTACAAATTAAGCCTAAATTAAGTTGTTGTTCAGTAGGGGCAAGCAATTCAGGGACCAAATCTGTAGTCTTAAAAATAAAGGTTCTTTATTGCCATTAATGTTTCAATGAAGAAACGTTAACATCCATGGAATATTTCCATTCCACAAAAGGTCCTTTAGATTAATAAAATGTTCTTCACACTGAGAAAATGGTTCTTTGAGCTCACTGAAAGGTTCTTTTTGCGGAACCAGAAATGGTTCTTCTATGGCATCACTGTGAAAACACCCTTTTTAGAACCTTTATTTTTAAGAGTGTAGTTATTGATAAACTTACATTATATTGCCAAAAGTTTTGGGACGCCTGTCTTTACATGCACATGAACTTTAATGACATCCCATTCTTAATCTGTAGGGTTTAATATGGAGTCGGCCCACCCTTTGCAGCTATAACAGCTTCAACTCTTCTGGGAAGGCTTTCCACAAGGTTTAGGAATGTGTTTATGGGAAGTTTTGACCATTTTTCTTGAAGCGCATTTGTGAGGTCAGGCACTGATGTTGGACAGGAAAGGCCTGGCTCACAGTCTCCGCTCTAATTCATCCCAAAGGTGTTCTATCGGGTTGAGGTCAGGACTCTGTGCAGGCCAGTCAAGTTCCTCCACACCAAACTCGCTCATCCATGTCTTAATGGACCTTGCTTTGTGCACTGGTGCGCAGTCATGTTGGAACAGGAAGGGACATCGCCAAACTGTTCCCACAAAGTGGAAAAGGAGAATTGTCCAAAATGTCTTGGTATGCTTAAGCATTAAGAGTTCCTTTTACTGGAACTAAGGGGCCAAGCCCAACCCCTGAAAAACAACCCCACATCATAAACGACTTCTGCGCACTGTGCGCCTCAGCATGCGCTGACCCCGCTCTGTGATTTTACGTGGCCTACCACTTCGTAGCTGAGTTGCTGTTGTTCCCAATTTCTTCCACTTTGTTATAATACCACTAACAGTTGACCGTGGAATATTTAGTAGTGAGGAAATTTCATGAATGGATTTATTGCGCAGGTGGCAACCTATCAGGGTACCACGCTTGAATTCACTGAGCTCCTGAGAGCGACCCATTCTTTCACAAATGTTTGTAGAAGCGTCTGCATGCCTAGGTGCTTGATTTTACACACCTGTGGCCATGAAAGTGATTGGAACACCTGAATGCAATGATTTTTAGGGGTGTCCCAATACTTTTGGCAATATAGTGTTTCCCATAAATGAAAGAAAAAACATGTTTATTTTTTTTTTGTATCAGGGTTGAATGGTTGAGCTAGATGAATCAATATAATATATGCAAAAATCAACAAAACTGTCTTCCCCCAACTCACAATATTATATCTTTAAAAAAGTAATGCGACACTAACTTGAAAGTGTTTTAAAAACTAAAACATAGCAAAGGTGTTTCTTTAATATTAGTGACCAAACATATCGAGGCAGACAGATTTTTTTTTTTTCAAAACTAGAAGTAATTCTAGACTTGGATCATTTTATTCATAACAGCCACATTCATGAACAACATGAATTGATGGAGCCAACAGGATGTTTTTGGCATGCAAGAAATAATTACAAGTAACAGCTCTATGGCATCACTATGACTATAACACTTCCAGTCCTCAGTGACGAATGTGCAGTGCTGTACATCTAATCATGTTCAACATATCTGCACCTTGTAAACATCCATTTTGGCATCCTCTTTATCTACACATTGAGCAGGTCAAGCTGGAGTGAATTAGGTTTTCTTCATGTATACTGTATGTTTCTAATACAACTGCTATTATTATCAATATTAAAACAACTTAGTACAACAATGTACAGCTAATTTACAATGGACATACATGAATCCAGTCAGTGTAAAACTGACTGTGATGACATCTACAAAGAATATAAGATGGACGCCATGTAGACGGAAGAAAGTCTAGTTTCTTCTGCTTCTATGGCCGGTCTAGTTCACCGGCTCTATATTTAGTCACTATCCACACATTTGACTATGGCAGACATCTGAGTTATGTGTCAGTTACTGATTTCAAAACAACTGGGTTCCCTCAAGGCATGAGACACTATTGGCTGTTCCCTTCGAGACGTCATGGTCATGACTGTGTGCTTGACAGATGACAAGACAGATGTGTAAACGGAGCTGTCAGGTTAAGAGTCCTCAGAAAAAGCTCTGTGTGTGTTGGGAAAGCGCTGGTGGTTGTAGTCTGGATCATCACTCAGTCTTTTCTTTATATCACTCTTTACCTGGAAGACAATTAAGGATGAAAAAGGGTTTTAAAGGTTTAAAGCCATTCAGAGAGCAAGATCACAATGAATCTGTATGGACTGCATTCCTACGGGATCTGACAGATTTCTTGTGAGACTAGTAGCTTTAAAGTGCCCCTTTATGCTTTTTTCAGATATGACCTTTCATGTAGTTATATAGCTGTTTGTTCATTTAAAAGGTCTGCAAAATTTCAAAGATCAAAATGTCCGATAAATGGAGTTATTGTCTCCCAAAAGAAAGAACCGATTCTGAACTGCCTGAAAGGAGTCATCAGTAATTCCAGTCTTACTTCCCGTTGAAAACCTATGTAGGTTTGTAACAAATCTGCATAACGTCAGCCAATGGTCTTCATTGGCTGCCCGTGAACAATGTTTCCTTTGACCAGCCCTCAAAACACTGTAGTTGTAGCTGAGACCTGGAAGAGTTTGGTTCGTGTTGTCGTCATGCTGAGAAGATGCTGTTTTCTGCACTGCAAGAGCAAATCCACTTTGCATGCACTTCCAAAGGATGAGGAATCGGGCTCGGATTGATACGGTAAAACCATTATTGTTCATATCACTGTGTACATGTGCTGAGGAAGCTGAAATTCAGATATGGCAATGGGCGCTTAGTTTCCGACACGTACTGTTAACGATAGACCAATCACAACAGACTGGGCCGTCTGAACAGAGTAGACTCTCAGAAAGGAGGGGTTTAAAGAGACTGAATCCTCTATCAAACTGTTGCAGACA
Organism: Coreius guichenoti; assembly: GCA_039654105.1. Classification (NCBI taxonomy): domain Eukaryota; kingdom Metazoa; phylum Chordata; class Actinopteri; order Cypriniformes; family Gobionidae; genus Coreius; species Coreius guichenoti. The sequence goes on from CM077184.1 coordinate 27,388,401, forward strand.
CTGTGAGCAAAGAGGTGATGCTGTAATGAATATTATGAAAAAATGAAAGTGTTTTTTGAACTTGGATCCATGTAAACCTTTTGTAGAACTAGATTAGGAACCTTTGAAATAGCATAAAAGGGGCACTTTAATAACGTGAACTAATAATGTGGAATTGTTGAAATTGGAATCTAAATTGAGAGAGGATGGATATGAAAATTGTATGGGAATAAGATGAAACGCACAGAAGCGGGTTGGGAAAAATCAGTGACAGTCCTAAGACTAAAACTATAACAATCATTTTTATTAACTGAAATAAAATATAAATATTAGATGAAAAACTTAAAAATTTGAATTCTAAATGACAAAAGCACATAGCAAAATTACTAACAATTTTTTGACTAAAATTAAAATGAAACTATAAAAATAAAAGCAAATTCAAAATATTAAAGGGTTAGTTCACACAAAAATGAAAATTCTGTCATTAATTACTCTCCCTCATGTCGTTCCAAACCCATAAGACTTTCGTTTATCTTCGGAACACAAATGAAAATCTTTTTGATGAAATCTGAGAGCTTTATGTCCCTCAGTTGACAGTCTACGCAACAGAAATTTTGATGCTTCAAAAAGTTCATAAAGAGATCGTAAAACTCATCCATAGGAATTGAGCGGTTTAGTCCAAATTTCCTGAAGAGACTCGATTGCATTATATGATGAACAGATTTAATGTAGGCTTTTATTCACATATAAACATTGATTAGCAAACATAAACAGGAGCTCAACCAAACCTGCTTGACGCACGAGAAGAAACCTCATGTGAAAGCTTGTACGTGCTGCATAACACACGAGAATAAACCTCATTGGTTCCCGCACGTCAAGTGAACATGAATTCAGTGAATTAAATTCAATCTTATCATCATATAAAGTGATCGAGTCTCTTCAGAAAATTTTGGACTAAACCGCTCAATACATATGGATTAGTTTTACGATCTCTTTATGAACTTTTTGAAACGTCAAAGTGGTAGTTGCGTAGCTGTCTATGAAGGGGCATAAATCTCTCAGATTTAATCAAAAAGATCTTGTGTTCCGAAGATGAACGAAAGTCTTACAGGTTTGAAACGACATTAGGGTGAGTAATTAATGACAGAATTTAAATTTATGGGTGAACTAACCCTTTAATAAATACTACAATAGTCTCAGGATGGATTAGGTGTGGTTTTAGCTTCTTACCTGTTGTGCGTATGCTTCCTGCAGCTCTGGTGCCTCCAGCTCCCCCTGTAGGCTGTCTGGGGCAGTAACAGGTCGCACCCCTGCTGTCCTGGCAGCTCGACTCACGGCTTCAGCTAAAGAGAGGTGTGGACCCTCCCCCTGTGCGGTCTGTGAGCCACATGAATGTAAAGGAAGGATATCTGATCATTGCAATGCAGTTTGAATTAATTGTTAGAATGTAGTTGGTGTACAGACCTTCCTCCTCTTGGCTGGCATACCGTGCAGATAAGCATCAGACAGAGGAGGCTGTGCTTTCATCTTCCTCTGTGTCAACATGTCATGTCTTATAATGGGTACCCACTCCTGATTAACACAAATATCAAAACATTCTCGTTATTATTTATAGACTAAGGATAATAAATAATAGTTCAATTTTATTACTGGACATTTATCTGTCATCAGCCACAATATAAAAATAATTATTGTTATTAGCCAGAATTTTAATATCAGTGCATCCCTATTTGTGCTCTGTTATCTTTGAAGTCATTTATACGCTAATGTACAACAAAAGGCAGATACACTGAATCAATAGACAAAGTAGACAATTGAGTCTCACGGGTGGAACTGTTGCTGCCCATGGCTCCGCCTCTCCAGTTGATGCCTCCCTGTCTGTGGTTGCCATGGCTACCGCTCCTCGCAACTCTTCTAACGATGGCCTGCCGGGTGGTTCATCAACATCAGCAGTGTCACCTGAGGATGCCATGACTTCCTCTGCAGTGGTGGCAGGAGCAGGAGACAGACCCTCTTCCATCTGGAACATATAATTACATATTACTATCATAACATACAGTTTATAGTGCAGCCCACACCCAGATGTATTATCAACAGTTGTACTGCTTAATATCTTTGTGGAAACAGCTGATACATTTTTTTCAGAATTATTCGATGACCGGAAAGTTCATAAGAACAGCATTTATTTGACATAGACATCTTTTGTAACATTATAAACGCATTTAATGTTACTTTTGATCTTTTTGATCTATCATCTAATTTACTGATGCCAAACTGTTTTATTACAAGAAAATAATACAATATGTATATAATTAAGTGTGTATATAATTAAGGTAAAGTTGCATATACTTTCATACTTTTCAAGCAGCTCATTTACAAATAATAATTTTCTTTGGCAGTGAACCAGACTTCTGTTGAAGCATACCTCAACACTCATGTTATCTGACTGCTGGCTTGCTTGTGCATCTGACTCTGTTCTCTGAGAAGACTCGCTCTGTACATGAAAAAGATAATAGAAGCATATTCACTTCTGTATTCTGTGGCTCAGTTTGAGAGTGAATCCTGATGAGGGGGTAAATCTAAATCAGGTGTCCAAACCTGTTCCTGGAGGGCAACTATCCTGCAGAGTTTAGCTCCAACACGAATTAAAAACTAATCAAGGGCTGTGTCCGAAATCGCGAGTGCACTCAATTAATGCCATAAGCACTGCAATAACATACACTCACTCAACGGCTAGAGAATACCCATAATGCACTGTGAGGGTCGTGCTGAATGAATTCCCGTGTCTCGCCAGAAGATGGCGCCCGCAGCTGAATCATCCATCCATCCATTTACCAAACCGCTGGTCCAATGTGGGTAGTGTAATTTCATACAGGTATAAATTCCTTTTTAATTTATTATCAAATTGTTTAATTAAGGTTTATACATTTTCTATGACAGAGTTGAAGATAAATCTTTTCATTACTGCTGGAGCTGTCAGTTTGCTAAGTTCCAAATGATTATTAAATATCAAGCACAAACTATGCAAAAGCGGCAGCTCTTCAGGCGCACTCAGTGTCTGAATTCGCTCACTCGTTTTCATTCACTTCTTCAAGTGGACTATATTAGTGGAGTAATGTAGGGAATAGTGAATGAGGGTATAGGGGACGATTTCGGACACAGCCTAGAAATTTCCAGGCAAGTGTGTTGGAGCTGGTTGAAGTTGGCCTTCCAGGAACAGAACTGGACACTCCTGATCTAAATAAAAGACCTGTGTATAGATGACGTAATGCTGGATCTGGTCCTCAGTGACTGGGTTGTGCTCTAAAATCACATGCAGCCTCATGGTCATCATACTGGTCAACCAGTTCACCAGACTGGGGTTCACTTCTGCCGACATTCTCCTCTGAGTGAAGAGCAAAACATGAACGCATCAAAAGATATGCATTCAGTGCAACACCAAACACCATCTTCATGAGGATGAATCAATGGATCTTACAATTCGGTGGTTGATGACAGTGGTTAAAGCTCTTTGCTCTCCTCTTAAGCAGTACAGATTGAGGGCCAAACACTCAAACAGACCCTGAGTGCACAGATACAGCAAGCGCTGGCCAAACGTGTTATCTGGAAACACATTAGAAACAGTGTTGTTATAGTTAACTAAAACTATTACAAATTGTTTTCGTTAATTTAAATAAAGCTGGAATAAAATATAAGTATTACTTGGAAAAACTTGGCTAAAATTACTAAAACTGAAATAAAAATAAATTAAAGGGGTCATGAACTGCATTTTTTTTTAATGTACAATGTTGGAAAGATTTTTACATCAAAAACACATTCTAATTTAGAATAGGCTATTTTCTGTTCTGTTTTTGACCCTCTTGGAAAAACTCAGTTTTGATAGGCATGCAGCCTTGAAGACTTACATAAGATGTAAGACTAGATAACAGTTTTGCATAATAAAATCATTTTCAACATTTAAGCTACACGTGTGGAATTGTTTTGAAAACTTCAGATGTTAGCCATACAGGTTTGATTATACTGAATCAGAACACAAACCTACATGTAAACCCTTGTGTAAACAAATTATGAATGAATACTCCATTGTTTGTTACACAGTCATTATTATATTCATTCATCATTTTCAGTTAAGTGAAATTAAAATGAGTACATATCAAATGATCTGAAGGCTAACAGACAAAGCAATAGTGACCCATGATAAAAACATTGTTACACTTGTGTGTTGCGACATTACTATTGGATCAAATAATTCTTTTATTTTTAGTCTCTCTGAAAAGCCTGGATCAAACTGTTTCCTGTTTAGAAACGAATCCGCAGTAAAATAAAGCAAACAAACGGACAGTGCCTTACTGATGCGATCTGGAACTTTGTTAAAAATTAAAGTTCATCCACGCTTAGGATCAGAAGGAAGGCAATGCAAAGACTGTTTTTCTCCACAACATCTTGTAATCCTCAGAGGCAACTCTATCATTTTGTTGCTGGAGTAATCCTGTGTTTGCATCTCTCTTGTATTTACTACTGTAGGTGGGCAGGGCTAAAGAAGCAATGCTGTATAAGTTGCTGTTGATCATCTTCTGCAGAGGCGGTCTTTTATCGCACTATGATATCATACTGAGGCAAAATCTAAAACGAATAATTTTGGGAACTTAAATTCAATAAAAGCTGTTTTTGGACTAACAAGGAAGTTTTGAGTTCTGAAACTTACACTGTATTTTTATAGTACAATGACCTCTTAAATGTAAAAGACCAAAGAAAATTGAATTTCTCAATTCATGACCCTTTAAAGCTATATAGAAATTTTAAAAAATAATACAACTAAAAAAAATGGAAAAAGCACATCAGTAGTAAAATTAAATGAAGACTGAAAATATAAAAATAAAAGCTAATTAAATAATAAATACTATAACTGTACATAACACTAAAATAACTGATGAGAAAGTGTCAAAAACAATATTACATATTGCCAAGTGGGTGTCCATTTGTACCTTGTATCATATCCTTTGAATTATTGATTTGATTGATCAGATTATATTGTAAAAATGTCTCCAATGAGAGAAAAATTCATGGAATTTGAATGTTAGGGCCAGAGGAGTTTTTGGGTCTGTGTTTGTGTGGATAGTGTGGTGGTCACCTGTACAGCGCAGAATGTCAGTAGTCATGCGAGTGAACTGTTGTCTCAGGAAGGACATGTTGGTTTGGATGATGTCCACCCCCTCTCGAACAGTCACCGTGGACTGAAACAAACATCAGTTAACATCAGTTAGAGTGTCTGGTGAACAAAATATTACAGGATTAATCAGCAAACAAGACTTACAAAACTCTCTGCAACATACTCCTCAAGTCCATTGATCAGATCCTCAGCAGCACTCTAAATAACAGAAACAATACCATCATCCTCTGCAACATGCATTCAACAGAAAAGTGTTGTTTTGTAAGTGTAAAGATAATTATTACTCCGTTTGCGATATTGTTCAGAAATTTTATTCATTTAATGGATCAGTTCTTTCGAAGTGTCCATTTCAATGAATCAGTGAATAAATGATTTGTTTACATCATGACTCAAAAATGTTCAAGGAAGTCACCGTTAGGGGTGTGCGACATGTATCATCAAGGATAATATAATTAATGTTATAACAACGTGCAAGCTGACATTACAGAGTTTCACTTACTTGAGAGTGCACGCATTCACTGTGTGATGCAGCCTATTAGAATGCAATGAAAAAAAGTTCCAAACAAAGCCACAGTAGAACTGTTGTGCATCTGCGAGCAACACACTAGTGTTTCGTTACTCAATGAATCTGCATTTTATAACAAATCTTTTGAGTGAATGATTCAAATATCCCATTCATAAAAATGCTCACTTGCTTCGTTTCTGAATTAATCAGCCTTTTTAAACAAATCTTTTGAATAAATAGGTGTGTTCGACTTGAAGCGGCGTACATACCGATTGCACATACCGATCGGTGTATTGTGTATGATCATAGTACCGCCAGAGCGATTAGAGAGTAGTAGAGAGTATGCCTTTGAATCGCTCTTACTGTACTTGTCATACACCAATCAGTCTGCGTAGCGCCGCTTCAAGTTGAACACACCTAATGACTGAATGACATTTAAATGCCACTTTATATGCAGCTTCTGTACCACCTCTGGAGCGCAAAAACTTGATGTGACTGGAGTGCTGAATTGCTTTGGGTGTCAGCTGTCGATGTCAGGCCTAAACAGCCAAGTTTCCAGCACAAATACACACTAAGAATAATTTTCGTCAATATCGCACACCTGTAATCCCCATGTGACATTTCACTGAATATATTTGACAGTATATGAGATCTTCATGTGGAACTGACGTAGTGAAGGTCACATGAAAGTGGCGTGAGCTCAGACTCACAGCTATGTTGGCATCATTGGGCTCTCGGCCCTGCAGATAGTGCTCAGTGAAGAAGGTTGTGAGTTGGGGCTGGATGCGGCTCAGAGGCTGAGGATTACCATGCAGCAGCAGAACCATGTCCACCATTGAGAAACTCTGACAAACCAAAGACAGCAGATCTCCAAAGAACCCTACCAAACAAACACAGATGACACAAAAAGAGTCATAAATTGTGACATTGTGCTGTACTTTGAGTTGCGCTAAAGCAGGGGTTCCCGAACTTTTGCATTCCAGGACCCCCCTAGACAAGTATAATGTCTAGGTCACAAGACACACCAAAATAATTTTAAAGCATGAATGTGGGGTGGGGGTGGAGGCGTTAGTTCTCTTTAGAGCAGTTTTTATTTTCCTTGTCATAGTATGAATGACATATAAGTTTAATTGCAATACAAACTTATGGTACATTATCAAAAATTTTGATAACGATTAAAATAGCTGTTGAAATAATGTGAACAGTAACCGAGTAGTTTCTGTATGCTGCCTCAACTGATTTACACAGACATGGCAGAACAAATTTAAAAGAAATGAAAAAAGTAGCCTACTGTAAGCTTAATCTTACCCAAAAGTTTGATATGACAAAAAAAATAGAATATAAAAAAATAATAGGCTAATAATTTTATTTGATAGTAGGCTACAACTGTAAAATTTCAATACTAATATTTACGGTTTAATTTCTTCATGTACAGACATTAAACTATCAAGCTTTTATCTATCAAACTTGAAACGTGCTTGGTTGGATATGAATTGCGATCCGCGCTGCGAGTGTAGTTAAACTCATCGCGGTAACTTACTCGTGTGTGTACATGTGAAATGCTTTTTACATACATATTTACCTTATGTGTTTGTAGGTAGCCAAATGCACACAGGGGAACGCAAACAACGCACTCTTACAACCATATCTCTGAAAGACAACAGCGAACAGACGACAGAGATGAATGCGTTTCCCATTTTCCACCAATGGTCTCTACGATCAATTTAGCTCACGATGCTTTTGGGAAACACAGCCCAGACCTGAATCAGCTTTTCATTTGATTTATCCGATGTAATGCGATCTCATGCAGAATACAGTGTAGTGATTGGAGTGAACGAGTTTCTTCTCGTTAATAATGCGAACCGAGCCACTAATGAACCGAGCTGCTCTGAGACACTTAAAACTGTTATCACAAGTCACGCACACGCGCTTCATGAAACTCAATGCTGATATATTTATATAATTAAATCGCAGCCTTTGCAATTCGAAAATCGCACCGACTAAGTAATATAGCGATTTCTATTTAACGTTGGTATATCGTGCAATCCCAGATTAAACTGTTTGTGTGTGTGTGTGCGCGTGTGTGTCATTCACTGAAATGTAAATTTTCCTAAAATGCCTAAACAGCCAAGTGACTGCAACCCACTTCTTCCCACTCTGCGACCCACAAATGGGTCGCGACCCACAGTTTGAAAACCCCTTCGCTACAGGAACACAGAAGCCCTTACCCACTGCATCTCCAGATCCAGGTGTGAAGAGGTTGCTGGTCTGGGAAAGTCTCTGGATAAACTGGGCGATGCTTTCAGTATTGCCTTGGCCAGCCCCAAGAGAGCCCATCATGGTGGACAGGACACCCTGCACGATGCCTGTGAAAAGCTCAGGGCTGAGGGTCTCTCCACCTCCACTGGGAGGCTGAGGGGCAGTAGTGGGGGTGGGTCCTGAAGGGGCAGGGGGTGTGGCTTGTGAGGGTGGAGGCTGCTGGTTTGGTGGAGGAAACACAGGCTGACCGGACTGAAAAGAAAACAGGGCATTTAAATGGACATATTTGGTAAGATCAGACCGTAAAGACAGAGAAAAGCACTAGTGGTCGCCCGATACTGAAACAGAAAAACTTATCGGCCGATGCCAATAAAGGGGTCATATGATGGTTCTAAAAAGAACATTATTTTGTGTATTTGGTTTAATGCAATCTGTTTACACGGTTTTAGGTTAAAAAAAGTCATTATTTTACACATACTGTACATTATTGTTGCTCCTCTATGCCCCTCCTTTCTGAAACGCGTCGATTTACAAAGCTCATCGTTGTGAAAAGCGCGGTGTGCTCTGATTGGCCAGCGATCCAGTGCACTGTGATTGGCCTGAATACCTTAAGCATGTGACAGAAATGTCACGAGCCTTACCATATTTGGAACATCAGCTCCCAAAGCAAAGCAATATTGCCAGATGATAATGTTGGTCCTACCTTATCAATTCGAGCCTGAATCTGATCCGGATGACCAAGCTGATCGATCAACGTTGCCAGCGCGACTGTACCAGAAAGTATCAGATTGGTAAGTTTGCATTTGTTATCATAGAAATGGCCTGTACTCTCCCAGGTGCTAGAAACAGTCCTCGAAAAATGTGCAGCACACAGTCAAATATGTTGGGTTGTACTGTTCTGGAACAGAGCTGTAACTAAAGCTTAGCCACTGTTTTCTAATTGTCCCCTCCTCTGGAAGGCCAAACAAAGTAGTTTGGCTTTCGCAATGAAAAACACAGCGTCTCCATGGCATGGCGGCGCCGGCGACAACAATACTACAGCGAGAATAAAAGTTACGCCTTCTTTCTTTGCGTATACATTTGGGCGGTGTTATGAAACTCTGCCCCCACATACTGACGTAGAGATGTGGGGGTGTGTTTGAAAGCGTTTTAGGAAGGTGTGGCTGAGCCTTAACTTTTACAAAGAATATATCTTTGGGTTTGACACTTTGAGCTTTGTAACTCTGTAGATCTTATACATGCACAAACAGCTACATAACACACTAATAAGAAAGGAAAACAAGAAATGGCATCATATGACCTCTTTAAAAAATGCTATATACTATTTGCCGATATATCAGTATACCACTAAAAAACACCAACCTGAATAAACTCAGACAAGCCTTGGATGAACGCAGGGACACCTGGAATAGTCACTGTAATGGAGGGAGCACCTCCAGACACCCCTCCACCAGCTCCCGCAACTCCTCCCAGGAGAGAGCCCAGAAGCTGAGCTAGGTTGTCTCCTGGGCCGCCCTCTTGGGACTGACCCACGGACGCCGTGCTGGTGGTATGGGTGGACGTCTGACCGGACGTGTTGGTAGAGGATGGAGCAGAGGAAGAGGAGAAAGAGGAGGAGGAAGAGGAGGAAGAAGAGGAGGAGGAAGAGGTAGATGAGGAAGTAGAGAAAGAGAAGGACTGGGATGATGAGGTAGAAGATGTCTGGTCCCCTGACAATGGAAAACATAATATGTTTATAAGCTGTGTTGCTTAACACAGGAACTAAATAGGTAAGGACAACTTACCTGTGTGCAATGGCATCAAAAGCTGCCCAACCAAACCACTGACCATCTGTGTGAGAGGAGAAGACATCAAAGGATTGCCCTTGATTGAGGAATGAAAATGGAACTATGAGTTTTACATCTCTCCAAAATACAATAATGCAGAGCTCGACAATAAGGACTGCTTGATGGACCTGGGCCAGCATGAACGATGATCAGGACAGTTGACTGAATTGTCACCGGCCCAATCGAGCATAAAACATTTATGCATGTGTTTTTAAGTCCTGCCAATTTAAACATTCACCCAATTTTAAACCATTCAAGCTCAAGAAAGAGAACTCAATTCAGTACTCGAGCCTGCAAATACTGAATTGAGTTCTCTCTCTAAAAAAAAAATAATAATAATTGAGCCCTGTAATGTAACATAAAAGGTTCATACTTGATTAGTCTGTTGTCCTGCTGAGGGAGGCACGGTTGCCCGCAGGTTGATGGTGGTCCCCCTGGTGCTCATGGGTTGGGGGACGCGTGGGGATAAAGAGGGGCGTGTGATGACCACCCTGGCCTGAGGTGGGAGAGGGGCCGGGCTTTCTCCACTCTGAGCACTCGTGCCAGCAGTGCCCTGCTGTTGCCCCTGATGTCCGGCAGAGGCTGCAGTTGCCATGGCGACAGCCTGCTGGGAGATCTGATGCATGATGGCCTGCATGAACTCCGGCGGCAGACCTGGTACGTGGATGGGCGCCGTGGTGCCTTTAGAGGACAGATACAGAGAATTCAGTGAAGAGAGACTACTAACACTGCTGACAAATGAAAATGCTGTAAGTCTGAATTCTACACACAAGACTACAGTCAACTAACTAACAATAGTTGCTTTACATTCCAGTGCACAAATAGTGCTCAATCACTGCTCAAACTGACATCATTTACTCACCCTCATGTTGTTCCAAACCTCTATGACTTTCTTTCTTCCATAGAACACTAAAAGAGGACTAGTGAAGAATGTCCAGAGCAGTGTTGTTATTGATAACTAAAACTATTAAAAAGTTTTCATTCATTGAAATAAAGATAAAATACAATAAAATATAAATATTAGTTCGAAAACTTAGGCCTAAAAAAAATTTTGCCTTGGAAAATAGGAATAAAGTAAGTTAAATTTGAAGCACTAAAATTACTCAAATAAAAACCGGAAATTAAAGAAATCAAAGCTAAATAGGAATATAAAAAAAAAAAAAAAAACGAATAAAAATGAAAAAGGCACATAACACAATAGCTTTAAAACGAAAACTGAAATGATAGAAAAGCTAATACTAAATAATAATAGTTACTATAATAATATATGAATAATACTAAAATAACACTTGATCAGAGAGCTTTTACTTCTTCAAATGGAGCTCATTTGTATGTTTGGAGCTCATCTGCCCCGGTCTCGATTTACTTCTGTTGTATGGAGAACAAGCACTCTGGAATTTCTGTAAATATTTCGTGTTTTGTGTTCCATGTTCCACAGGGGGTCCTATCATACACCCGGCGCAATGTGACGCCAGGCGCGACAAGTGTTTTTTGCTAGTTTCAGCCCGAGGCAGTTATCATTTTCATGTCCAGCGCCACGTTATTTAAATAGCAAATGCACTCACGCACATCTGTTCGCCCATGGGCGTGCTGGTCTGAAAACTAGGTGTGTTCAGGCGCATTGTTGGCACGTTGCTATTTTGAGCAAATTTAGCAATATTTTTGAGCAACTGAAATCAACTGCGCCATTGACCAACAAAAACCTGGTCTAAAGCATTTTTGTGTTATTTAAATGGAGCGTTAGTAATACAGTGGGGAGAACAAGTATTTGATACACTGCCGATTTTGCAGGTTTGCCCACTTACAAAGCATGTAGAAGTCTGTAATTTTTTATCATAGGTGCTCTTCAACTGTGAGTGACGGAATCTAAAACAAAAATCCAGAAAATCACATTGTATGATTAAGTAATTAATTTGCATTTTATTGCATGACATAAGTATTTGATACATCAGAAAAGCAGAACTTAATATTTGGTACAGAAACCTTTGTTTGCAATTACAGAGATCATACGTTTCCTGTAGTTCTTGACCAGGTTTGCACACACTGCAGCAGGGATTTTGGCCCACTCCTCCATACAGACCTTCTCCAGATCCTTCAGGTTTCGGGGCTATCGCTGGGCAATACGGACTTTCAGCTCCCTCCAAAGATTTTCTATTGGGTTCAGGTCTGGAGACTGGCTAGGCCACTCCAGAGCCACTCCTTAGTTGCCCTGTCTGTGTGTTTCGGGTCGTTGTCATGCTGGAAGACCCAGCCACGACCCATCTTCAATGCTCTTACTGAGGGAAGGAGGTTGTTGGCCAAGATCTCGCGATACATGGCCCCATCCATCCTCCCCTCAATACGGTGCAATCGTCCTGTCCCCTTTGCAGAAAAGCATCCCCAAAGAATGATGTTTCCACCTCCATGCTTCACGGTTGGGATGGTGTTCTTGGGGTTGTACTCATCCTTCTTCTTCCTCCAAACACGGCGAGTGGAGTTTAGACCAAAAAGCTCTATTTTTGTCTCATCAGACCACATGACCTTCTCCCATTCCTCCTCTGGATCATCCAGATGGTCATTGGCAAACTTCAGATGGGCCTGGACATGCGCTGGCTTGAGCAGGGGGACCTTGCGTACTCTGCAGGATTTTAATCCATGACGGCGTAGTGTGTTACTAATGGTTTTCTTTGAGACTGTGGTCCCAGCTCTCTTCAGGTCATTGACCAGGTCCTGCCGTGTAGTTCTGGGCTGATCCCTCACCTTCCTCATGATCACTGATGCCCCACGAGGTGAGATCTTGCATGGTGCCCCAGACCGAGGGAGATTTACGGTCATCTTGAACTTCTTCCATTTTCTAATAATTGCGCCAACAGTTGTTGCCTTCTCACCAAGCTGCTTGCCTATTGTCCTGTAGCCCATCCCAGCCTTGTGCAGGTCTACAATTTTATCCCTGATGTCCTTACACAGCTCTCTGGTCTTGGCCATTGTGGAGAGGTTGGAGTCTGTTTGATTGAGTGTGTGGACAGGTGTCTTTTATACAGGTAACGAGTTCAAACAGGTGCAGTTAATACAGGTAATGAGTGGAGAACAGGAGGGCTTCCTAACAGGTCTGTGAGAGCCGGAATTCTTACTGGTTGGTAGGTGATCAAATACTTATGTCATGCAATAAAATGCAAATTAATTATTTAAAAATCATACAATGTGATTTTCTGGATTTTTGTTTTAGATTCCGTCTCTCACAGTTGAAGTGTACCTATGATAAAAATTACAGACCTCTACATGCTTTGTAAGTAGGAAAACCTGCAAAATCGGCAGTGTATCAAATACTTGTTCTCCCCACTGTATGCGCCTATAGGCGGGTGCACAACGTGCATACACTCTGCTTGTTACACACACAGGGACGCGCAGCAGCACACAAAGATTTTTAAATATTAAAAATAAAAGGATTCCTCTCTGGAGAAGCGTTCAGTCTTTCTGCTCGCAAATTCCGCCATGTAAGTAGCGAATCTGCCATGGTGAAAGCGCAACTGGCTTTTAAAGGGAATGGGAGATGAGACTCTGATTGGTTTATTGCACGTTAAGCCCAAAACACACCCATGACTCCCATGGCTAGGTACAACCCTTTTGGACCATGCGCCTGGCACGCAGACCGTTTTTTCCGCTGTTAAACTAGCAAAAGTGGATTCGGACATGCCCTAAGTGCACCTGCGCCATGCGTTTCAGACCATGCGCTCAGATCGTTAAAATTAACCCAGGGAGTTAAACGGGTTTAAAGGGGTCATGAATTGAGAAATCAACTTTCTATATAAATGGTCATGGTAACATAAGAATATCAGAGCTGATAACTTCCTTGTTAGTCAAAGAAAAGCTTTTATTGACACCAGGCCCAGCAAACGAGAGATCTCAGAATGTGCCAGGCTGTGGCGTCAGAGTGTGGTGAAACACCGCCTTAACAGAAGAAGAAGAACGCCTGATTCTGTAGCCCCGCCCACCGACTTGTGCCTGACATGATAAATAACATAGGCCTACCTGGAGCTAAACCGGATCGAACTTCCAAGCCACATAAGCTTCATTCAGATTCCAATATTATGAATGCATGGATGAACTTTATTTTTAATGAATATCCAGCTCACGTGGGGAAGACATTGCGCGTTTGTTCCTTCATTTCACCATGGATTCGTTTGTAAACAAGAGACTGGATTTGCAGACAGGATGAGATTACATGAATGAATGAAGCAACACACTTGTGTAAGTAAAAAATGTTTTTTTATATGTGATGGTATTGCATTGTTACAGATCGTTTGATATCTATTGATTATGTGTACGTGTCTAACTGAACATAACTTAGCATGCTGTCACAGGGCTATGTGTTTTCCAGACGGGCTACCAAGTGTGTTGTTCACTCTCTCTTGACTTGATATTTGAAGGAAAAATGCAATTGCGGAAGTTTTGATCATGCTTTGATTTGTCTGACTCTGCAGTGAGGCTTGTGTTTGTTTGTGTGTGTGTGTGTGTGTGTGTGTGTGTGTGTGTGTGTGTGTGTGTGTGTGTGTGTGTGTGTTAGTGATGCATGGTTCGTGGTTATATCAACCGATCGGGCAGGCCAAGTAATAAAAAATTAACACTGCAATTAATTGCAGGTGGACGAGAGATAAATCATTGTGTTTGTTTGATAAAGACATTTTGCGAGCTGGGCGAATCTTTCCGGTTGCCGTTTCCCCACATGCTTTCAAAACAATCCCTCACGTGTACTCACGGGGGAGCCGAAGCTCATTAAATATGCAAAGCTCATCCAATCGTAGCAGTGGGCGTTTACTTCCAAGTCTTCAGTGTGGCATGCCCATAAAAACCGAGCGTTCCAGGAGAGAGGCTCAAAACCAGGATAGAAAATAGCCTATTACTTATTCATTATGATGTTTTTGAATGTAAAAACCACGCAAACTCAGACAACAGTATAAAAAAATAAAAAAAGCCAGTTCATGACACCTTTAAACAACATGAGGGCCTGCAAATGATGGTAAAATGCAATTTTTTGAGGGAACTATTCCTTTAAGACACATATCTCATGTTAATGTTGGCACAGCTGGTTACTGACTATAGAGAGAGGTGGAAACTAACCAGTCTCTCCAGCAGCGCTGGGGTTCTGTTGCCTTTGGCCCTGCACTCCACTGTCTGAATCTGCTGCACAGAAATGCACAGATCAGTGGCTGGCAGTGACACTACAGCTACCCATTCCAGGTCTGAAAAAGTCCTTTTCTGAAAGCAACTATTTTAAATCGCAAAAATCAGAATGATGAAGAAAAGTGTTTGGGATCTTCAGAAGTGTAGCAGACCAGGAATGGGCAGCATGGCTGAAACACAATGCTAAAATAACTGGGGTCTGCTTGGGTGGGTTGGTTTGTTGACATACCATCCAGGTTCATCTGCATCATGACCACTGGCTCCATGGTTTGATGAGTGATTCTGATCACTCTTGGAGTCCCCTGACCGTGACCTGTCTGTTGACTGGCTCCATTCGGTGGAGGAGGAGGTGCCTGGCCCTGTAGCTCTGATTGGTTGCTGGGCTGTGAGGGTTGGGCCTGACCCTCGCTTGTCTGTCTGCTGTTTGAAGTCATGGTCACAGTGGAGCCCAGGTTCACCTGGAAGATGACATATTTTGCAAGGTTGACTGTTTGATACTATCCGTATGAAAATCGTTTTGAACGTATAGTGGTTAGCTCACCGGAATGGGAATATGGGGCAGTCCACTCTGCAGCACGACAGGGGAGGTGTAGTGAGACATCGGCCGCACCACATGCAAGTGGCGGGGAGGCTGAGCTGATAAATTGCATCGAAGGTCACTCAGAGACACCAGTGTATTGCCAAGGAGATGGAGTGACTCTCCAATCAAATTGAGAGTGCGCTGATCTTCCTCACGTTCTTGAGTCTGTCCGAGAAAACAACAAACTTTCAGAAAACGAACACTGCCATTTATATAGCACACATGACAATTATGTCGCATTACAACTATCTAGTGCAGGGGTTCTCAACTCCACAGAGGTCCACTTTCCTGTGATCGAACTCGCATGCCTTTAGCTTTCTAGTAATCCTGAAGACCTTGATTAGCTTGTTTGGGTGTTTGATTAGGGTTGGAACTAAACTCTGCAGGAAAGTGGAGTTGAGAACCCCTGATCTAGTGCATACATTGTTATTGTAGTCAGCAGAACTGGCCGCTCCAAGGATTGAATGTGTTCTCTCCATGAAAGGACGGAGACGCTCCTCCACCCTTCGCACCTCTGACAGAACCTCCACCAACTCTAAAGGGCTTGGGTGACTGTTGAGACAGAAAAATGTATTGGAGACATGTGATCTTTGACACAGTCAGAAAAAGGAAACACGTTAATAAGTTAATTAATACTTATATTCAGCAAGGATGCAATTAGCAAGGACAAAAGTAACAGTAAAGATATTTAAAACTTTACAAAAAAATTATTTCAAATAAACACTATTCTTATAAATTAATTACATTTTAAAATACATTAAAATAGAAAAAAAATTGTTATTTTAAATTATAATATTTCACAATATTGCTGTTTTTTTATTTTGTTATTTTTGATAAAAAATGCTTGGTGAGCATAAGAGATTTCTTTCAAAAACAAATCTTACCGACCCCAAATTTTTGAACAGTAGTGTATATCACATAATTTGATCTTTTTTATAACAAGGCAGGGTTAGTTCAGGTTTTAAAATGTCATGTGGTGCGACTCCCCAAAAAACAATGATATTTAGGAATTAATGATCATGATATTTTTACTTCTTATCTTGAAAAATACTTTTAAAAACATTTTCGAAAATATTGATTAAGATGTGTACACAGCACACATCTATTCAAGGTGTAAGAAAAACATGTTATGATGTTTTACTTACTGGTTACACCAGATGACACTTTTAGATCCATTGAATTGAAATTTTTCTTGATATATTTTTTCAAAACCATATGAAACCACATAAATACAAATACATTACGTGCTTGGTACAGGTGTTTTTCTTTATCATGAACACTCTTTATTTGCCTTTGACCCTAATATTCTTCTCTTACTTGGGTCCAGAATGAGTTGTTCCTTCTGTCTGTGAAGCAGAGGACGAGGAGGAGGGTGGAGGTGGGGAGCTGTCCATTGGTTGTGCTGAAAATGATGATGATGATGATGGCTGAGAAGGTGGTGTCTCCTGCTGAGATGACAGTTGACTTGTTTGACCCTGAGAACAAGCATCATCCTGAATCATTATTTATGTACAAATAAGAAATCCCATAAGATTGTTTTATTTGTTGGATGTTTGTTCTGTACCTCAAGTCTGTGGATTAAAGCCTGAGTCTCTCGCAGCAAGCTTTCAGCCAGCTGGAGCCTCATCCTGGGCTCGCTCTGCACTGATTGGTCCACGTTGATATGGACATCCACAGAGCCACTGCTCTGTGAGAGAGGAAATAAATGACTGTAGATGTGTCCAGAGATAACCTTTCGTTTTAAACAATAGGCTGTGACATCACAAAGCACAAGTGCTTCTAAGACAAACATTCAGGAACACTGCTTACAATGTTTATTATTGTGTAAATATATAAAAGGTGAAGTTAGGATGACTCACTCCAGTGTTAGTGCTCACTCTAACATTACGTCCAGTTTCACCAACACCAGCCAACATTTGCTGCACTGACATCTATAGGGGTGAAGAAATGTATATTTTCTTTGATAGCAGAATCATTCATGTATGTATTATATTGGATGTCTGAGGTTAAAGGGGTCATGAACTGCGAAATCAAATTTTCCTTGAGCTTTTGACATATAAGAGGTCACCATACTATAAGAATATCCTGTAAGTTTCAGAACTGAAAACTTCCTTGTTAGTCCAATAAAAGATTTTATTGACACCAGGCCCAGCAAACGACAGGTTTTTCAAAGTGGGAATCTATGACGTCAAAGGGAGGCAAGCACCGCCTCTGCAGAAGAAGATCAACGCCTACTTCATCACTGCCTGTTTAGCCCCGCCCACCGATTCACGCATGACATGCAATAGAATAGGTAGCCTAAAAGTAACATAGGCCTACGTGGTGTTAAACCAGATCGAGCTACCAAGCAATAAACATGCCGTTGAGGATTACAAAATATTGTGCAGTGCCTGGGCTCGACAATAATGCAACATGTAAGTAACTGTGTTAATTCTAATGCCTGATCTGAAATGTAATGATTCATGTACAGTCAGATGTTCTTTGTCTGTGTGTCAGTAAATCAAACCAGTGACTAAACGTCAACTTGCGTTGTTTCTCTTAGTAGGATGAAAATAATCTGTTATTTAACGGTGATTAAATTCTATAAAGAAAGCTGTCAATCAACGGCGAGTTTATCAGTGACGCGTTTATCAGTGACTCCCGTTTTATTCAACGAATCTCTTAACTATATCACGTTTGCACTGTTAGTGAAGATGAAAGCATTCGTTAGTGTGCAGAAACTGAGCTGCAATGACGAGATCACTGCTTTCATGCGCTCAGCCTGTCTGTGATCGGCTACAATGTTCATCTCTGCAACCTTTCATGCCACGATCTGAATATAATGCCATAGATCTGAATATAATGCCATAGATCTAAATGTAATGCAACACTTTTCACGATTAGTTAACCAGGAGAGCTGTAATAGTAAAAATGCGCTAAAAGAGAGAGTAATACTTAGCTATTTCAAATGGAAAGACGTTAGCCAATCACAGCAGTGGGCGTTTACACTGAAGTCTCACAGCAGACACGCCCCTTAAAACAGAGCGTTCAAACCAGAGGGCTAAAATCAGGGTAGGAAAAGTGCCTTTTATTTATAAATTATGACAATTTTTGATGTAAAAAGCATTCTAACATTATAAGTGCACCCCAGGAAACATCATAAAACAACGCAGTTCATGACCCCTTTAAGTGATCATGTATTGCAAACATGTGTCTCTTAACGTAAGGAAAGCACTGTAACCTGTATTTGCTGTGAGTCCATGATGTTCACAGGCAGGTTAAAAGTGCCAAGCATAACATAGTTGTTTGCATTACGATCATGTGAAGTTCCTGGAAAAGTGGTGGACTGAGAGGAGGTGGATCCCCCATCTGTTGCACCTGAGGAGCCAGAAACTCCACCTCCTCCACCCCCAGACTGACTGCTCTGAGGAGGTGCTCGCTCCACAAGATGAATGACCTTCCCATCAACATCTGAAAAACAGCAGAGCTATGATAGAAACATACTTGATAGAAAGTTATTTATCATTTATATCACACACAGACCAAAAAAAAAAAAAAAAAACTTACTTACGATAATGGTTAAATTGATAATCATCATGATTATTTTGCTCAAAAATTATAAGCTGTTCTCATATGAGAAATTTCTTTTTACATTTGAGCATAATTATTGAACTATAAATACAAAATAAAACATTTTAAAAGATAATTGCGACTTTTTATCTCACAATTGTGAGTTTACATCTCGCAATTATGACTTTTTTTCTCAGAATTGCGAGAAATAAACTCGCGAGTTTTAAAGTCAGAATTGCGTAATATAAAGTCAGAATTGCGAGTTTATCTCACAGTACTGACTTTATATCACGCAATTCTGACTTTATAACACGCAATTCTGACTTCTTTTCTCAGAATTGAGATATAAACTCGCAATTGCGAGTTATAAGGTCAGAATTGCGCATTAAAAAGTCCAAATCTTAGGGGGAAAAAGACTGATTTTTTTCTCTCGCAATTGTGTGTTATAAAGTCAGAATTGCGAGATATAAACTCGCATTTCTGGAAAAAAAAAAAAAAAAAAGTCAGAATTGCGAGATGTAAACTTTTTATTTTTTATTCTGTGGTGGAAACAAGCTTCCATAATCTCTACATTATGAAAGCTGCCTTAAGAAGCTTCTAAAATAGTGAAATTCCTAATATTAATTCCCATAATTCTAAATTATGTTCACAACAACAAAATGTATTGTTGTACAGAGGCTACATAAGTGCATTTACCAGTAATAAGCAACCACAATCGCAAACAATAGTTGAGATTCATGGTTGGAGCACAAGCGGAGATCACTAAACTCCAACATACATGTTTGTTTGTGTTTTCAGAATATCAGGGTTATTTTGCAGTGCAGAGAGAGCATGTGCACATGGTTGCCAAATTGGGAAGATTAAGAAAACACTGGGCAGAAAAGGTATTCATTTAAGAAAAAAGCTCTGATTGGGGATTTAAACTTTAAACCAATGTAAGATCATGGCAAACGGCAAAAAAACCAGCAGATGATAATAACAGATGATTAATCTTAATTAACTGAAAGAAGCAGCAATTGTGATCAAGTTTAAAATACAATGAATCATGCAGCCATACTTTGTCTGATTTTGACAATGAAAATATTATATATAGTATGATATATAATGAATACTCTTACTATTTGTGCCATAGTAAGAGATGGTACAAACAGTAAGAGTAGTATGTGACAACTGTCACCTGTTTACTGCCTGAATGAATCAGTGTTTGGAACGAATCGGCTGCGTGAACGATTCAATGACTCGGTAATGAAAACAGTCACCCGTCCACCTACTGGCGCTGTGGCGCAATACACTGACTGGAACGCGCCAAAAAAGGACAAGCGGAGTAATAAAAACAGTGAGAAGTACTACAAACGTGCAAAAGCAGACATAAAGGCGTGACTCACTGTATTCTGTGAGTGTCCTGTCATCCTGCAGCACTTTACCCTGGTAAATCAACCTCTGTTTATCCACCGGGATATCAACGGAGGAAGCAATGTGCTCTTTAAACTGCTTCACCGTCCACTGAGCGAAAGTAAAGAGAGGTGACAATCAGAATGTGAACTTCAACGTAAATTATTTATCAATGTAAAGTGTATTTATCAGCGTTTCAATATAGCGGTATGGTTTTATACTCCACAATGACACTGTGAACTAAGCTATTTGAGTTACTTATACAAAATAATACAGCACAAATGAATTCCTCATATATGATGTTTGCGTCCATGACTGATGAACTAGAACACACACCTCTCCCCTGACAGTGAACGTCCTGCTTTGGGAATCTAGCGTTTTCACGGTCACCTCTATGGCTCCTGGTTCCTCCATGACTTGATTCAAAGTTTCTTTAAAAAGACGACAGGATGAAGAATGATGACTAGGGTTTATATTACCAATTAACTGCTATGTAGCACATCATCTACACTGCTAACGATCAAATCAGAACCCATTTACATCAAAGAAGCTGACTACTAGTTTTACCACGTATTTTGTCGCGATAGAAATGTCGTATGCTGGCAGTGCAGCTTCGCTGATTATAATGGGAGCGTTTTCATTTTGTCTCTATAGTAACGTATGTCGCTACTAGTGCTGCTAGCAGTAAAGATGGGTGAAAAATAACGGACATCATAACACCCATATAATAAATACAATCCACAATGACGCACTTCATTTTAATACAGCGCATAAGCAAAAATTACCATACCTATCATTAAAAACACAAATATTTGTCACTAGTCATACATTATTGCTGTTGTTAAACTAAACACCACTGCTATAATATGTACAGGCTAACAACAGTTGTTAATTCCAGGGGAAAAACTAACCCCAAATATGAATAGCAGCAGTGCATATCTGGGTTAGAAGTGCAAAGGATTAAACACCTTACTTTTAATGGATAACTGTGGTAGTTCGGCGACTTAATATTATTAATGCTATTTTATCCCACACACCGGCTATTGGGACATGGCTAGCTAAGCAGCTAGCTAATCCCAAAACGGTGCTTTGCCAGGAAGTGATGTCATGTTCTCAAACTGAAGTTGCAATTTCAAAATAATTGTGTTCATAGCTGGTTTGGTAAATTATTGTAGTTATTTGTTGTTCGTTTATTATACAATGTGGTTTTATATATATATATGTCAAACCAAAAATTATTCAGACACCAGATCAATTTTTTTTTTTACTAGTGGGTGCAGGACACTATAGTTCATTTATGTAAGTGAGGATAGCAAAATAAAGTAAACTGTGACATATTATACCCAAAAATTCGTCATACAGTGGACAGTTATTTAGACACTTTGACCTGACCATGTTTTGCTTAAGTGTTTTCTCTTTAATTGCTAATGCGACCTTTTACACCACAGACTGAACAAAATTAAGCATTGCTTGGTAATTGGTTGACCTAAATTGGTATATATATATATATATATATATATATATATATATATATAATTACCAAAGATATTTAATAGGCCTATATTTATTTTAAATGTATTAAGAATTTATGTTATAGGCTACTCCTAAATGTCGACAAAATCAACAAAATTCATCAGATATACTCACAAATTCCTCCTAATACCATCTGCATCCGACTGACAGATACAAATTATAATAAAATTGTTTGAAAGACAAAAGCTTTCCATAGACAGTAATACATGGTTAAATGACTTACTGAGTTATAATTCAAATAATAATTAATGAGTTCATCAGGAGTTGAAAGCGCTTCTTGAAAGTGAAATGATTCATGTAAATCCAGCGGTCAAATGTTTTGTGGCCTCTCAGTTTTCCATGTAATTATAGCCACCTGACTAATGGCTGGTCTGTGTGGGCAATTTCACAAGACTTTCTGAATGTATATAAGCAATATGCCTTTTTTAGAAAGGAAAATTTAAACCATGACAAAGAAGAATTAGGGGGAATCAATAAATTATGAATGATTTATTGTTGTCTGAATAATATATAATCATGTCATCAATAAAAAAGTAACTGTAGGATTTTAAAACGCAATATATCTAATTACAAGTACTTAATTTTTGGAATCTGATTACGTAATCCAGATTACATGTAATCAGATACTAAATTACCCAGCACTGCTGACAGGCATAAGATGAGATCAGCATCTCTTATAAAAGGGCAGATATCGCTGGTATATATTTTCATCTACCTACTCTAACACTCAACCATTATAATGGGAGACACATGATGAATAATAATTGCATTTAAAAAAGTTTATTTTGAGACAAATAATAATAATTGAAAACTGAAAGACTTGTCGGTGGGCGAAGCTAAAGTGCAAGTTGTAATGCCATTGGCTAATGCACACCTGTCGTTTTGATTACAGCAAATCACTGTGGGTGAACGTAGACAGCTGGATTAATATTCATGAGCCCAACAGCCTATAACAGGCATTAGCCTGACGCCACAGGCAATTATTATTATTATTATTTTTTTTTTTAGCCACAGGCAATGAATATGCAATATACCTGAGGGAAGACGACGTCATCAAAAAGACTGACTGTTGTGAGTAATGTTTTTCAACAGATAAAACATTTTATATTTAAGTAACTTTTAGCCTGTTGTTATATTCAGATCTCATTATTTTTAGTCTTTTTCACAGAAACACTGAATGACAAATAATGTCTCACCACTACCAGTATAATTCTCTAAGTTCTGTGTAAAATTAAAAATAATAACATGTACCTTCATTCATACATGGTTATGTGGTCGCACACAAACAGACCAGACTAGACTGGCCTTACTGCAAAACCGCAAACCAGTTTAGGTTGGTTGAAGCCATTTTTCAGCAGGATTGTAATGAGTGAGATGTGGCAGGCAGGAAGAAACTGATTGCACAAAGCTCAGAGCTGCCTTAAAGTGAATCAGTTTGTTGGGAAATTGCAAGTGAAAATGTGTGTCCCTGATGGAAGGTCCACATTTATACAATTCTCCCATCACACTTCAGATTTGCTACAGCCCTGCTGCCATGACAACAGCATTTATCATGACCACCTCCCTAGAGTGACTCATACTGCACAGGTCTGCATAAAAAGTGAACTGTTTGTGTGCATGAGAATGAGAGAGAGAGAGAGAGAGAAAATGAGAGAAATTTATGAGTTTGTCTGACAGCATTTACCTAATCAGGCAGCCAGACAGCCGGACAACACACAGCCAGAGACGATTTAGTAGACATCCACATATTTAATTCTCTATGTAACAAAAATAATTACACGTCTTTGTTCAAGGAGCTTTACGATATTGAAAAAGTGAACAGAAACCAGACATTTAGAAATGCACAGCAACACATACAGTACAGAAAGCGCATTGTATTGCAAGACTGGACACAATTAATCCCTTTTCAATATTTTTTAGGACATAATCAGAATCTGCACTTGATGGTTATACATGTGACCAACTTACATTACATTTTTTAAGCTGTATTATAAGCAATTAAATCAATTGGGTTATCTCCAATTTTATGTTTTATAAAGTCTTTGGCACAAAAAATCTCTTATTGGACTTTAACAGAGGGCTGTAGAGAGTCAATTTCAAAACATCCACCAGGCCCATTTTGCACTTCCCATAATCATTACCCGTGACTATAACTGTGTTTATGTAATCTAATCACAGTGATCATCAGATGGTCAAGATATCAGACCATACATTGAGCCACGCTGGTACAGATCTGAACTGTGGTAGATAATTAAATATGACTGTCCCTTGTAAAAAAAGAAGTACACTTTAGAATACGGAAATAATATATTTCAAAAGAATATACTTAAATGCAAAGTGAATGTAATGTTTTTGGCCACTTAATTGCATGTTAATTGCAATTAAATGAAAATGTATTATTGTTCAAATTGATATTAAATGCATTCAGCTGAACTAGAGTGATTTTGACCCAACTTGGTGCATTGTTATATGTAATTTCATAATTATTTTGACTTTGAAATTTGTTTAAAGTGTACAACCTAAAGTATTGACATGCATTTATTCCCAAAAATACAGTTCACAAAAATTATTTGTAATTACACATTTGAAATGAAGTTGCAATTTAGTACATTTAGAATATTAGCTTTTACTGTATATACCACACTACCGTTAAATTATAATCAAGTACTTTACATGTGCTTTAGTATGTCAGTAAACATATCATAATAAGTGTAAGTGTACATAGTGATTTAAAATGTATTTTAAAGTAAAACTTTTAATTTGACACTTCTTTTTCACAAGGGGTAGCACATTTAGCACAAGAAACCTACTTTGTGACATAATAAGAAAGAGATTTCATTCTGTCATAAAACAGCGACAGAGGTATGTGAATGTGACAAAAAATACATCCCACATGGATTTCACAAGATTGTGAGTAGTGTAAAAGCAGTTGTGACAAAATGTGAGTAAAGAAATTGCTTAAACTGCTGTTGTTAATGAAAATGTAACATCACAAGATATGCTGCAAAATGAACCACAGGATTAAAGTCTTTGAGTATTGCTAAACTACGTTTACTATTGAAAAATAAGCCACTTTGATAAAGCTAAAATGATTATCTAAACATGAATAATCATTGCTATTGTGTAGAACAATGTTCCAGTAAGACATCCTCATTGTGATCTAGAAGTATATTATGGTTTTGAAAGGGATTCACAGATTTTAATGGGTGGCCCCCCTTTTCCCTGGACCTATATCACATGGGGAACTTAGTTGGACCCCCTCACCCCTCTCTGATTGAAATCATATGCTGAATTCGGAACCACATACTAGCATACTACTCTTACCATATCTTTCTATGGCAGAAATATAATAGTAGTATGCAGATCGCATTCAGCAATAGTCTTTTGAGGGTCTTCTGCTGAAGTTAACCGGGCAAGTTGATTAACATCTTTCACCACAGGGAGGCAGTCTAAAACTAAAGCTGTATTGCCTCTACTCACTATCTAGTGCCACAGTATTCTCATGTTATTAAGTATAGCGCAATAGTAACATTGACAGGTACTACACATTCTGCGTCTGGTTTACATTTGTGTCCACTTATATTACAAGAGTAAAGAAAGGTAATTCAACATTGACAATATTCATACAATTAAAATCCTTTTGGCTGACACTTGCTAAGCTTGTGAAATAGGAGATGAACGAATGAAGACTGAACTAAACTGAAGCTCTCATGACAAAAACAGCTCACCAGCCATACCAGGTGACGACAAACACGACGGCGTAATACTCCTAGCACTGGCGTGAAGATCATAAGAAAGAATTAATACAAAGGTTGAGGCATTTGTGTTCTCTTGCGTGAACTCACTCACACACTGCGGCTTTCACACCAGATTGCAAAGAAGAAACTGCACACATTAGTTTTCCTCTTCCACAGACAGACCCACATACATAAGTACAGTAAAGTTTTTGTGTTAGCACACAAATCATTGCAGCTGTGTCAGAATATGAAAGCAGTTCTAAAGTAGAGAAACATTTACATGTACATATTAAGCATGTGTATAGGCATTATGTACAAAATGTCTTCATGTACATATATTGTCAGTTCTCTATCTAATAAACGCTACTCCTCATTTTCCGTCACTAAATATCACCCTTTTACTCAGCAATGGCTTTTTAGTTTTATCTCGGGCCAATAACACGAGTAGAAGATGGCTATGCTTTGTGATGGTATCGTCAGATTATGGCAATGTGTTACTCGAGTGGGGTAGAGCGCTGTATATGAAGGCACCCGCAAATGTCAAAGGATTCAGTCCTGCCCAGAACTCTGTGCTTTCTACATTTCCCCTGTCTAATGCTCTTCCTCAGGCAAAGCCTGTAATCAGCCATGTTGCTGCTCTGACATTATCAATGTAGAAAAAATAAATTAATTCCAAAGATTATATAATATTTAATAGGGATGCACGGTATAAATATTTGGCTCATACCAATAAGCAAATAATATATTGTTATGGCTAATAACTGATAAATATGGAAGAAGCCATGCATTATTTTGCTTTTTTGCTTACTTGTAATCTCGACACTATAAATAAATGAACAACATATACATTCAAATTAAAAATAAAACATTGAATGTTTAAAATGCTACAGGTGAATTTGGGCATCACATTATAATGTATAATTAATTTTGAGATTTGCTAAAGATTTCATGGTTACACTATTTTAAGGTGTCATTGTTACAGTGTAATTATGTATTTAAGTACTGAGTAATATTAAAAACATATACATACTATAGGGTTAGGGTAGGATTAGAGTTTGGTTTGAGGGTTAGTTGCATGTAATTATGCATAATTTACTGTTATTACTATGGTAAGTACATGTAATATGTGTAACAAGTAAAATAAAGTGTTACAGATTGCATTTATTATTAGTGTTTTTAAATAATAACTTTTGAGTGAGTGTTGGATGACAGCAAAGATAATCTAAAGGTAAAAATTAGGTAACTGAGCATGCAAAATTAAATATCCAAATACTGGGCGATTATACATACAATATCAACAAATAAATAATAAAAATAAAAAAAACTATTGTTAGCAGATAGCTAGCTACCGACATATCGTGTATCCCTAATGTATGAAAGCGATGGATGCCTGTCTTTTGGCTCAAAAGTGACTTTTTCTGAGGAAAGAAATGTCTTGTATTAATGATTCAATCTTTCAAACTTTCCAACTCTCTCTAAGGGCTGGAAAGAAGACAGAATGTGTTACAAGTGATACAGGATTGAAAATACTCTCTCTTGCATTACTTTCACTAATCATTCTATATGGCCATAATCATTGCCTTTGCACTCCCAAGATTACCATGCAGTCTAACTTCTGTTCAAGTGTATATACATTTTCTCTCATCATCTATTACCTACATCTCTCTAGAAGTCTGTACATGGTTTTCCTCCCCTCCCTACACCCCCCAGCCCCCTTCACTCATCTCCCTCATCTCCTTCCTTACTTCTGCATGTCACATTGCAGTAAAAGAACAATGGAGGGGTCACTCTTGGCCGCCTCTTTGAACTCTTCCAGCGTGATCTCATCGTTGTGGTCCTTGTCCATCTTGCTGAAGATTTTGTCCACACGCTGCTGTGGGGTCAGCCCGTCCTCGTTCATGCGCATCATGATCACCGTTCCAACCATCTTGTAGATTGCCTGGACATTAGAGACATCCCGAATCAACGGGGTGAACACACTTCTAAAGCAAACAGTATGTGAAGCAATGCCTTCTCTGAATCCCTCACCTCAATGATCTCCAGCATCTCCATGCGTGTGATCTTGCCATCTCCATCCAGGTCGTACATGTTGAAGGCCCAGTTGAGTTTCTGCTCAAAACTTCCCCTGGAAGTGATGGACAGTGCGCAGATGAACTCCCTGAAGTCAATGGTACCATCGCCGTTTTTGTCAAATGTCCGAAAGGCATGCTGAGCGAATTTTGAAGCATCGCCATAAGGGAAGAACTGAAAGACAGATATGGACTTTTTAGTACACTTTTTAATAACTTAACTACATAGACTTACTTAAAGGAGTAGTTCACCCTAAAATGATCATTCTTTCATCATACACCTAAAGCCTACTGTATTGGATTTGATACACAATTTTCTAAGACGTCTTAATTATCAACATGATCAAAACTTTGCTAAAAAAACCTGTTGTACACAATCTACTACATGCCTTCTGTCATCTGTCTAGTTTATACTTTTTTTTTGCAAGTAAAGGGCCTTTCCGTTTACAAACCTGATTCCAAAAAAGTTGGGACACTGTACAAATTGTGAATAAAAACAGAATGCAATGATGTGGAAGTTTCAAATTTCAATATTTTATTCAGAATACAACATATATGACATATCAAATGTTTAAACTGAGAAAATGTATAATTTTAAGGTATATAATTTAGGTATATTATTATTTAACTTATTTAAAAATAAGTTGATTTTAAATTTCATAGCATCAACACATCTCAAAAAAGTTGGGACAAGGCCAAGTTTGCCACTGTGTGGCATCCCCTCTTCTTTTTATAACAGTCTGCAAACGTCTGGGGACTGAGGAGACAAGTTGCTCAAGTTTAGGAATAGGAATGTTGTCCCATTCTTGTCTAATACAGGCTTCTAGTTGCTCAACTGTCTTAGGTCTTCTTTGTCGCATCTTCCTCTTTATGATGCGCCAAATGTTTTCTATGGGTGAAAGATCTGGACTGCAGGCTGGCCATTTCAGTACCCGGATCCTTCTTCTACACAGCCATGATGTTGTAATTGATGCAGTATGTGGTCTGGCATTGTCATGTTGGAAAATGCAAAGTCTTCCCTGAAAGAGACGATGTCCGGATGGGAGCATATGTTGTTCTAGAACTTGGATATACCTTTCAGCATTGATGGTGCCTTTCCAGATGTGTAAGCTGCCCATGCCACACGCACTCATGCAACCCCATACCATCAGAGATGCAGGCTTCTGAACTGAGCGCTGATAACAACTTGGGTTGTCCTTGTCCTCTTTAGTCCGGATGACATGGCGTCCCAGTTTTCCAAAAAGAACTTCAAATTTTGATTCGTCTGACCACAGAACAGTTTTCCACTTTGCCACAGTCCATTTTAAATGAGCCTTGGCCCAGAGAAAACGCCTGCGCTTCTGGATCATGTTTAGATGTGGCTTCTTTTTTGACCTATAGAGTTTTAGCCGGCAACGGCGAATGGCACGGTGGATTGTGTTCACCGACAATGTTTTCTGGAAGTATTCCTGAGCCCATGTTGTGATTTCCATTACAGTAGCATTCCTGTATGTGATGCAGTGCCGTCTAAGGGCCCGAAGATCACGGGCATCCAGTATGGTTTTGGGCATCCAGTATGGCTTGACCCTTACGCACAGAGATTGTTCCAGATTCTCTGAATCTTTGGATGATATTATGCACTGTAGATGATGATAACTTCAAACTCTTTGCAATTTTTCTCTGAGAAACTCCTTTCTGATATTGCTCCACTATTTTTCGCCGCAGCATTGGGGGAATTGGTGATCCTCTGCCCATCTTGACTTCTGAGAGACATTGCCACTCTGAGAGGCTCTTTTTATACCCAATCATGTTGCCAATTGACCTAATAAGTTGCAAATTGGTCCTCCAACTGTTCCTTATATGTACATTTAACTTTTCCGGCCTCTTATTGCTACCTGTCCCAACTTTTTTGGAATGTGTAGCTCTCATGAAATCCAAAATGAGCCAATATTTGGCATGACATTTCAAAATGTCTCACTTTCAACATTTGATATGTTATCTATATTCTATTGTGAATAAAATATAAATTTATGAGATTTGTAAATTATTGCATTCCTTTTTTATTCACAATTTGTACAGTGTCCCAACTTTTTTGGAATCGGGTTTGTAATTATAAAAACGTCTAACTTCAGGCTGTGGTTCACATATTTTTTTGCTGTGAAATCTTTAATGATTGTTCTAAAGTAAACATATGAATAACTTAATATTGTTGGTAATATTTCAAGATGAACACTTACTGGACTGAAGCAGCATAAGTTAACTTGATTATACATGCATCATTTTTTATAATCGTGTATTGAGGAAATAATACATCTCTCAGTCATTGTATTGCATTGCATTATGTTTTGCACCCCACAATGAAAACTACAGAGCTTTGATCATAAAGCTAAAAATTTAAATATAATCTTACTAAGACATATTATTGTGAGATATAGAGTGACTGATATTTATATGCAATTTATGTAATTAGTCTGCTACACTGTTATGAAGATCTCATCTATACGATTTACATTACAGACGATCAGAATTTAATTTTACTTTTTGGCCATATTAATATCAGCAACTGCACCAAACTGCATATTTTTTGCTCAGTTTGGCCATCTGAATAAAAGTGAGTGTTTTTTTCCCCCTCTTTGAGTTAGAGCTCCATGTTCTCCTATTATACTATATACACCGATCAGGCATAACATTGTGACACATGACAGGTGGAGTGAATAACACTGATTATCTCTTCATAACGGCACCTGTTAGTGGGTGGGATATATTAGGCAGCAAGAGAGTATCTCCAAAGCTGCAGCTCTTGTGGGGTGTTCCCGGTCTGCAGTGGTCAGTATCTATCAAAAGTGGTCCAAGGAAGGAACAGTTGTGAACCGACGACAGGGTCAAGGGTCAAGGGCGGCCAAGGCTCATTGATGCACGTGGGGAGCGAAGGCTGGCCTGTGTGGTCCAATCAAACAGACGAGCTACTGTAGCTCAAATTGCTCAAGAAGTTAATGCTGGTTCTGATAGAAAGATGTCAGAATACACAGTGCATCACAGTTTGTTGTTTATGGGGCTGCATAGCCGCAGACCAGTCAGGGTGCCTATGCTGACCCCTGTCCACCGCCAAAAGCGCCAACAGTGGGCACGTGAGCATCAGAACTGGACCACGGAGCAATGGAAGAAGGTGGCCTGGTTTGATGAATCACGTTTTCTTTTGAATCACGTGGATGGCCGGGTGCGTGTGCACACATGGCACCAGGATGCACTTTGGGAAGAAGGCAAGCCGGTGGAGGCAGTGTGATGATTTGGGCAATGTTCTGCTGGGAAACGATGGGTCCTGCAACTTACAGGACTTAAAGGATCTGCTGCTAACATCTTGGTGCCAGATACCACAGCACACCTTCAGGGGTCTAATGGAGTCCATGCCTTGATGGGTCAGGGCTGTTTTGGCAGCAAAAGGGGGACCAACACAATATTAGGACATATAGGTCATAATGTTATGCCTGATCGGTGTATAAGCCATATGTAATAAATGTGATACACACACAAAAAAAAAAAAAAACACAAATGCAAATTCTTACTGGTTTGGAACAACATGAGTGTGAGTCAATTATGACAGAAATTTCATATTTGGGTGATCTATCCCTTTAAAATTATTTTTATTATTTATTTTTATTTATTATTTTTCATTATGCTTGTAATTTCATTTATGCACTTAGGGTCATATGAATAAAATAAGTATATCTTCTGTGTAAAGCATCCCTTTGGGTGTATAGACAACCTTCACCTTGACATAGAGTTGCTGGAACTCTTCCAGATTAAGGATGCCAGTTGGACAGTCCTTCAGAAATCCCTTATACCACTGCTTCAGCTCAGCTTCATTGAACTCTGTACTCTTGGTCAAGTCATCTAGCACCTCAGGAGCAAGCTTGCTGTTGTGTTTCCCCATCTTTTTACACCTCTCTGTGGACAAGGTGGGAAAAGAACCATAAAATACATTCATGCTTTATAGATTGGCAGCAGCAATCAAAAACAGAAATGTATTGTGGACAACACTCTTGACAAGGTGAAGGAGTGTAATGTAACTGCAGCATCATTCAAATGGCAACCACTGTCTCCATCCTTTTTTATTACGTCTGCCTCAAGTATCATACAACATAAAGAGTACAGAGCAAGATTTTATCATTAAGGCAAGCAATTAACAAATATAGCTGCAAAAAGAAGTCACGATAAATCATGCCAACATGGCTGGGAGTGTCAGACCAACTGCAACAACGAGCAATTAAAGACATTTTAATATTACTTTAGAGAAAATGGCTGAAAATCGTAAATTCAATCACTAGTAATATTAAAGTGATTATCACTTCGACCAATAGGTGGAACTGTGACCAAATTGATGTGGTGTGGTCAGAGTAAGGTGATACATGCAAAGTTTGGTGTCAATATCCCAAAGCCTTATCAACTTTGTTGATGCGGTATACAAAAACGGTTTTGTCTATTGACACGAAATCCATAACTTTTTGCCGACATGGTCTGAAGATGATATAATTCGATTTTAGTGAAAATCGGACCAACGGTCTAGGAGGAGTTTGAAAAAGTAGGTTTTTATCAAAATGGCGGACAGAAAGTTCAAAATTGGTATCTATGTTCTCAGCATGACCCAAATAATCTATTAAGACAGGATTCATTACAATAGGTTCATTTAATCAAAAGTTATTAGCATTTTTGGAAATTACATTATAATTTTTGACCACAGTCAAGGTGGCGGTGCCCTGAAACTTTTTGAGTACTGTCAGGGCATGGTGCTGAAGACTCATACAGAGTTTCGTAACAATACGACAATGCATTCGTAAAAAAATAAAATAAAGCATTTTACGTCAAAATTTGAAATGGTTGACGCCCAAAATGGACGATATTTGGAAAAAATTGGTATCGTTCGAGTCGGCATACTGCACAGAATCTAAAGAGATTTTGTGATTTTTGGCCAAACCAAAAGAGCAATGTTTCATATCTCCTGACCACTAGGTGACACTGCGCAGAAACTGTGCAGGTACAGGTCATGGTTGTCATAACACAAACTAAGATGAGTCAGAATACGTTAAAGCGTTGCGGAGATATAGCCTCACGTTCATTTAGGCGTGTGAATTGTCATGAGCCAAGGAATCTTGTTTCTTGCTCTTACGGTTCAAAGGTTGTTAGCTCAAACGTAAGTGAAAATTTGGACAGTTGGTGGCACTATAGCGATTGCGCTAGAGACTCCAAAATAGCTGTGGTTAATGTTCAGACGGTCCTCTATCTGTGTGCCAAATTTCATAACTTTCCCGCAAGCTGTTCTATAGGCTGCCATAGACTCAAGAGCGGAAGGAGAAGAAGAAATGAAAGAATAATAATAATACCACCAATGGATACAATAGGTGCCTACGCATCTTTAGTGCTTGGCCCCTAATAATGAAGACTACTGTGTTCACTAAAATTGTGTTTCATGGTCTAAGTTGAATAATTGAGTTCCCATTCATTTTCTCCATAGAGAAATACATTTTTAACGATATAGAACAAAACGGTCAAGACAGACCTACTATTGAGCTCTGAGGTTATTAATTAATTAATGGTGCTTCATTTGAAGAAAAAGAGGGCAGTAACTGTTGCTCTATATTATTTGAAGCGAACATCTGAACAACCAATCACAGTTAGCTTGTTGCCTAAGGCAGCGGTTCCTAAAGTGGGGGGCACGGCAAGGCTAAGGGATAGCGTACAGTAAGTATTGTTATGCAAAAGAAACACTGCGCAATTATCCCACTTATTATGCGGCTACTTGATACATAAGTAAATAAATTAACACAAAATATTAATTTGATTACCTCAAAATGACCCGCAGTACACGCTTGAGCAGTCTGTTATCATTTGTAGCGGTTGTTGTCATGCAATACCAGACCACTAGATGGCACGATTGAAAAATCAAAATGGAGTATCGCAGGGAGTCGTGTAAAAATATAGATGAAAGATGCATGGTTCTGCGTTAAGCATGGACAAGTTCGTGAAAGGACTGCCAGTGCCAGGTAAACATAAAGCAGACGATGAATCTAAAATTCACAAATACCAAAACAACATGTCTACACCAGGCGCTAGTGGCACGACAAATGCAAATAGAACCCGTTATAACCATTGATACTATATACTGGATGCGGTGCCATGCAACACAACAAATAGTAAACTGTTGTAAACCCGATAGTAAACTGGTGCCCCGTTTTATTTCGGTTGTAGCCTACTGCAGCGGGAGTGACAAATGGGGTTTGCAACGTTCGCTTCATCCACGTCCAGTAGACAGCCTCTGTTGTGGTTCGGCCGTCGCATCCGGTACGGTGAAAAGTCAAGAAAATATGACAAGGCATATCTCTCTCTCAGATTCACCAGTACAACAGTGATGAAGAGAGACCACAGTGTTGCTTGCCTGCCTCAAAATATTAACTTCTGCCAATATGAAACCAAAAAGTTAAGAGGCCAAGGCAAATAGTTAAGTAGTACTGTATTAATTACAATATTTCAAATAAATCCTATAGAAATTTGCAAATCATGTCTGAGAGTAGCTTTATGTGGCTGGATATACATTCCTCAAAGAATCCTCAAAAAAAAGAAAAACAGTTGAATTGATAATAATAATCAGAAATGTTTCTTGAGCTGCAAATCATCATATTAGCTAATGTTTTCTGAAGGATCATGTGACACAGAAGACTGGCGCAATGATGCTGAAAATGCAGCTTTGCTATCACACAAATAAATTATACGTTAGAAAAAACATTCAAATAGAAATGGTCTTTTTTCGGGTGCATGTTGTTTTTTTCTCTACAAAAGGGGGGACCGGCAGAAAAAGTTTGGGAACCATTGGCATAAGGGATGAAAACTAAAAAGAATGCAAAACAAAAGAAAACTAATACTTTTCTAAAAGATACAAATAATATAACAACTATTTATGAACAAGTGAAACTAACGAAAACTAATAAAAATAAAATTAAAAAAACGAGTACATTTTCTTCAATATAGTAACGCTGTGTAGAGTGGACTGATTTGAACTAGTGACAAATGATGTTTCCATTTCTCTGTCTTTTAGTAGCTGTTGCCCACTATTCTTTTGGGGTTTTACACTTTGTCATGACGTTATGGCTTATAACATGTCTGCCTGTGGCAGAATCCGAGATATATTAAACCAAATCCAAATTGCCCTGGGCCTTGAAAATGGATATATTTGGGTGTGCAAATGACAAATGAGGCACTGTGTTAATGAGTCATTATCTCCGCTCTCGGATTATTAAAGTTCATTAAATATTGAACAGGTCTAAATAGTTGACGAGGGGCACATGATGACGGAATACAGCAGCAGCTTTGCACAGGAACTCATCTGAGACATTCTGAGACCCGGTCGCCCACAGAGCTATTTTCTCCCCTGACGGTAGGTCATTTTAGTGGGATCATGATGACTAATCAGAGGTGAGCATTCATCTCCTCTCTCTCTTCCTCTCATTTTCTCTTGCTCTATTTCACTCCCTCTCTGTCACTGACCTTTTTTGCAATTCTGTGGTCTGGCGGCTTTGCTAATCTTGGCATCTTTCTGATTAGTTAACTTTAGACAGGGGGGTTTAATTAAAGATCTAAGTGGTTAATGAACTGTATGGCTGACAACATTCGCCTCAAGGCTCTAGAAAGCTGATTCTTTTGGTGCTTGTGAGACAATCCACTATTGTTTTCAATCAGAAAGGCTTCCATCAAACTCTGCAAGCACTCCTGCCCACAGGCCAACCTTTGTTAACTCGTTTGTAATGAGTGACTGCTCAAAGAGTCGGCGTGCAAGAGGAAACAAAATCTGTCAATCATTACTCCAGAGCCCTCCATGAAATTGCAAAGGAAATGAAGAGCAACTCAAATTGGAAAGCAACGTCTGTTTATGAAAGTTAATCTACACCCATATTGCTTTGGAACCTGTGACAGAGTCCTGTGGTTACCTGGGAGCTGTAACATTAATAAATTGAACACAGTTTTTTTGCCACAGATGTCATAATATCCTACAAGCAAGGATTCATATCTCATTTTATTAGAATGTTCAGATACACAATAAACATTTTTTTCATGCGCTATATATAAAGGCTAAAACAAGTTTATCTCACTGGTTTTAGCTTGTTGTTTAAGCCAAACATACACTACAGGACTAAAACTTGTTGTACTATTTATTCTTTATATATTTTAAACTATAGGCCCAGATTATATCCAACTAGCACCACCTTTCCATCTGAGTCGTATAGTGTGCACACTTGTGAGACGCACTGTGCCAAATTTCATTTCATTATTTCTTCATTTACTGTTTTGTGCAAATCGGTAGGGCTGGTTAAAAATATTGATTTTTGCAATTGCAATCTTCATTTGAACTATCCCAATATTGATTCTTGAAATCACTAGATTGATCTTTACACTATTTTCAGTGACTGCGTGAAAATATTTGCGTCACTTCCTGTTCTGCAGCTGTCAATGTGTTCAGCTAAACTCACTCAGTAAACTGTGTTGTCTGGACCCTGCTGTAAATTTTTAAAATTAATATAGACCCATTTCACATTTCCGGGGTTTTCAAAAGCGTAAGTCGTCATAGTTGGGTAAACTTCTATAGTGATGAATGGGAGATGAAAGCAAATATAATTTTCGTATTCCTATTTGCTCCAATAGCAAAAGAAAAAAAATATGATAGCACTTTCCAAGACTTTCCAAAAGAAGGGAAAAATATAGAGAGACTGATTACAGCAGTCAGAAGAGAGAATGATGTGAATTTTTTTTTTGTAATTTACTGCCAAAGTAATATAACACAAAGTATAGATTTATAAATGTATATTAATTTTTTTTTTATATATATATTTTTTTTTATAAAATAAAAATGATATGCAATGAAAAGGTAAATTTGGTAGTTTCCCCGTATCCATGTTTCCTGCATCGCTTTTCAGCAACGAAAATATACAGTGACAAATTACTCTTTAGAGGCGGCTATTTCAAAAATAAGAGTTACTTGTTACGCTGCCCTGTATACATCATAAGATGAGAGAGAATATTTTGCATAGGCAAGCAAATCAAATCATGAAATCTGGTCTCAATAGCCAGCACTATAAATAAAAAATGTTTGATGACATATTGGTCATATTGCTAAGTGTGCAGTTTGTTTTGCAATGCATTCTGGGATTGTACCTGGAGTCAGAGAGGAAAATGATCTTGTAAAGCTCTTGTAACCAAGATTCTGTTAGGCTTTAAATATTCGCAGGGCGGTGACCTTTTGTCCTGTAGTGCGCCCTTGACCTATTCCTTTTTCTCCTGACATGACTACAGTTCAATTAAGACGAACAGATCAGCATGTATCTTTCATTCAACTTCTGCCTTCACATCACACAATGAGGCCATCAGGAACACAGGGTGACACGGAGAGAAGGGTGGTAAGGAGTTGAGTTCAAGGTGACTAAGTAGATTTATAGAGACTTTGAGGTCTGGAAGGCGAGGGAAGTGTTATAGAGGGAGAATGGGAGTGGAGGGGGGTTTTAAGAGGGGGAGAGAGCAACTGTGTTTAGTGTCTAAGGTGAAGTTGGACAAAGCAGCCCCATTCTGAGCCTCCGACAAGGCCCGATTTAATGCCTGTCAGGAGAGCAAATGCATGTTGCAGAAAACTGGGCTTCCAAAAGCACCTTAGCCGATAAGAAATATGGGCAGAGAGTCTTAAAATTAATGAAAAAATACAAATCACACCAAAACAACTTTTAATCTTTGGCTTGAGTTCAGAAATAATAGTCTTATTGCGTCTTCTTTTCCCAGTTGTTTGCTGTGGAATATACTGTAATCTCTCCTGAGTTTCTGTCCGATGAGTCAGTTTCTGCTTCATTTGCCACCCAAGAGGACGTTTCTGCTTATCAACGAATGCTTGCTTTTTTGTGGCTCCTATAGGATTATGACGTCTGCTTGCGGATTAGTCTAGCAGTGTTGAGGGAAGAAATGTGGGAGACATTGTAAAGGTGCTGCTGTCACTATGCCGATTCTCGAAAAGCAGAAGTGATGCTTATCTGTGAGGATTTGCAGATTAATGCTTCATGTTTTTAGTTGCTTGAACCACATGCAACCGCCCTAGATGTTGCTGGCTTGTCAGGGAAAAAAGAACTACTAAAGGGCAGTCAGACAGGTCTAAATGGTTAGCTTTAGGTTTCTAAACAGATAAATGATTGTTCTGATAGCACTGGTATCTTATCTTTCAGAGCAAACATTAAACTCCTTTCAAGAAAATCACAACAGTTCATTGGAAGTACACTCATATGCATATAGACTATATTGCCAAAAGTTTTGGGACGCCTGCCTTTACATGCACATTGAACTTTAATGACATCCCATTCTAAATCCGTAGGGTTTAATATGGAGTTGGCCCACCCTCTGCAGCTATAACAGCTTCAAATCTTCTGAGAAGGCTTTCTACAAGGTTTAGGAGTGTGTTTATGGGAATTTTTTACCATTCTTCTAGATGCACATTTGTGAGGTCAGGCACTGATGTTGGACGAGAAGGCCTGGCTCGCAGTCTCCGCTCTAATTCATCCCAAAGGTGTTCTATCGGTTGAGGTCAGGACTCTGTGCAGGCCAGTCAAGTTCCTCCACACCAAACTGGCTCATCCATGTCTTTATGGACCTTGCTTTGTGCACTGGTGCACAGTCATGTTGGAACAGGAAGGGGACATCCCCAAACTGTTCCCACAAAGTTGGGAACATGAAATTGTCCAAAATGTCTTGGTATGCTGAAGCATTAAGAGTTCCTTTCACTGGAACTAAGGGGCCAAGCCCAACCCCTGAAAAACAACCCCACACCACAATCCCCCCTCCACCAAACTTTACACTTGGCACAATGCAGTCAGGCAATTACCGTTCTCCTGGCAACTGCCAAACCCAGACTCGTCCATCGGACTGTCAGACAGAGAAGCGTGATTCGTCACTCCAGAGAACACTTCTCCACTGCTCTAGAGTCCAGTGGCGACGTGCTTTACACCACTGCATCCGACGCTTTGCATTGCACTTGGTGATGTAAGGCTTGGATGCAGCTACTCGGCCATGGAAACCCATTCCATGAAGCTCTCTACACACTGTTCTTGAGCTAATCTGAAGGCCACACGAAGTTTGGAGGTCTGTAGCTATTGACTCTGCAGAAAGTTGGCGACTTCTGCGCACTGTGCGCCTCAGCATGCGCTGACCCCGCTCTGTGATTTTACATGGCCTAACACTTCAGGGCTGAGTTGCTGTTGTTCCCAATTGCTTCCACTTTGTTATAATACCACTAACAGTTGACCGTGGAATATTTAGTAGTGAGGAAATTTCACGAATGGATTTATTGCACAGGTGGCAACCTATCACAGTACTACGCTTGAATGGTCTCAATTAAAATGGAATGTACAATTAAGGCTGTATGATTAATCAAAATAAAACCGAAATCACGGTATGGCTTAGTGCGATTATCAAATCGCAAAGGCTGCAATTGAATTAAATAAATAAAGTGAAGCATCTCACACGTGAGCAGCTCATTAGCCGCTTGTTTGCAGCATCTCAGAGTTTTGCGAGTGAATGCAAAGTTTCTCAGAGGAACGCAAAACATTTGCGAGAGAACGCAAATGCATTAACATAATTTTTCCTCCCATCTCATATTTTTTTTATCACTTCTTTAGAAGCATTGTACGGTTCAAAGTAAATGCTGCTCCACACAAACTAACTCACAGCAATCCTGGAATTTTTGATTGCATTTTAAATCACAATCACAATAGTTATCAGAAAAATCACAATTTGATTATTTTCCTCAAATCCTCTAGCACTATGTACAATAATACAACAATTAAAAAAAAATTCCACAAAATAGTTTTATGAATAAGTATAAGCAATAAGCGTCACAATGCATTTCAGCTTTAAACTTAAAGTCAACATAAAAATGGCATACACATTTTATTTTAGTAATGTCATGAGTGAAACTTCATTAAAAAATATTTTGCTGGGAACCAAGATATGTCTGACATGTGGAGGCTGAAGGTCAAAATTATGGCCAATATACCCCAATGGTCAATGGTTCAAATCTGATGTTATTTGCTATTATTATTATTATCATCATCATCAATTAAATTACATTAACCATACCTGGTATTAAATCACTGTGTTAACTATTGGCAACATTTTAGAAAGACTGCATTACATACAGCTGTTTGGCTACTGGTTAACATTATTTTTCACACCCTTTGTGCCGAGGTGACATCAGCCAAAAGGTTTTGTTAAATTTTTTTTTTAATAATAACTTTCACAATAAGACATGGTGCATGTATTCAGGAAGTGAACAGAATCCAGTTTGACTTTATGTCGACTTTAAAGACTATAAAAAACAAAAAACTCTTACAAAATTCTTGTGATGAGACCAAAAGGTCACACACATTAATTCTGCTTCATTATCTTTAAATTATTTTTTACAGAGTCACGTCTATAGCTGTTACCTTCCTGTCAGTAAGAAAACAGAGTGAATGTCTTTTGTAGCCTTGTTTCATGGCCTCTCCTATCACTTTCTCTTTTTCATCAGTTCTCCATTGTCACTCAGATTGATCGATGGACAGTGATTGCCTG
The DNA here is from genome assembly GCA_039654105.1 of Coreius guichenoti. Classification (NCBI taxonomy): domain Eukaryota; kingdom Metazoa; phylum Chordata; class Actinopteri; order Cypriniformes; family Gobionidae; genus Coreius; species Coreius guichenoti. The sequence continues at coordinate 27,428,766 of CM077184.1, forward strand.
TGTGGTCACTGCTGATGTCTTTGATATTCCAGCCACATCAGTCTGTGTGTGTTCCTTTTAAGAGCCACCAAATGAGATGAGAACCCTTGGAGCCCGAGATGTGCTGGACACTGGGGCATTGGCAGTGGATTAATTCCACCACAGCGCACATTCATAGACACGTGCATGTACACGTACAAAGACATACAGGTCTGCCACTTAAATGGATCCCAGGTGGGGGAAAATGATTTTTTTTTTTTCAAGACCTGGACATTGTACTGGCAACTGTTGGAGATTGGACGAGAAAAGAAGAGATGACTCAATTTGAGTCTCTTACAGACTTTATTCACCCCAGTGACCCTCTGCAAACTCTTTCAAGATTGACATGGCAGAAGGAACTGAGAGATGAAAGAGTAGTAGGATATAGAGATTTTTAGATTTAAAAACACATAGATCCTGTCATACTCAGTCAAAAGTTTGGAATAATAAATTTTTTTAAATGTCTTTGACAAGTTTCTTATGCTCACCAAGGCTGAATTTGTTAAATTTATTTTCTATTTGAGTATATTTTAAAATGTCATTTATTCATATGATGACAAAATATTAATCAGCAAAAACTGTTTTCAACATTGATAATAAGAACCTTTATTAATAATTGAGCACCGATAATTGAGCAGCAAATCAGCATATTAGAACGATTTCTGAAGGATCATGTGACACTGAAGACTGGAGTAATAATGCTGAAAATTCAGCTTTACCATCACAGGAATAAATTACATTTTAAAATATATTCAAACAAAAAACAGTTCTTTTATTGTAATAATATTGTATTAATATTTCACAATATTACTTTTCTTTTTATTGTATTTTGATCAAATAAATGCAGCCCTGGTGAGCATAATTTCATTTCTTCTTTCATCAAAACATTAAAACAATCTTAATTATTCAATATTTTTGACTGGTAGTGTATCACACTGGAGGTAACAACAGATGACCAGTCTCACCAGCTAGATATCCCCAGTTTGGCAGCGCTGGTTCACCTGCTAGACTAGCATTATCCAGAACTAATCTTGTAAATTGTGGTCTATGTTGGTCTTTGACTTTGCTGAGAATTTCCACCCATTCTAGATGCCATTGTCTTCCATCATCGCCTTTAACTCTCTCTCTCTTAACTCCATGTGACAGCTCAATGTAACAGGGGCCATGAACCTCACAGAGACAGAAACTGGGTTTTATCTGCATAGTCAGACATAATAGATCAAATGCAATGAAGTCACTGTCATTTAAACAAATGGAGCTCTAAAAGAATGTTCAGGGGGAGCATGTTCATCTAGTCCTGTCAATCACATCACAAGGATAAATGGCCACCCTTCCTCATTTCTGTAATAATTCTTGTGGCATTGTTCCACCGTTGCCCTAATCCCTTATTCTTTGCATTATTTAGATTAAACTTTTTAAAATTACCTTTATCGCTTTCAAGACATCAAAAAATCATTAAATGCATATTATTGTTAAGTTGATTACAGATTGTTAAAGATAAAAAAAACATACATTTTTAGCCAACTATTATTGGGTAAAAAACAGAAACCAAAATTTCTATAATCTGAAGAGAGACTACTATTAACATTAAAAGGTGAAACAGAACACAGACATGCATATGCACTAGCACACAAACACACATCCGATTGAACGTCACTGACCTGAATAGGGAGGGTGTTTTAAGTACCCTGTAAGGATGCTAGCCTTTTCACAACAACGTTCCGGCCCTTTTATGGTGGACAAAAGTGGCATGTTACAAGTGTGCTTTATCAAAACCCTGGGATGATACCACTGGTGAATAATTGGTTGTCCTGGTAACAGACCAGGAAGCTTTCCCAACCCTTGTCTCACAAAATTCAGCAAATAACAACTGTTTAGAAGCTATGCCGTTCTTGTTGCTTAACCATTCCATTTCATTCCGTGCCAATCCGGCCCAGCTGGTACGGGTATATTTTCATTTTTTTAACTATGGGGCTGATAACAGAGCTCTTTGAAATGTAATACAAATGTGACAGACGCATTAAAATGAAAAATAACATTTCAGATTCTTCACTACTTCATTAATCAAATGAAAGGATTAGGGATGTATGATAAATAACAGCACCATATCAGTTATCAACCAGTCTCTAAAGGACCCTCCTCTATAATTATCTTTTATTTTTTATGCTAATTCAAACATTATACTGCTTTTCTGATTTCAAAAGAAATATTTATCTTTATCTTTCATACTTTTTCATATCTTTCATTTTCATACTACATATATCATTGTCGTGATGACTAAGTTCACTTATACAAGCTACATTTTATTTCTTTTTCAGTAGTAACATAGAACGTATTTATAATTTTCCAAATTTATTGGCCATTTATTTGTCATTAAAGCATTATCTTTAATTAACTTTTCACTCAAAGTAACAATAATATTTTACATAGGCTAATATTAATATACAGTAAGTTGAAAAAAAGGCAAAACCCTGATAAGCAGTTGCAAATATTCTGATACTACGAAAAGTTCTCAGTCTACGAAAGTTTTGTGGATGTGTACGTCACTCGAAAGTTTTGTGGATGTGTACGTCACTCCTGAAGCTTTTTATGCCACTTTCTCTTGAGTGCAGTTTAATTACAGGTGAGTCATAAAATTCTCCACTGACTCATGTGGCATAACAACCAATAGTGGGCATAAATAATGCAGCTGTTTGGAGATATGCAGCCTAAAGGTCAACCATGCTTATCTGGAGTTAAAGGGGCACATCCAAAACTGTCAGTCATCATCATCTGCCAAAGGAGCTTTTGTGAGCAAAAGAGCCAACATAAAGGAGATTCTTCAATTATACATGAACAGATCAGTGGGGGAAAATATATAGTCCCTTTATTTTCCCGTGTCTCTGTCAGAGTGACAACAAACCTCTCTGTCCCTAACTGTACTTTTTCTCACAACCACTAATGCACAACACTCACACACACAGGGCATGGTGGCAGATGGTTCAGAGCAGTAATTTAAGATAGCTGCTGTAGGCAAGAAGCTGCTGTGTCCCATGTGGGGTATAGGGCACAGACAAACAAATCACTTAGCAACTGCAGGACTGCAGCTATAGCTATGCTCTCAAGCTTTGATGCTAAAAGGATCTTCTAAAAGGATGCAATTAAAGGCCTAAACAGCAAGAATGTTTTTTATATTAAATATTGAATTTTATAAATGCATCTTGATTTTTGTCTATATATATGGAAGTCAGTGTGGTCCAGCATTGTTTTGGACCCCATTGACTTTCACTGTATGGACAGATTCAGTTATTCTTTATTCAGTTATTCAGTAATTCTTCAAAATATCTTGTTTTATGTTCTACAGAAGAAAATCATACAGGTTTAGAACAACATAAGGGTGAGTAAATAAATTTTCTGTTTTTGGTGAACTATCCTTTGGGTGAAAGTTAGGGGTGTAACAATATATCGTGTCACAATATTTGGCAATAGAAAAATGCAACAATATGTATCGTGGATATTGACAATCTGTATTGTGTTCACCCAAAATAAAAATTACTGTGTGAGAAAAAATTCAAGTTTACAGAGTTTTAGTGACATTACTACATTAAACTACTATATATAATGTTGAATATAATGTATAATAATGCAATGGGGGAATATTTGTGGGTCCTGATAATGCCAAATGTCTTATGTTACCAGTGAAAAGTGGTACATTATTTTAAATATGGTATATAGTCAGTGACAGAGTGCAAGCATATTCTTCTAAAATATTTTTATTCTGGTGTCACCATTGTCCTGTGTATTGGGTTACCAGCACCAAGTCCAAGCCTATTCATTTCAACCCCAATGTAATACCAAATTTAGCATTTTAAATCAACAGTACATTTTTTGTTAACCTTTTACCATATGTCTTGGAGTATCGCAATAATATTGTATCCTGAGTTCAGTATCGTGATATGTATTGAATCGTGACATGAGGGTATCGTAACATCCCTAGTGAAAGTAACCTGCTTTTTCTCCTATAGAGTTTCAGAACTCACTACTGTCTCAAAATGTGCTCAGATTTGCCAAGATATCAAATTCTGCAATCAGGTTCAGAGATTTCAATATGAACATTTCTAATCAAAATTTAAAAAAGTCCACATTCATTTTATTTTGGATCTTTACAATGTCAAAAACAAATTTAGGTTTATTTGTATTTCTCTTTTTGCTTCTTTTATATTAAAGACCTTCAGCAGAAACATCTCAGACAAAGTTGATACTTACACGAAACATAGCTGAGAATCCCATCTCCTGAGCTATGGAGCAACCCCCGAGCAATAACATTTTTCTCAGGGATAAACAGCTATGTTTACTGGCTCTAAACGAGTCCCACTGCATCAGGTTAAATTAGACCATTTGGTGTTTCTATAGTGATGTTTCCCCACTCCAGTGCTGAAGAAACATATTCTCCTCTCTCAGGAGGAGAGGGCAACCCAATGAAGGTCACTGCACCTGCTCTCTACCGCTCAAAATATTGTATGTACCAAGTACTGTCATTTGTATTGCTAATGCAACAGTGTTGCAGCTGGTGACTGGAGATACAAAGTAGCATAATGGTGTATTTTGAGGAACCTAACAACAATCTAGTGTTCCACTTAAAGAATACAATGAAACTCCCTAATGCTTCCTCAGAATCCAACTGTATTATGTTCTGTATTTGAGGTAGTTCTGTGCAATGAGTTAAAAAGAGTTACAATACTAATACCAATATTAATATTATTGCTAAGGCAAGCAACACTATTACTATTGCTCATATTGAGGGTTAGCGATTTGAACAAACCCCTACGTCTTAGTCTTAAGTCTTAGCATATTTTAATGTGCAAAGTGCAAACTCATCCCACACCTTTTGTGCTACAGACATGAAAGATATCTCACTCATGTGGCTTGTTGAGGAAACGTGCTATTACTATTCTAAGCATTTAGACTTTTTAGCCAATTCACATGTCAGATGTCATGAGAAAATACCATATAGTTAAACTGAAGTAGGAATTTAAGCGAAATCTAAATATGAAGTCAGAGACTTGAGGGTAGGCTCATTTCACTTAGCCAGTAAGCTACCACTCAGATCACCCTAGAAACTACCTAGCAATACCCTAGCAACCACACACCCTAGAAACCACCTAGCAATACCCTAACAACCACACAACAACAATAAAAACAACTATACCACAACCTAGGGATGCACGATATATCAGTCTCGATAAATAATGGATTATTTCCTTCAGATGTGCACTGTTTGCCATGATGGTTTTAAATAGCTTGAAATATGATTGAAATCACTTCAAAAAGGAAAATATGGTTAAGTGCAACATGCAGCGCAAGTCTGTCATATAGGCTACATAAACATTATTATAATTGTGTGCTTGGGACATGTCTTTTAATGGTGAGACTTTTGTTTTTGTAATCAGGCTCTCAAAAATTATATAAAAATGTATATTTCGATTTAACAGTCAATATATCGGTATCGGCCACAATTTTCATATCGGCGATTCCCTGCCACAACCACAACAGCAAAATTGTGATGGCAAGTTTTGTTGGGCATTCACAACTCGCATACAGTACTTCAGAAAAATATGTTATTAAATCTAATATAAATAATAAAATATTAACATAAATATAAATTTAATCAATATAATATAAATTTGGAATATTATTGAGAAAAAAATCTAATTGAGATGGTTGTCAGAAGATAATCTAACCAGCTAAATAAAATATTATAAAATCATGGTTTGTGGTTTAGGACACAAAGTTTTAAAGCTTCTGCTAGAGTACAACATCGTAAACAGAATGTGCATGCCATCCGTCTCTGTCAGGCAGAGCAAAATATTGTACCATTAAACGGCTGTTCCAGATGCTGGAATAATACAACTTGAGCACAATCAATATTTAGTATTCAGAACGGCGTGTCACACAGGTGCACAGTCTTTCTGTGCTCATTTTATTGTGCTGCATTTGATTTAAGTGGCTTGGCAGGCGGTATTTGAACTGTGCCCTCTCAAGGATGGCACTTGGGGGAAAATAAATAGGATTATGAAATGTGGTGACCAGTCTGGGCAGTCGATGTAGTGCACTGCAATGCCTCTGAAAGAAGTGGACTAATAAAATTTGCTTGCATCATATACGGTTTACTGCGAAAAAATGTGCGAATCAATTGTAAACATCAAAAGTTTTGAAATTGTATCTCTCGGGAGGTGCAAAGCTTATATTCTATTGTCAGTTCAATGTAAAATCAATGTGTGTTCAAATCAATAAGCTGGAAACATACAAGCAGTCAGATGGTAAAGGATGTGCTGCACCATACTATCTATAGATTGGATACACAGTGGGCGTCATTCTATGCCAACACTGTTTGCCATGGAACAGTCAGTCCTACTTCTCAAAATCAGCCTTATCATGGTTTGTATTTTATGCCTTATCTATATGCTGTGCCATGTTGGGTAAGCGCATTGAACAATTTGTTTCTAACACCCTAGGGCGTCATCCGATAACTCCAGCTGCTAAATGTATCTGACAGCATCCCCCTGTTATGACACTGTACTTGCCTCTCATTCAAATTCAGAACAGGAAGCAGAGCAAAGAACAACAACAACAACGAAAAAAAGATTAACAGAAAGGAAACAAGCCAGAGCGCTTCTGTTTGACATGACAAACATGCACAATATTAGCAGGATCCTATCTGAGAGGAGAACAATATGCAATCGCCGTCATTCGTTCTTCCATGCAGGCATTCCTTTGTTTTTCCATGTCGAGCTGCCCATAGGCCATTAGATCGGTCCTGCCAAAAAGCTGACAACTGTGTGTGGCTTTCAAGGCTCAGCCATTTTAAATCTGCCATCCATCTCCATGAAAACCAGAGCATGTGACACGGGTAATCAGTCAGTCGGCCATGCGTGTGAGCGTAGTGCGATACTGGCCAATGCTCTTGTTGGGGACAAAATCAAGGGGACGGTCGGACGTGTATGTGCTGACCCTATGGCCCGTCCACAGTCTAGTACTACTAACTATACCATGAAAAAGCCTAAAAAGGCCTACTGTACCATGTTTGATATGCAAATATCTAAGGCCTCTTATCTTCTACATGCCTTCTGTCATCTGATTGATAGTTTATACTTTTTTTTAGCAATGAAAGCCCTTTTAGTATAACTATAAAAATGTCCCCCTTCAGGTTGTGGTACACTTGTCTTTTTGCTATGAAATCTTTACTGATTTAAGAATAACTTTTATATTTTTAGTAATATTATAAGATAAACACTTACTAGATTAAAGCAGCTGAGGTTTACTTGATTATCCATACTTATTTTTTTTTAGAAAAATCATGTTAAAATGTGTATTAAATATGATACATCAGGCTTTTGAGGAATGTCTATCTCTCAATCATCATTGTATTGTATGTTTTGGCCCCCCACAATTAAAAACTACAGAGCTTTGGTCCTAAAATAAGCATTCAGATATCGTCTAGAGACATTATCGGGAGATATAGAGTGGCTACTGATATTTATATGCATTTTATAGTCTGCAATACTTGTTCCATTGATTTACTTTAAAAGCTATCAGAATTTCATCTTACGTTTTGGCCATATAAATATCAGCAACTGCACCAAATTGTATATTTTTGATTATGTTTTATTAACAAAGTTCAGGAGGAACATGTTCAAATTGCCTATCCAATCAGTACGAGAGGAGTCTTATATATATATTTAAGCTTTTTATCCAGTTTTCTGCATCGTCTCCTGACACTTGCCTGGTTACTATCCTAACCAGAGATATGGGGGTAGTACTTTGGGTTCGGGCCAAATTCTGAGCTCGGAGCCCTCCCCTTGGATCTGATTATTTGCAAGTGTGAACTCGTGAACTCAGCTTGGGCCTCTAAATTAAACTGAGGTGTTTTTTTTTTTTACCTTGAGTATGAGCTCCATATTCTCCTATATCATACTATATGAGTTATTATTGTCTGGTGTCTCAAATATGACACTCTTTTCTCAATATCAAATATTGACATTCTCTTCTGCAAACTTTTGTTTAGATTTGTTTTTTTTTTTATATTTTGCCGAAATGTTCAATAAACCGTTCCATTAAAAAAAATAGATTTTTCTGACTAATTCATATGTCAGGCTTTACAGGTTTAAAGGACAAAGGTCCTTCCACAACAGAACAACTTTTCAGAGCTGTCAAACTAAACAGATTTTACAATCGCCCTGCACTTCAACAATTGAAGTGTGCCATGATCAGACGAAGTAATGAGACCGTGGACCTCCACTCTTCTCATCATTAAACCATCCCACATCTCTCCAGCCCTCTACCGTGTTTCATCTGAGCATACATAATCACATCTGCATCCATTCATTATTTGAGCTTAATGAGCAGTGGCCGTGAGACATACTGAGCTCATTGAGGCTTCACGGCCACTCGCAGGCCCATCCAAATGGCAGCATGGATGCAAGCAGACGTGGTGCCAACAAGCCGATGCTCTCACAACTCGCTGCTGATCATTTCAGTTCAATGGTGAGCACTTGGTGACCGGTGAACAGAGCACTCAAAGAACAGTCAATTATTTATTTACCTTCAGTTTATATGCAGATTGTTTACAAAGGATTGCACAAGAAAGGAAAATATAGGAGCTAGTTGCTAAGGCATAATTTCTCATTTTCCTTTAGTTGAACTTGAAGTGCTAAAATAACTAAAACTGAAATAAAAATGAATAAGAACTATAAAGAACAAAAACTAATTAAAATGACAACAAAATTACTAAAACTTTGAACAAAATTAAAATGAAAATTTCAAAATTTTAATAAAAAACTACAATAGTATCAGTGATAAAATAACACTGTGCCTGATCCCTAAAAATTATCTACAAGCCTACAATATGATGACTAAAAAATGTTACATTAACTGCAAATTAATGCAAGGGCCTGTTGCCTAAACAATGCTGCACACATCCATGATGCTCAAAAAATGATCAATGAAATATGCCTGTACATATGATGCGCAAGCTGCACAAGGGTATAATGTGAAGAATGCTGCCCAACGAAAACCAAAAAAGCTGCAAGCACATATTATTTCCCCCCCAAAAAAGTCTATGATTCCCAAAAATGCTACTCACTTATGAATGATGGCCACAAATTCTGCATACCTCTGTGATCCCCAAAAATGAGCTATAAAATATGCTAAAACATATACTGTATGCACATATGATGTCTGAAAATGCTGCATGCATCTATGATGCGCAAAAATTAGCTATGAAATATGTCTAACATATGCTTTGTGCACTTATGATGCTCTCAGCAAGCTGCACATGCCCATAATGCCAAAAAATGCTGCCCAATTAAACCGTCCAATAATTCTGCAGGCATGATTCCTGATTCCCAAAACTTGCAAGCACCTACAGTATAATGCCAAAAATGCTGCATGAGCCTATGTTGCCCAAAAATGCTCTATGCACCTAATGCCCCAAAATACTGCAGGTCTCTACGATGGCCAAAAATGCTGGAAGCACTTTTGATGCCCAAAAATGCTGTCTAGAAAGGCAGCTGCCTAGGTTTGGGGACACATCCATGTTATCCCACTCATACATGCGTGGCGCAGCGCAGACACAACACTGACTCACATCCACGCATCCATGAACTTTTCTGGCACCGCGCTATTGATAAACAGACCGTAACGCCTCGTCATTATGTCAATAGCACGAGCAAATAAATGCAGCAGACAAACCATAAGAAAACTTAACACAGTTATTTGAATATGAGGGCAAACTAACAATCACGCAACAGACTTATTGGCTTTAAAAATGCATGCATAAATGTTTATTCCGTTTTGTTTAATCTTACTTTAATGACATCTGCACAAGATATCAATGCATGAGTAAGAATTAACAACATGGCATTTATTAAAAGTTGTAATGGCACATTCTTGAAAAACATATGCCTTTTTATTGCAAAGGGGAAAATAGTAATAGCCTAATAATGTGTTTTAGTGTGTGGGTTCATTTATCAGTAATAGTGTTGAAAAATGAAATATAAAATGTTGTATTCAGCGAACCTTGAAGGAGCAATGCGCACATTATGAAATGATATGAAATGACAAAGTAGATAACTATTTCAATACAGATACAATATTACTCACCCAAATATCGTGAGAGAAGTATCCGGTCTTTTATTTATCGTTCAAAGTGACTTGTACTCTCGCGGTTGGAGGAGTAAACTGTACTTCAACAGAAAAACGCCACCTATTTGTTTCTTCCCTATGATGAGGATGAATGGAGCGGTTTCGTTTCCCTTGCCAACACATTTGCATAAGGACCGCCTAATCCGTCCTCCGATTGGCCAATATCACAGATTAGAGCGACTGTCAAAAAATATTCGTTTTTAATTGGATAGTTTCAACTGTCAGTCAAAACACAGCTAGTTGCCGCATACCTTACAAACTAGCGCTTGTTGCACCTTCCTGCGGGTATCACTGCATGCCAACAGAGGAAATGTGCATGTTTATCTGTCTGCCTCTCTGTCTCTGTCTAGCAGTGGGCATAGTATTACTCTCAATAGTGTGAAACCATCCAAAAGCAACAGAATTTATGTTGGTGACAAATTTATTTACATAAAAATCAGATTAGATTTGTTCTGGAGATGGATCGGAAGTTTTACTAAATTGCTTTGGCTAAAATGTCTTAACATTTTCTAAACTATAAGTTTAGATGGGATATGACTAGTACTCTATTGCATGTCTGCAAAATGTAGTAACTCACACAAACATTTAATTCATGCTTTTAAACCTAGTCATTGTGTCAGTAAACTGACCAATGCCATGAAAATTAAAAGTTAGTTGTGTGTGTGTGTGTGTGTGTGTGTGTGTGTGTGTGTGCGTGTTTTTGTGACATCAGGACACAAATTTGTATAATGACATGGGTATGACACAGGTATTACAAGGAGAGGGTGACTTATGAGGACATTACCCATGTCCCCATTTTTCAAAAGGCTTATAAATCATACAGAATGTGTTTTTTTTTTTTTTTTTTGAGAAAGTAAAAATGTGCAGTTTCCTGTGATGGGTAGGTTTAGGGGTAGGGGTAGGGGTAGGGGTAGTAGTTTAGGGGGATAGAAAATACGGTTTGTACGGTATAAAAACCATTACGCCTATGGAATGTCCCCACAATTCACAAAAACAAACGTGTTTGTGTGTGTGTATGTGTGTGTGTGTGTGTGTGTGTGTGTGTGTGTGTGTGTGTGTGTGTCCTTGTGTGAGCCATATGGTTAAAATTGGAGTCAAGCCAGGACATGTTTCAAAATACTAATTTTGTTGACTGCTTACTATACTATGCAAGAATGTCAGTTTTGTCTAGATTAATGCTATTGTATCACTAAGCTTTTTAGACACAAATTTCAAAAGTACTTAACAGATTACTGGAAAAGGTCATGTAGTACACATAAAAAGAATTAGGCAAATTTCTATATACAGAACTTATTTTAATAGCAATGTGTTACATCTAAAAAAAAAAAAAAAAAAATCACATTTTTTCCCATTTTTACATGTAAAGTCATAAAATCAACATTTGCAGACATCACAAACATTCCATGCCATGTATTTATGAATATACATGTATGCCTGACACAGATTTTGATAACTGAAATTTTCACAATCAATTTAGCATTTCATGTGCATTTAGTTATTGTGCAAATTGTAGACAATTTTACTTACTCTTTTGCACACGTGCCAAACACATGCATGTTTTACTGTTTAGAGGAAAACTAACCTCATTCGAAAATTCAGCTGAAGTGATTGAGAAAAACTGTAATACAATACTGCTATACAGATAACACTATAGGTGACCCAACCTTGTGTTGTTTTACCTTCAAAACCTTGTACTCAATTCTAATTACGATATTGACACCTGCTTACAACAATTGCTTGATTGGCAAGTAGTTTTCTTCTGTGACACAACACTGCAGTGTTTTGTCTTTAATTTCCTCCCTTGCATCTTTTTGTACAGTTTTGTCCTGCCCTGCCTCTGCATCACAGTGCCTTTGGATCTCCTTGGCCATTTAGCATCACATCAGGAAGGGTGTAATTGTTTGCTGGCCTCACCTTCACGCATATTCTGAGTCAGACTAAAAGAACATCAGCAGACATGTCATGCATGTCCCATGTGTCCTCACTCTAGACTCTCTCACAGATGAGAAAATAGGGCGCCCAGCACTTTACTGGCAGGTGCCAGTGTGAAATGATGTTCTAAGAGGAAAGCAGCAGGTATCGGGTTTACAGCCTCTTGCAGTTTCAGCAGTTGGTTCTCACTGTGGGCTGCTGTCACAGTCAATTGAAAGTGTGTTTTGCCCTGCCATCCACCCTGCTGTTGCACACATGCTATTCTGGAAGTTGATCAGACCACATGATATCTGTGAAATCTCGCTGTGATGTCTAGATGCCTTTTGTGGATTCCTCTTTGGAGTGGATTGGAAATTTTGGGTATATTTTTCCTGCTGAAAAATCCATTACTGGTCACCAGCATAAAGTATGTTTTGCATGTTGGGACCAGCATGGGATGCTGGTTGCTGGTTTTCTGGACCCCAGCATGCATGGAAAGCAGGAGTGCCTGTGGACCAGCTACACCAGCTCAGTTTTGCTTGAGGACAGCATGACTATGTTGGTCCACCAGCTAGATCAGCACTATCAGTTCGAACCAGCAAACCAGCTTGGACCAACATGGAATTCATGCTGGTTTATGCTGGATTTTTCAGCAGGGTTCACAGTATATAGTGATGCATGATTACAGTATGTGAGGGTTCAACTGAATGTAACAGATTATGTCACCTACTCTTGTGAAAAAGAAGTGTGCTTAATTGTATCGAATGTGCACTTATAGTGTACTTCAAATCTTAAAAGTAAATGCACTTGCAGATAATATATTAATGAAATAAAAGGTCACTTAAGTGTACTTAGGAGAGTACACTCAGGCTGTTTCTTAACACACTTAAGTACAACCTCAGTTTTAAGTGAAGCGAGTGCTTTGTTTTGCAGCTTTGCACAAAAAAGCATAATTTACCACTTTTATGACGCATGCGTGTTGACAATACCGGAAGTTGTTTTTCTGTGAACGCGCTTTGGATAATATTATTTTGCAAACAAAGCACTTGCGTCGCTTCAGAAAATTAAAGTTAAACCACTAGAGTCACATGGATTACTTTAATGATGTCTTTCGTATCGTTCTGGACTTTGAATTTGTAAACTGCGTTGCTCCCAATTGTCACAGAATTTTAGTTATCTTGCTATTTAATTTTCAAGAACTCTTAGTTTTCTTTCATTAGTTCCTGTTGTCCTTTGTTTAGTTTCCCGCCACTTATTAGTTACTATGGAGATTCATTAATCACAAGTGTTTGTCATTATTTCCCTCGTTTGCTTGGTATTTAAGTTGCATTCTTTTCAGTGTTCATTTGTCCATTCACGTTAATGCTTTGCTTGTTTATTCACCTGTATTATTTGGATTTACCTTCTGAGTGCGTTACTAAAAACCTTTAACCTGATCTTCCTCTTCATCGTCTGTTTGCTGCAACCAAGTGTGACACCAGTGGAGGGACTGAAAGCTCTCGGATTCATCAAAAATATCTTAATTTGTGTTCCGAAGATGAACAAAGGTCTTACGGGTGTGAAACGACATGAGGGTGAGTAATGACAGAATTTTTGGGTGAACTAACCCTTTAAGTTTCACTAATTGTATTTAATATAAATTTAAACTATAATACATTTTTATTTAATTGCAAATAACATGCAATTAAGTGTCCAAAACATTACATTCAGTTTGCATAAGTATATTATTTCTGTAATAAGTAGGGCCTACTCTTTTTAAACATATGCTAAAGTGTACTTCTTTTTCATAAGGGTAAGCCACACAGACTAGCATTTAAAATTAACCAATAACCAAATAGCTATGTAAATATTGTTTTAGGCTACTGTTGTAAGTTTGTAATGTTCATGTGATGGTAAACAGGTTTGGCTTGCTGTCCCAGAAGGTTCGAGCTTGAGACTCGACTCGAGCACTAAAGTCCTGCTGCATGCTGCACTACTTAATAAATGAAGTTGAGGCATGAGGTGGGGTTGTGGAGGGATGCCAGAAAAACTGTCATGAGTACTGAGGTAAGCAGCTGTTTATATGCTCTTATGTAAAGATTGACAGGATTAAACGAACCAGCTCCTCCAGAACAGCAATAACTTTATTATATCGTCACCTTCCTAAAATATTTGCCCAAGTCATTTTTTCAGGTTTCTCAGAAAAAACACAAAAAACTGAACCAATAATTGAGGTTGAGTAGATTTTCGTTCTTCTTGATGCAGCTGCCATCTTGAAAAGCTTGTAAAATTGCCTAAGTCTCATTGTCTTTTGACTTTTGGCAAAATAAAACGGCCTAAGTCACACTCTTGACATAGGCCGTTATACTACAGGGGTAGAATTGCATGATCTGTTAAACTGAGGATGTGGGCGATTTTACCAGAGGTGGCCAGCATCATGAGGAGATGACTTATGCAAAAAAAAGATTTTTGTCAAAAAATGACTTATTATTATTTTAGGAAGGTGACGATATTATAAGTTCATGGCAATAAAGATACATTTAAAAAGGAAGCGTTAACATTGGGATACTCAAAACGCTCATGAGGATCTTAAAATCGCCCTTTATGGCTCCACAGTCAATAAACTGCAAGCTTCATGGAACGGCTTCATTTACTGATAAAATTCACTGCTGTTCGCATCAGCATTTTTTTCATTCAATATCAATTTTTACTTGAAAAATTTTTATTATGTAGGTAAAATAAGGTCATTTAATGTAAAGTCATATCTAGTTCTGTCCCAGTGTCCCAAGGTGCTGCTGTTCATGGAAATGCTGTAAACACTAATGTAAACGTCTGGTAAATACATCATTCACAAACCTATAGCAGATTTCCACCTCTCGTTTTGTTTTTCCACACACAGCCCCATTTAATCTTCATCCATTATTTGGCATGATGGAAAAAAAACAGTTTAACAGTTTAAACGACCTTTCCGCTTGTCTCAAAGGGCACCCTCCCCACCCTCCCTCTATCTCTCTGCCAACAGCCCACCATTGTAGGGAAAACAAATTAATTAGAGTCTGAAGAGCTGGAATCTTTGTAGCCAGCTAATCAACAGTGGTAATAATTAAGCAAAGAAGGGACAGCATGTGCATTTAGAGAGGAATGACGTGGCTGGATCAATGGGAAAGGTATAATGGCGCTACAGAGCATCCAATCAGGCTACTGTTGCAGAATTACCTGACCTCAATTCCCCTTCCTCACACATCCTGACCTTTAAAGCAGAAAGACATTTTTATTTATTTTTTATATCAGAGGCCTTTTAATCACATTAGGGCAAATGTCTGCCTCTGACCCTCTTTGCTGAAGTCATGATTTGCCATTTTGTTTATCCTGTGACAGAAAGGTTAGCACAAACGATGAGTCTGCATGATGATGGTTAAAGAGGCTCACTCAGGATCCCTTATTAAAATCAGGTAAGAAATCTATTGAAAATCTTCTTGTGACAAACATATCTAAGTATGAACTGGATTTGTACATTTTCAAAAGAATTTGTGAGTGATGTTAGCCTGTGCAAAACTTGCTGCCACATTACTAGGTGTTGCTGAGTTGATTTTACCATGTTAGCCACATGTGGTTGCTAGGGTGTTCTCTGTAGTTTTCTTAAGGTTATGTGATAATTGTCACGATTGGTTGCAGAAAAGAAGTGAGATAGGCAAGATCTAATCATAGGCAGTAATAGTTTATTTAACTTTAAACTCACAAAAAAGTACATTTAAATACACAAGGCAAACCAACAAAATAGACAACTGATGCAAAACTTAATCAAACAATGAAAAGCCATGGAAACAAACTGAACTGAAACCCATATCAAACCCACCTAAAAACAGAACCTGACACAAATTACCCATAACATATCCCCCCCACCCCCCATCAAGAAGGCACTTCCTCGCACCTTATTAACATCAATATGGGCAGTTGTGGCAGTACAATAAGGGCAGTTGTGGCCTAATGGTTAGAGAGTCGGACAGCGCTCTCTTCTACCCTCATTACCCACAACTGAGGTGCCCTTGAGAAAGCACCTAACCCCCAATTGCTCCCCGGGCACCGCAGCAAAGCCCACTGCTCCGGGTGTGTTCAATATTCACTGCTGCACTTGGATGGGTGAAATGCAGAACACAAATTCCGAGTATGGGATACCATACTTGGCTACATGTCACTTCACTTCATAATAAACAAAGAGTCCAACAGAGGAGGGTGAGAGGGTGCTTAGGTGGGGGATGCAGAGCTGGCACAACGGATGACCACAGGAACCAGGGCAGAGAAGACAACAAGAGGAGCCAGGGAGGAGAGGACTGTGGCAGAAGCCAGCAAGTTGGTGGTAGCAGGAGACAGGGCAAAATCCCCATCCGGAATCCCAGGACGTAAGCCCACGGCTGAGTTGAGGGAGGGAGGAGCCATGGTAGAGAAATGGCGGACAGAACCAGGGAAACGGCTGACTGAGGTGGAGCTGCTGGCGGTGGAGACCCAGGCGGAGCCGAAGAGCCGTCGATGCCGGGCAACACAGAAGGTCCTGGAGACCAAGGTGGAGCCGCAAGGGCGAGCGGCTGAGGCGAAGCCAGGGTGCCGAGGACTAAGGCAGAGCCGGAGGGAAGGCGGAGCTAAAGGGGTGGACCTGTAAGTCCATGATGACGGAAAAGTGGTGACCAAGGCTAAGCTGGAAGGACGAGGAAGCCCAGGTGGAGCAGAGAGGGTGAGGAGCCGACAGATTGATAGGTGGAGCAGACTGGCACAGACGCGGTTGCTGGCTCATGCACCTGGTTAGACTTTTTGTCGGGCTTGGGCTCTGGGACGATCTTAAGCTCAGGCATTACCTCTGGCGCTGGCATTGTGGCGGGCTCAGGCTCCACAGCTGTGGTGAGCTTGGGCTTAATGTCCGCTGGGCTGGTAGCTGCAGATCCAGTAGGTGCTGTGTGCACTTCTGGTGCGTTGAGTGATATATATGATGATTCCTCCTCTCTCTCGCTGATGGTAAAGGGGGAACCATTATGTAGAAGCACCCATTCTTAACACTCCTTAAACGTCCCTAGCGGTTCGTCTCCACGTTGAGACCTGCCTGGAAAAACACACACAGGCTGTTGTCATCATAGTGGACAAAATGGCCTGTGTGTGTCTCTCGAGGGACTGTTCCCCCTGCGAGAGGAGGAGGATTTGTACTGCTGCTAGATCCATCAGTATAGGTTCATTCCGCTGTCACAGTTGGCTGCAGAAAAGAGGTGAGATAGGCAGGATCTAATCGCAGGCAGTAATAGTTTATTCAACTTTAAACTCCGAAACCAAAACACGAAAAGCAAACAGGAACAGAACAAATGATAACATGTGATGATAAAGGACAAAGAACTGAAAGAAACAGAGCTTAAATACACAGGGCAAACCAATTAACAAAATAGAGAACCGGTGCAAAACTTAATCAAACAATGAAAAACCATGGAAACAAACTGAACTGAAACATGTATCAAACCCACCCAAAAACTAACTGACACAGATTACCCGTAACAATAATTTTGTCCCTAGGTGGCCCAGGTTCCTCTTTCAATGAAAGTCTATAGGATTTTGTTTCACCCGTTTTATCATCCAAAAAAAGCCCATCTGAATGCTTAGAAATGTTAAATCTCACTGTTAAAAACATTTGGATTTGTTTTTTGTTCAAAGTATGAATAGTGATTAGAAATGCACAATATATCTGCAATATATCAGTTATAAGTCAGATATTACATGTTAAAAATATTATATTAAACATATATTTTTAATATATCTGTATTGCCTATTATTGGATATTTACACTCACCTAAAGGATTATTAGGAACACCTGTTCAATTTCTCATTAATGCAATTATCTAATCAACCAATCACATGGCAGTTGCTTCAATGCATTTAGGGGTGTGGTCCTGGTCAAGACAATCTCCTGAACTCCAAACTGAATGTCAGAATGGGAAAGAAAGGTGATTTAAGCAATTTTGAGCGTGGCATGGTTGTTGGTGCCAGACGGGCCGGTCTGAGTATTTCACAATCTGCTCAGTTATTGGGATTTTCATGCACAACCATTTCTAGAGTTTACAAAGAATGGTGTGAAAAGGGAAAAACATCCAGTATGCGGCAGTCCTGTGGGCGAAAATGCCTTGTTGATGCTAGAGGTCAGAGGACAATGGGCCGACTGATTCAAGCTGATAGAAGAGCAACTTTGACTGAAATAACCACTCGTTACAACCGAGGTATGCAGCAAAGCATTTGTGAAGCCACAACACGCACAACCTTGAGGCGGATGGGCTACGACAGCAGAAGATCCCACCGGGTACCACTCATCTCCACTACAAATAGGAAAAAGAGGCTACAATTTGCACGAGCTCACCAAAATTGGACAGTTGAAGACTGGAAAAATGTTGCCTGGTCTGATGAGTCTCGATTTCTGTTGAGACATTCAGATGGTAGAGTCAGAATTTGGCGTAAACAGAATGAGAACATGGATCCATCATGCCTTGTTACCACTGTGCAGGCTGGTGGTGGTGGTGTAATGGTGTGGGGGATGTTTTCTTGGCACACTTTAGGCCCCTTAGTGCCAATTGGGCATCGTTTAAATGCCACGGCCTACCTGAGCATTGTTTCTGACCATGTCCATCCCTTTATGACCACCATGTACCCATCCTCTGATGGCTACTTCCAGCAGGATAATGCACCATGTCACAAAGCTCCAATCATTTCAAATTGATTTCTTGAACATGACAATGAGTTCACTGTACTAAAAT
Source organism: Coreius guichenoti (assembly GCA_039654105.1). Lineage (NCBI taxonomy): Eukaryota > Metazoa > Chordata > Actinopteri > Cypriniformes > Gobionidae > Coreius > Coreius guichenoti. Next base: position 27,447,635 of record CM077184.1, read on the forward strand.
GGCCCCCACAGTCACCAGATCTCAACCCAATAGAGCATCTTTGGGATGTGGTGGAACGGGAGCTTCGTGCCCTGGATGTGCATCCCACAAATCTCCATCAACTGCAAGATGCTATCCTATCAATATGGGCCAACATTTCTAAAGAATGCTTTCAGCACCTTGTTGAATCAATGCCACGTAGAATTAAGGCAGTTCTGAAGGCGAAAGGGGGTCAAACACAGTATTAGTATGGTGTTCCTAATAATCCTTTAGGTGAGTGTACATGTACATGCTAATTTCCCCTACTTTTACATAAAAATGACCTTCGGCATTATCTAATGCTCATTTAAGGTTTATCTTTAAAAACATTTTTAATAATCTTTTTAAAATTTAAGAAATTTTTTGTAATCTCATGCAAATCTCAAAATGAGTAGGCTATTAATTTTTCATACTGTACATTATGATTTTGTGATGCCTAAATTCACTTGTAGCATTTAAAACAACTAATTTTTTAATTAGACAAAATAGTATACAATTTCAATATTGTACATTTATTTTTTTATCGGCCATAATATGAAAACAATTATCTGCTTATCTGTATCAAGCAGAATTTTTATATCAGTCTTCATTTTCTTGATGCTTCATGCAAACACGCTAGAGAGATTTATGAAGTTCACTGTAGGAGGTGGGTGGCTGCAACCTGTAAGATGTATGTCTGATGATAATATGTGTTACCAGGGGTATATATGCGAAAACCCATGACCTGACAAACAAGCCCTGAGAATCTGGGCTGACATCCAGAGTTAACAGGTCTTTTAGTCACCTCAAGCATCTCTTAAGGCATCTAAGAAAAGTCCTGATGTCTGAATCACTGAGGTTAACGGCCTGAGGTCTTGCTGAGGCCCTTCTGTTGTTAACAAGAAATATCTCAATGACTCAAAGTATCAGTCTACTTCTAACAAATGAAAACAACAGAGAAACCTGAGGTAGAAAAGATGTGTAGTCCAAACAGTTTGCTCTTCTGTTAACATTTGCCTCAGTCAGTGTGATCCAAGGATACAGAGGCAGTTCTTCTAAGCTTGTCATGTAGGCAGGCAGTCTCCGGCAGTGACACTGATGTTTGATGTTTCAGTGGCCTTTGGCTCATCTGTTGCACGTCCAGTGCACATCTGCCATCAGACCATCAAACCATATCTCAGATGTTTGAATCTGAAGAACAGCCTCTGAACACACACATCCATTAGGGGGATTTTAGCTCATGCACATTACTTTTTGTTAGTACGTCTGGATAAGAGCATCAGGTAAAAGCTTTAAATGTAAATGTTTACCTACACTATTATGGTAATATTATTGTGCTAAACTGATAGTTTATTCATAAATAGAGAGTAAGAATAGATGAAAAGCAACTGAACCATCTAAATGCTGAAGTTTATGCTGAATGCTTGATGTTTATTTATTATACAAATGATTAGATACCATGGACTGTGTGTGCTTATTGTTCAAAGTTTAGATTAGGTTAGGTTAGGTTTTATTTATGCTAATAGTTCTATAAATAGGTTGTCTTATGCTTTTAAAGGAAAAAAAATAATAATAATATAAATAAAAAAATAAAATAAAAACTAGATATATAGCTAAGATATACTGCATTTTAATAATTAAAAAGTGTCACTTCAGCACATAAAATTTTTTTTATACACCAGTTCAATAAAGTTACTTTTTTTTTTGCAGAACATTTTTGCACCGCCAATGGAAATCGATCCAAAACAAAGCAGAATCAACCGCCTTCCAAGCAACACGAATCGGTTGATTGAATGATTCAATGACTCACTCACAAACAGCTTCATTTGTTTAATTCCTGGATGAATCAGTATTTTTGAGCCAATAGGTTGAAATTAATTATCCAATGATTCACACACAAAGACAGTCACTTACTGGAGTAAATTAACCTACAGAAAGAGTAAAAAAAAAAAAAGATAAAATGTATAAATCCATATTACTAATGCAGTGTATCTGGAACGTGCAAACACACACAAACGAAGTGATACAAACGGTGAAATGCCCCATTACTGTTGGTATACATGCTATACATGTTGTATACAGACTGTCACGGTTTATGCAGCTAAAAAAAATTTTCCCCTTGAAATCTGTAATTTATGACTTGTTTTGGGCATATAGTTGTAGCAGCACTACTGCAGGTTGTGGGTTTTAATTTAAACAAACAAGATGACGGCACACGAACACGCTTTTTCATCTCACATCCTTGTCAGTCTTCCTTCCGCTTTACCTCGACCCCTCCTTTCCTCAGCACCTCTTCATACACCTGTCACACACTCACACATTCTGCCTCCCTGGATGCGGCAGCCCTGACATAGTTTCTATAGCAACCGCACAGGTCCTCCAGGGCAAAGAAAAGGCCTGTGACAACCACCTTGCAGGTTCCCTCTCTTCTTTCATCTGCAGAGAGACTGGTGAGAATAAAGAGGGAGGGATGGAAAAAGAGAAAGAATTAGACAGAACAAAACAGAGAGTAATCTATCTAATCTATTTAACGTCTACTTTTCCATCCTATTCATTTTACTATAAATATCCTCTCGCTTTCTCATTCCCATGCCTCTCTCAAACAAGCATGTGATCTGTCTTGACCTCACATACACTGTTACTAAAGTGGAATATTTCTTATTCTTGTTTTTTCTGTAAAAAAAAAGGCACTTTGAAGCACTTTTAGACTTTCCACTTACAACCTTACAAAAAGTACTTTACAATTAATAGGAAAAAAAAAAACAATGCGATATATGATATTCTTGGATACTGTCATTTTTTAAAATATAATATTTACCTGACAAGTACCTGTGTACATTGATGAGCCAAAACATATGACCACTCATAGGTCAAGCAAATTTTTTTGATTATCTCCTAACAAGGCCACATGCTATGATTACATGATAAGCAACCAATCAGTTCTCGTAATTGGTGTGTTGGATGCAGGAATAAAGATCTGAGCAACTTTGACAAGGGTCAGATGACTGGGTCATATAGCATCTCTGAAATGGCAATGCTTGTGTGTTGCTCCTGGTCAGCAGTTGTGAGAATTTACCAAAAGTGGCCCAAAGCGGGACAAACAACAACTGTCAACAGGGTGTTGGGTGTTCAAGGCTCATCGATGCATGAGGGCAACGGAGGCTATCCTGTCTGGGCTTAGCAAACAGAAGGTCTATTGTGTCTATTTTAATGATGGTTATGGGAGGAATGTGTCACAACACACAGTACATAGCACTCTACTGCGTATGGGGCTATGATGGGGGGCTTTGATGAACCTTCCCACTGTCGAAAGCGCCTACAATGGGCATGTGAGTGTCGGAACTGAACTTTGGAGCAGGGAAGAAGGCTGCCTGGTCCGATGAATCCCATTTTCTTTTACATAACGATGGCATCAGGATGCACCGTGGGACGACGACAAGCCGGTGGAGAGATTGTGATGCTCTGGGCAATGTTCTGCTGGGAAACTCTGGGTCCGGCCATTCATTCATGTAATAAATTTGACACGTGCCACCTACCTAAACATTGTTCCAGACCAGGTAAACCCCTTCATGACCAATAGCAGGGGTTAAAGCAAAAAAAAATCCTGCGCCTGAACTTTTTGTCCGGGGGGTGGACAAACAAAAGAAAAAACGACGAGTATTTGAAAATTATTTTGAATTTTCCTTGAAACTAACTAGTAATGTATCTGCCATTGCGTTGACAGGCTCAGACTACATATTAATGTGGGCTATTTGAAACAGCAATACCAAGACAGGTTAATCACTACAATATGGTGCAAACACATGTAACATTTAGGATGCTTTTGATATCAAGTTTTGCTGGTTAGCTTGGCAACACTTTACAATAAGGTTTCATTAGTTAACATTAGTTAATGTATCAACTAACATGAGCTAACCATGAGCAGTACATTTGTTACTGTATTTGTTAATCTTTGTTAACGTTCGTTAATAAAAATACAGCTGTTCATGGTTTGTTCATGTTAGTTCACAGTGCATTAACTAATGTTAACAAGATTTTAATAATGTATTAGTAAATGTTGAAATTAACATTAACAAAGATAAATAAATGCTTTATAAGTGCATTTCATTATTAATTCATGTTAACTAATGTAGTTAATTAATGTTAACTAATGAACCTTATTGTAAAGTGTTACCATTAGCTTTGTCCTTGACAGGGTACAAGATGACCTACAATCTAAAACCAGAAATTTTTGAAATTGTTTTGTTCAAAAGAAATAATGTTTAATTATACACTAGGAAATGAATATAAAGTAGGAAATATAAAGACAGTTTACTACAGAAAACTACAGTTCAGTAAAACATTAAAGTGCTCCAAGAACTGGCAACTTAAATAATGGGAAATAAATACAAAACAGAAAATACAACAAAAACATTAAAGTGATACGTCAGTTGTGGTTGTTGCTCCCGGTAATCTTGTTGTGTGTTGGAGAGCGCGGACAGCTGTTCTATGACCGGGGTCTAATTTGTGACGTGATAGCACTTTTTTACCGCTATGTGCATAAATTAGCTTTCTCGAGCACAACACGCAGAAGCAAGCGGTGGTACATGTCCAAAAAACATGGTATCACCGTGGTACCACGTCTTAGTGATTGCAGAAACAAAATAAACTACAGGAAGGGTTCCAACATCCTTCTGGAGGCGCTACAGGTGTGTCTCTGTATTTTGTGTGTGCATGTGTGTGGGTCTGCACACAGGCCAGCTGGCTCTGAGCAGGCCTGACCACAGGCTGACCATGGATGTGTGTCCGTGTTGTGAGGAGGAAGGGAAGGTGCCTCAGATTAACACTTCAAAGGCTCAAGAGCCCAGTGTGGAGATTAAAGCCCAGCATGTATCAAAGCCCCTCAGGTGGCCAACAACACACAGGTGTCCCCACACAACAGCGTTTGTGTCATAGGTGGTATAAGGAGTACAGTACTGATGATAATGTGGGCAAATGATTACGAAATGTAAGATTATGTGAGGAAATGAGCATTGCTGATAAAAATTAGGATACTTATTGTTATTAACCCTTGGACAGGTGTATTCCATGCAAACATGTCTGGGAACTTTTACTCCAAAATAATAATAATAAGAACAGACAATTATATTACATTTTATCCCAAAATTAAAAGAAAATTCAAATAAATCATAAGAAATTATATTTTTGCAATGTGACATTTTTATGACCATTAAGGAACTTTTCCCCCAGACTCTCTTTACCATAATGAGTTTTTATGTAATGCTCATAATTTTTTATGTTGTTTTTTATTAGATTCTCATTTCGACAATCCAATATTTTTACTATACTATTTAAAATCCTTTTTTAAAAATTTCATTTTTAATTTTGTTTTTCAGCAAATATTTACACTCCCGTTCAAACTTTTAGGGTCATTAGGTTTTTTTTTTTTAAGACATTAGTACTTTTATTCAGCAAGGATGCATTAAATGTATCAAAAGTTGCAGTAAACACTTTTACATTGTTACCAAAAAATCAGTTTCATATAAATGCTGTTCTTATAAACTCTCTTTTCAATTATTCCTGAAAACAGGATTATTAAGCAGCACAACTGTTTTCAACAGTGATAATAATAAGAAATGTTTCTTGAGGTCCAAGTCAGCATATTAGAATAATTTCTGAGGGATCATGTGACTGAAGTTTTTTTAAATTATAATAATATTTCACAATATTACTGTATTTACTGTATTTTTGATTAAACAAAATGCAGCGCATAAGAGACTTCTTTCAACATTAAAAAAATCAGACTGATCCCAAACGTTAAACGGTAAAATGTGAAACATTATGTCAGTCGATACAAAAATTGAGGGAATTGTGTTCATATACTCCATACACAATAATACATTGTTACTTGCTGAGTTTGATCACGTTTATCAAAGACAAGACACATAACTTTAATTTTCATTGTTGCATTAACATCCAGTGTAATGCTGTAATGCCCTTTATCACTATCTGGATGGTTACTTCACTAACTTGTTTTTGAACAAACATTTATCCAGAGGGACTAACAGAACTCTAATTACAGATGCAAATTTAAGTGCACTGCTGATCTGATGAAAGAACACAATAACTAAGATAATGTATCTCACAAAGAGCTTGCATCTTCTCACCCTACTCCAATCCTTAAACTTTAAAGACCACCCCATACACCTGATTGATGTGAAGGACATCTTAAATCAAGGGGAATATGTGATGTGCTGAGCGGATGACATGACGCATCCAGACGCACAAACATTCCTGAAGATGTGACTCAACCACCGAACATCCATTAATTACACAAGATCTTTCCTCTTTTAGAGGAATATATGCTTGGAAACACACCAGCACTACCGCTTAGATATCAATCTGCATATGCGACGGACATCAGTTATGCTCATCTTTGCTCACCCCTTACTCATCTTTGCTCACTCCTTATAAGGTATCTTGACTAAAACGGCTCCATATTTAACAAAGCACATAAAGACCTGGGGCCTCATGTATAACCGTTGCGTACGCAAAAAACAGACCCCGGAAGAGGTGTACGCCAGCATAAGTTGTGATTTATAAAAACAAACTTGACGGGAAAATTTCCGCATCTGTACGCAAACTCTGACCCATGCGTATGAACATTTTAGAGACAGAGAAGTTTGGTGTCACCGATGGTGAGCTGAGGGACTGACGGCAGAAAATCACTTTAAATCCTCATTATGAGTCCTAATCTTAAATACAGTGCATGTTCACAATAACAGTTTAAATAAATAAAAGAATGATTTAAGCTCTGTTTTACATCTGATATGCAATTCTCATTAATGGAGTTAAGCACTTAAATTACATGAAATCATTATCCAGAAGTGGCATGCTGTGTTTTAATGTTTTAACTACAGCGAGGATTGCTACAGTATAGGCGCACGATAATAGCATAACTCATGGTCTGAGAAAATATTTTCATGCGAATAATGATCAATAATGCGCAATAAGGCCTATCTGTTACCATTAAAAATATAACGCAATTAAAAATACTATTTGGCCAGTGGAAAAGATTGAGAAAAACTTTCTCTGAAATGTATTTTATACTATTTTGATTTATTTATTCAAAAACAAGGCATGGATAGGCTACTAAATGATTTTTAGCAATGCAATGACGGCACATCTGTATCTCATATTTTCCTAATGTCTTGTACCGTTAAATATGATATCACTTGGATGAATATGAATATGCAAATGATATGCAGATGACGTTATGCATAGTAAAACTAGGCGTTGTAAGCTCTATATATGGTTAGTTCGGGGAGGAGATGGGGTGGAGATGCATGTACGCACAATCTTCCGCGGACTGGGTTTTATAAAGGGAATTTTGCGCAGGTTCTGGCGTAAAAAATAGCTTTTGTGCATACGCACACTTTTAGGACGAAATCTATGGAAAGTTTTATAAATGAGGCCCCTGAACCGGAAGCAAAGCAACCTGTTTTATGGGGTGCTTCTCAAACGGAACACTGCATCCTACAGAGACTGCGTCCTTCCCAGTCCAGTCCTTGTGAAGGCTTATAGGCTAGTGTCCTCCTCAGCAATTAAACACTAGAATGAGATGGTCTAGTAAGTGTGCATGGCTACGTCACACGTTCCCACCCCCACGTTTACGGTACGAAAATACTATTAAAACTTAATTTTGGAAAAATACTTTGTATTACAAATCTTTATATTAATTGGCTTTCTATGAATGCAATACAGTGAATGACAGCCGTCTGCGGTCTCCCAGCGGCTTACATTATTGTCAGTTTAGTGTTAGTGATAAATTTACAGCAAAACAAAAGATAACATCTATGCTTTCATGTCCGAAAACATTATTTTTGTCTTACATTTCATAATAAACTCAGAAAAGCTCAGTACCGACTCGTTTTCCATCAGTTTATTTTTGTGAATTTAAATGTGTGCAAAGGATTGTGGGTGATTTAAGGCTGCGAAGGATACATCCGATGTGTCCTTTAAAACAGGCCGAATGAAGGACGCGAAACAAAGACTGCCTTCTAAGGATCCTTCAGATTGAGATGGCTTTCAGTGACTTTTGATAACATGGCAGCCGAGATATGCAGCCTTCGTAGGATGCATTCTTTCGTTTGAGAAACACCCATTGAAGTTTATTGCACATAACCCTCATAATGTCACGGACACACTAGGTTCCACCGTCACTCCCTCACAATGATCCCTGTCACCAGAGTACTGATCACCAGCACCTTGTCACCCATCAGCCCACCAATTAATGCACTATATAAGCACAGACCTCAGCCTCAGTCTTTGTCTGGTCTCCAATATGGATACATGACTAAACCCATGCTCTACTTACCTGTGCGTTACTTATCTGAGAAGATTCTAGTTCCTGTTCTCCAGTTCCAAGTTCTCCTCTCCAGCGTTCCTCTCCCTCGTCTTTGTGCACTTCCCATAGCACTGTGGATCTCACCTGTTACCGGCAACTGAGGTATCCTGCCCATCCTTCCTGTCTGTCACAGGCTCTACAAAAGACAGAAAAGGACTGCGTTACATTCATCCAAGATAACCATTCTCCATTGCATTGCCATTCTCTATACTCGCCTGCCTGCACTGCTCACTGTTGTTTAAATAAACGTTTACTTTCATCTGTCTGAATATTGTTACACATAATTCCCTTCAAATGTATATTATTTGTTTTTCAGGAACCCGTTCTTACTTTTTGTCTAAAACAAGGATGCAGCTGAGCGACAGAGTGCATTGTGGGTGGAGTTGTCAGGGTTACACTGTAGTTTTGACCCCACTTCACAAAGCTTCGATGTGACCGGGACCATCCACATGAGAGAATTTTTATCCGATATCCGGATCAATAATACTCAGCTATTGATCGACAAACCACAGGGGTGGGAGTATAGAGGGATGAAGGGAGAGCGGTGAAAAATAGAAACAGACAGACATAAAAAGAGAAGGGTGAGGATATTAAAAGAGAAAAACAGGGAAACACATACCTGAGAGGACAGACGTGGGAAGGAAGAGAAATGTCATGTATTACTGATGCTCACTAGTCCAATTTATAGACTGAATGGTAAAGTGTGTGTGTGTATGTGTGTGTGTGTGTGTGTGTGTGTGTGTGTTTTAGAGGGGGTTCAACCAGAATCAACCAGTACACTTGAGTGATTACAGATTACTAACACTTGGACTATGGAGTCCTGAACTAAAATAAACCAGATTCATTTGAAACCAACTGAATTAGCATGACAGAGGTTGCCTATAAAACATGGAAAACATTTGCGTTTATAAAAATATTGTGGGATTGTTACGCAAAGTTTCCTCTACCCACTCCGAGCAGGATTCAAACCCGGGTCTCCAGCAGACGCTGAAGGCAGACGTGCTAACAAGACGTGTATATATTGATCCTCACTGCCATATCCCAAGTAATACATGTGTCTTTGAAACACAACGTTAATCTAAAGTTAAACCTGCCTCCTGGTTTAATTTAAGCTTCAATTTAATCCTGGAGTAGCTGTAGTCTTCCTCCAGGAAATCATCTTATTAAACTCTGGACTAGACCAAGTCTAGGACTATTTAAAACCATGACAGAGAAAGCAGATTTCTGTTAATCTGGTTTAAAAGGCAATTTTAGTCCAGGACAGCTTAATCTCTGTCTGGGAAACCGCCCCATAATGATTTTTATACTGTACAAACTATATTATATAGCCTAACCCTACCCATTACAGAAAACTTTCTGCATTTTTACATTTTCAAAAAAACATCTTTCTGTATGATTGATAAACTGGTTTCCTCATGGGGACCAAAAATGTCCAGTGTTTGTGTGATGACTTGCACAGATGCAGTCTGTCTGAAGTTGACTACGATGTGTGTGTGTGTGTATGTGTGGTTGGTTCAGGTATGACAACACTGATGGCAATACCAGAAATCTTTGACCTTGTGGGGATGTTTTTGTCAAACCTGAACGACCCACACACACATCGTAGTCTACTTCAGACAGACTGTACCTGCGCATGTTATCACACAAACACTGTAAAAATAAAAAATAAAAAAACCATGCACAGGGACCTTTTATTGAAGCTTTAGTGTGTAAATGTTAACTGCATATTTGAGTAAACATTTGCTCTTCTGTTGTTTTAGTTTTACAGTGGTTTTAGTTTTAGCTGTTCGTCAATGCTTGTTCACCAAATATTGTGAGACCAAATATTCACTATAGGGTTCAAATCTGGACTCTAACCAGGCCAAAACATGAGCCTGATGGACTTGTTCTCAAGCCACTTCTTGGTTGACTTTGCAATTTGGGTAGGGAGTATTATCTTTTTGACATCTGATCATTCCTCTTTAGAAAACAACTTTTCATTTGTAGGAAGCAAGCCATTCTGCAATATACTGTACTCCAAAGCATTAAATTACTTTTCACAGTGAAGTAGCTCATCAATACCAGCAGCTAAAAAGTCTCCCCACACAATGACACCTCTTCCTCCATGCTTCACTGAGGTAAAGATGCATTTATTATTATATTTCTCACCAGATGTTCAAAGACACCGCTCTGGAGCATCACCATACAACTTGTGGTTTATTGTGATTCCTCACTCCACACACAACTTCCCATATTCTGCCAAAAACTTCATTCTGTCTTTGATGTTTTTCTGAGACACCAATGACTTTTTAACTAGTGCATTTTCAGACAATTAAAAGTTTAGTGTTTAGTCATGTTGGGGAGTGTATATAGCCTTACAAAAAATAAGTATACTTCAAGTTCATTTTATTAAGTATACTTAAGTAAAATTCAAGTATATTTTTAAAGTATACTTTATGTAGTAATTAGACTATACTAATATAAATGTACTAGTAGCGTGTTATTTCAATACTTGGGACTAAATTGGCCGAATTTTTAGTATATAAAAGTATACTTTTAAGTGTAACAGTAGTACACAACTAGTTTACATATGTTTTTAGTTTGTACTACAACTATACTAGAAGTGAACTTATTGGTATACTGATAGTTTACTAGTTAAACACTTGTACCACATTTTTTAGTTTGTGAAAGTACACTTACACTGATCAGGCATAACATTATGTAATATTGTGTTGGTCCCCCTTTTGCTGCCAAAACAGCCCTGACCCGTCGAGGCATGGACTCCACTAGACCCCTGAAGGTGTGCTGTGGTATCTGGCACTAAGATGTTAGCAGCAGATCCTTTAAGTCCTGTAAGTTGCAAGGTGGGGCCTCCATGGATTGGATTTGTTTGTACAGCACATCCCACAGATGCTCGACTGGATTGAGATCTGGGGAATTTGGAGGCCAAGTCAACACCTCAAAGTCGTTGTTGTGCTCCTCAAACCATTCCTGAACCATTTTTGCTTTGTGGTAGGGCGCATTATCCTGCTGAAAGAGGCCACAACTACCAGGGAATACCGTTTCCATGAAAAGGTGTACATGGTCTGCAACAATGCTTAGGTAGGTGGTACGTGTCAAAGTGACAGCAGAACATTGCCCAAAGCATCACACTGCCTCCGCCGGCTTCCCTTCTTCTAAGTAAGTACATAATAGTGCATCCTGGTGCCATGTGTTCCCCAGGTAAGCGACGCACACGCACCCGGCCATCCACGTGACGTAAAAGAAAACGTGATTCATCAGACCAGGCCACCTTCTTCCATTGCTCTGTGGTCCAGTTCTGATGCCCACGTGCCCACTGTTGCCGCTTTTGGCGGTGGACAGGGGTCAGCATGGGCACCCTGACTGGTCTGCGGCTATGTAGCTCCATACTCAAGAAACTGCGATGCACTGTATATTCTGATACTTTTCTATCAGAACCAGCATTAACTTCTTGAGCAATCTGAGCTACAGTAGCTCGTCTGTTTGATCAGATCACACGGGCCAGCCTTCAATCCCCACGTGCATCAATGACCCTTGGCCGCCCATGACCCTGTCGCCGGTTCACCACTGTTATTTCCTTCCCACTTTTGATAGATACTGACCACTGCAGACTGGGAACACCCCACAAGAGCTGCAGTTTTGGAGATGCCCTGACCCAGTCGTCTAGCCGTTACAATTTGGCCCTTGTCAAACTCGCTCAAATCCTTACGCTTGACTATTTTTCCTGCTTCTAACACATCAACTTTGAGGACAAAATGTTCACTGCTGCCTAATATATCCCACCCACTAACAGGTGCCGTGATGAAGAGATAATCAATGTTATTCACTTCACCTTCACCGGTCATAATGTTATGCCTGATCGGTATATATACTCTCAGTAAACTACTAGTTTAGTAGTTTCATACTGCACGTATGCATGTACGTTTTCTTTAAGTGAACTTAACATTATACTTATAGTTTACTATCTACACTATATTGCCAAAAGTTTTGGGACGACTGCCTTTACATGCACATGAACTTTAATGACATCCCATTCTTAATCCATAGGGTTTAATATGGAGTTGGCCCACCCTTTGCAGCTATAACAGCTTCAACTCTTCTGGGAAGGCTTTCCACAAGGTTTAGGAGTGTGTTTATGGGAATTTTTGACCATTCTTCTAGAAGTGCATTTGTAAGGTCAGGAACTGATGTTGGACGAAAAGGCCTGGCTTGCAGTCTCCGCTCTAATTCATCCCAAAGGTGTTCTATCAGGTTGAGGTCAGGACTCTGTGCAGGCCAGTCAAGTTCCTCCACAGCAAACTCGCTCATCCATGTCTTTATGGACCTTGCTTTGTGCACTGATGCACAGTTGGAACAGGAAGGGGCCATCCCCAAACTGTTCCCACAAATTTGGGAGCATGAAATTGTCCAAAATGTCTTGGTATGCTGAAGCATTAAGAGTTCCTTTCACTGGAACTAAGGGGCCAAGCCCAACCCCTGAAAAACAACCCCACACTATAATCCCCCCTCCACCAAACTTTACACTTGGCGCAATGGAGTCAGGCAAGTACCGTTCTCCTGGCAACCGCCAAACCCAGACTCATCCATCTAATTGCCAGAGAGAGAAGCGTGATTCGTCACTCCAGAGAACACGTCTCCACTGCTCTAGCTTGGATGCAGCTGCTCGGCCATGGAAACCCATTCCATGAAGCTCTCTACGCACTGTTCTTGAGCTAATCTGAAGGCCACACGAAGTTTGGAGGTGTGTAGCTATTGACTCTGCAGAAAGTTGGCGACTTCTGCGCACTGTGCGCCTCAGCATGAGCTGACCCCGCTCTGTGATTTTAGTGGCCTACCACTTCGTGGCTGAATTGTTGTTGTTCCCAATTTCTTCCACTTTGTTATACCACCACTAACAGTTGACCGTCGAATATTTAGTAGTGAGGAAATTTCACGAATGGACTTATTGCACAGGTGGCAACCTATCACGGTACCACGTTTGAATTCACTGAGCTCCTGAGAGCGACCCATTCGTTCACAAATGTTTGTAGAAGCAGTCTGCATGCCTAGGTGCTTGATTTTATACACCTTTGGCCATGGAAGTGATTGGAACACCTGAATTCAATGATTTGTAGGGGTGTCCCAATCCTTTTGGCAATATAGTGTATATATTATTTTTGCACTTTAAGTAGGTCTATACTACTATATTCCTATTAGCTATTCATTTTTATACTTGAAATACACCCTTTACTGTAGCTACTTTAACTCTTTCCCTGTCTGCGTTTTTTTTTTTTTTTTTAAGCGCTAGCATTTTTTAAAATAATTTTCACAAATTTTCATGGCCCCCAGAATAGTCTGTTGTGTATATCTGAACATACAATGTATCAAAAAACAGATCAGAGCCTCTGCTTTTAAACAAACATTTTTAAAAAAATATAGCTTAATTTACCTCTTCCTGGGTCGACATTTCATTCAGTAATGTTAGGCAGTTTAGATTTATATGCTGTTTAATGTTTGATGATTGTGTTAGATTACATGTGCATAAGCAATGCTTCTATCGCTAGTCACTGTTTCTTCTTCACCTGTGTTTTGATCCGGAGATTCTGTACTCTTTCAGAAGATGTGTAATAGCGCCCCCTACCATATAACAGTGAAAACATGGATAGCCGGAAATTTCCATTAATGTGGAATTAAATTAATAATAAATTACAGATAATTCCGTAAATGGCGTTGAAAGAGTTAAGTAGATTTGAAGTAAATTCCTATGTACACTAGCAGTGGACTACACAAAAAAAAAATCACATAGCCTGCTCAGAATTAAGAAAATATCAGTTTTCTTTATAAATCAATACTTTCAAACAAATCTATTGTATTGGTACCAAAACGTGCAAGTTTATAAGACAGTAACTATGTAAAACTATATTTGTTAGCGTAATGAAAGAGTAAACACAACTACAAGCCAAGTATACTTAGAATACTTAATTATACTTTTAAGAACCGGTATATCTTGATCAAAAGATTAAGTAAGTACAGGCCAAATAGCCTATACTTGGACTTTTCTGTCAGTATAAGTCAAGTAGGGCCTATACTTAAAGCTGCAGTCCATAACTTTTTTTGGTTAAAAATTATCCAAAATCAATTTTTGAGCAAGTACACAACAAGCCAGTATTCAAAACTATCTCCTTACCTTAGCCCCGTTCACAATGGTAAGCTTATAATAATGTGTTATAATTAGAGTGGTATGGTGGATTTCCGCGGGAAATTCAAGCATGTCTTTGCATCATTACGTCACCTCTGTATACATAAAGAAAGAGTCCGGCTAGTAGTAGTAACGCACGTGAGGAGCATGTTCTTCAGCGGATCATTTATAGCCTTTTCTCACAGCAGCTGGAGTAATTAAATTTAATATTTTGATTGCGGTTTGTAATCCAGAAAGGCCCAAATGACAATCATCAGTGACAACTGGAGATTCACCCGTAGTCAAAAGCAAAAGATTAGACTGTACAGAAATTTAAATCTACAGGTAACGCTAATAAACACTAAATACACGTAGTCACGCAATGCTAATGCTGTTAACATTAACAATTTGAAAACAAAGTATAAAAATAATAATAATTTGCACGGTTTGATGTTATATAAGCGATCGTTAGATTTAATCACTGTTGGTAGCGCGATTTATTGTAATGTTTTGTTCCCAAAAGTGGCAGACATGTTACTTGTTCAGATGACATTTTCCGGTGAAAATTCTTATTTAGGCTATACTCCAAGACGTAGAATCTGTGATTCTGAAGTACAGTATCCACACCGGTGCCGTGAATGAATGACAGCCACACAAACTCCTCAAAACATTAGATTCATCCGCGCTGAGGAGCCGCGCCGACGCACAACTCACGTACAGATGATAACTCCGCAAATAACTGCAATTGCAGGTTTCAAACAGAGATAGCGACACAGAGGCAAAACTTACGGACTTAAGTATATTTCTGAGAAGTACATAAAAAGTAGGCTGAAAGTATACTTTCTTATTTTTAGTTTAAAAGAAGTAATAACACACTTGAATAAACATCTTTTTTTGTAAGGGTGTCTATTATAAAAAAATATGTCTGTGTAATGTAATCTACCCAGTTACTGTTTGTAAAATCCAGTTAAAGTTTAATGATGTGCACTGAGATCAATTTGATAACCCAAGGAACCGGTTTGGGAACACAACCTTATGATAATATCTCTATTCCAATGAAAACTACACTACAACGTACCAGTGGGCTGTAATATTCCTAGGAAGTCAAAAGTGCTGCTGGAAAAATATGGCCTGTGATTAAATCAGCATGCAAAAATAAATATAAATGTGTGGGGATGTAAAAACAAAGGGTTATATATGAAAAAGGTCACTGTAATTGTGAATATGCTGAGAGACAGACAAGTATGTGTCCTCTAAACCATCTCCTGTCCCACACTTGATGGTCAAATCCCATGACTGGCACCACTCCGAATGGGCGTGATACAAGCATGAGAGGGCGTTGAAGCATAGAGTCACACTTGTGTGTTTCATGTTTACTGTGCTTTCATGCATGTGCTTATGTGTCAGATCAGCTCTGCATGAACACAGTGTAGGATAGTAATATTCTGCCCACGATGATTACATCATCATCATTATCATGCTTGGAGATGATAGACTATGTCTTCTGAGTGATGGAGTGTCTGTCTCGCCACAAAACACTTTGGCCTCAGTGACTGAAGGTTGCCATAGCAACAGGTTACTAGCTATGTGGCTTCATTAAGCATGACACAGAAGCCTGTGGGCAAACATGCAACACACAGTCATACACATTCTTATTGAGTTTATATTAATGATATGAAATAACATTTTAACAAACAAATACATCAACACAGCTTTATTCTGTCTCCGCTGCATGAAAATGCACTGGAAACATTAGATTTTTAATGCTTAATTTTTTTGTTTCAGTCACAATTATTTCAAAATGTGTTGGCAAATTAGATTATTTGAAAAGACTGCCACCCAGTGGCACAAGCCAGTATAAAATCACACATTATGTACCTCCTTCAGTAATATACACTATAAAGAGCATATATGAAACTACTCAACATATGCATATTTGTGTGTGTCTGGTTCTCACATATGTTGGCACTTATGTATTTTTGGCTCGTGATTAAAACGGGACTAGAGAAAGATGTCATATTTGATGCTGAACACTAGAGAGAGCTAAAGATCAGTTTATTAATATATTAGGTAGTCACTGGGTTCATTAGAATTAAATCAAGCATAACTTTTCTTGATCAAATAAACAGGATGTGCAAATAGACAAGCAAATACTACGAATAAATCAGATGATCAAGTAAAGTGAGTAAATACATTAGATTATAAGAATAATTGTGAAACATTAATCCTGGGACATAGGATTACTACATATTATATTCAGAATTGGTGCAACATGATATTTGATACAATTATATGACACTGCAAATGCACTGACATCAAACTTGTGTCGTCATGGTGCAAGATTGAATATATGCAAACACAAATTAGATTTGAGAGCTGCATTACAGAATTAGTAGTAAAAATATCTTAAATTTCTGCCCATTTGTTACACTAATATGCTGCTTATTATTATAATCAATGTTGATATAATAATTTATACTTTTTGCAGGATTATTTAACAGCATTTATTTGAAATAGATTAATATTATATGTATTATGTACCTCGGTTACAACAGTTTTAACCCTTAAATGCATGAATGTTTCGCCAGTCATTATTACGTTTCATCATATTCGGGTCTTTAGTGACCCGGATCTCTACCTGTCGTGATAATATAAAACTCTCCTGATATTAGAGTAACAATTACAGAAGAATAAAATAAAGCATATTTTATTAACTTTTGGAGTTTGGAAGGGTTCAGTTTGAGCAGATGTTTTATACCATCATCACTGTCCCCGTCAGAGCTCATTTCCCAGTACATTCAGCATCTGGCTCATATTCGACATATGATTGATATCATTTTCAACATCTTCAAAATCAATATTTTGAGCGCTGACAGCTTCTTCATCAGATCCACCATCAAGTGTCAGTGACAGTAATATTAGATTGCGTTCAGTACTTGCTCTGCAGTAAATCACTGAGCCATTTCAGGTTTTGCTGATGATACTTCCTATTCTTTTGTTTTCTGCCTGCGTTAACTATGAGTGAAACATCACGTCATCATTGTGTATCAGACATTAAAGGTGATAAAGGTGAATTGCACTTATTCAGTCATCAAAGATTCAATTATTGTTGTGCAGAAAAAAATATACTTACACTGTTACACACCTCGGGTCATTAGCGACCCTATACAATTTTTTTTACAAAAAATGAATGGGAAAACAGGTATTCTTTACAGGTATAATTTTATTTTTTTCTTGATATATTGTTTATAATGAATTAATTTAGGAATACTAAGAAGGTTGATGTCTAACTTTAAAAAATGAGTGAGGAGGAGGGTGGTGAATGACATCCCGGGTCACTAAAGTCCCAAGGTATGCGTTTAAGTGTTAAAATATCTTTAATTCTACCCTGAATGGGCATCACTCTGCAGTCTACTGGACCTGATGGCTTGAACCTGCAGCTGTGCTGAACTATGAGTGTATTGTGAGAGCTAAAACTCACATGCTGATTGATTGTGGTGAGTTCTGAGTGTGGGCTCAAGGCGTGGGCTGTGCACTGAACAAACCAGCTCAATGAGGCTCGTGCACTACACCACAGTTGCCTTGGTGATAACTCTATGTGACGTCTGTGTGGAAGAGAAAGGAAGAGTATGTTTGGAGTGAATGTGCCACGTGGAGAAGCTCAGAATGAAAGAGAGCGAGGGATGGTGCCATGACTGATACCCGGTAGGAGGAGGCTGGCTGTGGCAGAGAGGGCAGCTGTCTTACAACCCTCCCTCCCTCCCCGGCTGGAGCGGCCGGTGCACAGACACACAGGTGGAGCAGTGCCAGGACAACCGCCCGCTGGGCCTGCAGAAGAGTGTGTCTTTGTAATAAGTGTCTTTGAACACTATCAGTGAAAAGCAGACTGTGGATTAATAGTAGTGTGTGTGTTTGGTCTAATTCCAGACCTTCTCCATCTCAAAGCAGACCTCTTCGCCCCAAAATAACATGCCTTGAGGAGCTGCTCGCTACGACTCTGTGTGAATCACTGAGTGTGTCACTCTCTGGTCATCTGTGTCTTTCTTTTCCCTCCTCTCCATCAGGTCTCCATATGGAGCATTGTGTGTGGGGCTCAAGCTGCACCCCTTCATTTCACACACACGCTCACATTCAAATTCACAGCCTCAGGGGTGTCAGATCTATGTTAGGGGATCACAGCAGATTATAATAGAATAATAAGCCTCTGAAAAGGGTTAAACGCAGATGCCTTCACGTGACACTGAGACATGCTAGAAGAGCGAAGAAAGCACATGACAGCAGGGACAAAGACATAGGATTTGTAGGCCTTTTAAATGCTTTGCTTGAGAAATGCAAATAAATGCCATTTGTTATGTATTCAAAACAAAACACTGAATGAAAAAATCATACAATATGCAACATTTATTTACTTATTTTTTACATTTTTACAACTTGACATTCATATACAATTTGAACTTTTTGGGAGCTATTTTACAGTAAAAGCTATTTTAAAATAAAAATCACAATGTAAAAAAGTGGGAAATGATCCATACTTAAGCCCACATAAACTGCTCTTGCGTTCACCTAGAGTTTTTTTATTATTATTGAGAAACGAGTCCTGGTGATTTTTAACTTGAGATATTGTAATTTGGGATATTCATAAATTTGTCACCTAAGTGTCTTACTTATTGAGGCCAATGTACAGTACATGCACTGTCAGGAACAAATGTGCAAAAATTATACATTTAAAGGTACATCTGCTTGTCATTGGGACAATACCCTCAAAAGGACAAATGTATATCTTATCTACGCCTAAAATGTAAATGTAAAAGTACTTTAGTACTAGCAATATGTACCCTTAAGATACTATGATTTTTTTAGGGGAAACTACTGCCTCAGTGACAAGCTGTTGTACACCTAAAGGTACTATTTTTGCAAAATTTTTTATAAAGTGTACAATAAATAGTCAAACAACGTGAACGTTGGTGGTCATCTCTCACTCTCTCTTCCTTGTCCCACATCTTCTTCCAGTAAGCCATGGACAGTTGTCCTGAGAAAAGAAAGACGATGACTGAGAGATTCTTAATGGACGGAGTCACTAACAACAACCAGAGATAAATGTCTGAGGTGACTGAAGAGAGTGATGAAACAGATAAGATAAACTAAACAAGCAAAAAGGGAACACACGCTGGTCAAACAAGAGTAGTGAGGTAAAGAAAAGACAGTATTGATCTGAACAAGCCATAAAGAGCTGCCTTTCCATTCCTCCACTCTCATCCTCCTTCATTCACTGACCGTCTGCTTCAGGGTCAGGAAGGCACATTACACTTGGCTTTTAAGCACTGACCTTTAAGAATCGTATCCCCCTCTTTCAGGTCAGACCAGCAGTGTGTGTATGTGTATATCAACTCTACATCTGTTTTATGCAGTCAGACCTAAGTAACTTGATGAATATTAATAATGATATTATTAGGACCCATTTAATGGAAGCTGAATTTAGTGCTTTGTGTGATATTAGTAGAGATAATTACAGTCAAGCTGCCAGTGCAGATGAGAGAAAGAGGAAAGAGGCTAAACCCCACAGAAAAAAAACACAAGAGATCTCTTTAATATCTCAATTGTGTCTCGTTTTGCTGTAGAAATGGACCCTAGTAATCTCATATACCCGTCTAGAGTGTCAGAAGAGAACATAGCATATCTGCGCTCAAACAGAATGCATTATCTGACAGACAATCTAATTTATATTTATATTATGTTATATTTATGAATATTGACTGGTTTGGCAGTGACATCTAATAAAATTTCTCTCAGATCAGCATGTAAAATCTTAAATTAATGACATTTGTGATCCTCAGACTGTCCCTATTCTGTCCTTACTGATGAAAGTATTGGGGGAAGTGATTCTTTGTTAAAAAAAATTACAAATATGGAAATAATTTCAACATGATTTGAAATTCTTAGGAAAAGTGCAAACTGAGATTTTCCAGATTTAGAAATTTCTTGTAAATTCACTAAAAAAAAATGAAGTTAAAATGTAGTAAAAATAGTGGCATATTTTCAAACAATTAAAGAGAGAAATGCTTTAAAACTAGACACTGAATCATTTTTCATTTCAAAACTGGGGAACAGATGATAAGTTTCTTCTAATTGAAGAATTCTTCCCCTAAGAATGCTTAGAAGAAACATCTGAGAGAAGCTACTTAAACATACTTTATGAGTTAAGTCTCCTGAGTTATGAGCAATACAATTTTCCTCTGGGAACTGAGGACTTCACAAAGGCTTTAAATTCTGTTTGAGTGTGTTTCTGCATGTTTGTGTGTTTTCTCATTGTGGTTGAACACGCTTAATGGAGAGGGACATAGAGGACAGAGAGTGTGCAATCTTCCTGATATTATTTCTCAGTTCCCTCATTTTATCCTCTGTGCTTTTATACCTCTCTGTACCCATCATTCCATCCTTAGATCTGATAGAGAGATGCATCTAATGCGCTTCAAAGGGGTATGTTTTTGCGAAGCAACATCAAACACAAGATTCTCATAGCTTGCAGCTGTATAAAAGACCTCCCACAGTCATCATGACTCGAGTTTTTCATAGGCCGGGCCGATTCCGGCGCGGCAGGGGAGAGCTGTTTTTCCCCAGAGGGAAGTGAATGTGAAAAAAGAGGTTGTGGGCACTGTTCTGAAAAACACAGCGCTTCACTCACAAACTGCATCATGCAACTCCAGATAAAGTTATTTTCATAATGTCATATTCATGTAGACACGATTGCAACCCCCTAAAAGAGAGAACAATGAATTAGACAATCAAACATACACAAAAATATACATTGATAATGTAATGATGCATGTACACTCAAACATAGGACTTCAGTCAACACACAGGAGTTTAATTCTTGAATGAATCAGTGTTTTTGAACAAATAGATTGAGTGAATGATTCAGTGATTAACAAAGAAAATCACTTGATTTGTTTTTTTAAATGTGACCCTGGACCACAAAACCAGTCATAAGTCGCACGGGTATATTTGTGGCAATAGCCAACAATACATTATATGGGTCAAAATTATCGATTTTTCTTTTATGCCAAAAATTGTTAGGATATTAAGTAAAGATCATGTTCCATGAAGATATTTTGTAAACGTCCTACCGTAAATATATCAAAAATGTATTATTAGTACGAATATGCATTGCTAAGGACTTCATTTGGACAACTTTAAAGGCGATTTTCTCAATATTTAGCTTTTTTTACACCCTCAGATTCCAAATTTTAAAATAGTTGTATTTCGGTCAAATGTCCTAGCGTAACAAACCTACATCAATGGAAAGATTATCTATTCACCTTTCAGATTATGTATAAATCGCAATTTCAAAAAACTGACCCTTATGACTGGTTTTGTGGTCCAGGGTCACAAATGAATCCGTGTTATTGAACAAAACGGTTGAGTGAATGATTCAATGATTCACCCATAAAGAAAGTAGCTACAAGTAATTGCTTCATGACTGAGAAAAACTATGTTCTATGTAGTATAAATGTGTGTAGTATGAATGTAATCTGGACATACTACATTCGTTATGCTGTCATGTGACCTACAGTATCAGTTGCGTCGCTTCACTGCCATTTACAATGGCCTCATAAAGTGTCCATTGGATGTGCAATCTCGCTGGAAGCACTAGGATATCCATGTTGTTTTAACCAACTGTTTAATGAATTCGGACATACTCTTTCACATACTTTTTCGCCTACTATATAGTAGGGAAGTAGGCACATTCCAACGTGATTTTTTTTTTATATATAATCTAACGTGATCTCATGAGAATACCTGTGTATTTTTACGTAAAGTGTGATTCTACCACAAGTACATTTACTTACGTTTTCATACACACTAAAATGTACAATACTGACGTATTGACAGCACTAAAACGTACAATATTGACAGCACTAAAACGTAAATTATTTACGTATCCAAGTGTGAACGTACCAGCTCCCATGTATGAATATTAAAATCGTGGCATTAATTTGTTTCTATTGTATTCAATTGCCATATCAATACATGTTTTCAGTCGCATTTATTAAATGCATTTTACTAATCTACTTAATATAAAATAACATTTTGCTCTGTTCGTGACTTCTGCTGCAAACTCATTTCGGATCATTAACTTTGATAATGTTAAAAAAGACTGCATTTTAAAACCTTAAGATGAATAACATTTCTGTAATCGTTTAACCATTTTGTAGTAGGCCTAGTTTGTTTGCCGTTAGACAAAAAGGCGTTTTCTCCTACAGCAACTGACGATCATAAGATAAACACATAAAACACAACATAAATTCACAAAACACATCAATTTTATTCGTTCGCTGTAATCCAAATCTTTATAATCCATATGTTTGAGAGGAACAGATCCAAATTCAGCCCTTTATCCAGCGACCTTCATCTCATTACCGTAAACTTCAAATCCCGCGCACGTTATGATGAATTTTAATTCAAAAATTGCGCCCCCATGAAGCATTACGACATGGTTTACGGCAGTGGTATCGAACACTCATTGGCTCTCACCTGCTTCGTCACAGATTGTGACATGCCGTGTTTCAGTCGAGTCGATGTGTATTTGAAATGGGGAAATGCGCGCCTTCACAGAGTGAAACCGGATTAATATTTTCATTGATTAATAATTTACATTCTGCTCTGTACCCCATACAAAACTATTATATACCGTCAGAAAGGACTGCAACTGCAACACATCGTCATTTGAACTACAAACCCGATTCCAAAAAAGTTGGGACACTGTACAAATTGTGAATAAAAACAGAATGCAATGATGTGGAAGTTTTAAATTTCAATATTTTATTCAGAATACAACATAGATGACATATCAAATGTTTAAACTGAGAAAATGTATCATTTTAAGGGAAAAATAAGTTGATTTTAAATTTCATAGCATCAACACATCTCAAAAAAGTTGGGACAAGGCCAAGTTTGCCACTGTGTGGCATCCCCTCTTCTTTTTATAACAGTCTGCAAACGTCTGGGGACTGAGGAGACAAGTTCCTCAAGTTTAGGAATAGGAATGTTGTCCCATTCTTGTCTAATACAGGCTTCTAGTTGCTCAACTGTCTTAGGTCTTCTTTGTCGCATCTTCCTCTTTATGATGCGCCAAATGTTTTCTATGGGTGAAAGATCTGGACTGCAGGCTGGCCATTTCAGTACCCGGATCCTTCTTCTATGCAGCCATGATGTTGTAATTGATGCAGTATGTGGTCTGGCATTGTCATGTTGGAAAATGCAAGGTCTTCCCTGAAAGAGACGACGTCTGGATGGGAGCATATGTTGTTCTAGAACTTGGATATACCTTTCAGCATTGATGGTGCCTTTCCAGATGTGTAAGCTGCCCATGCCACACGCACTCATGCAACCCCATACCATCAGAGATGCAGGCTTCTGAACTGAGCACTGATAACAACTTGGGTTGTCCTTGTCCTCTTTAGTCCGGATAACATGGCGTCCCAGTTTTCCAAAAAGAACTTCAAATTTTGATTCGTCTGACCACAGAACAGTTTTCCACTTTGCCACAGTCCATTTTAAATGAGCCTTGGCCCAGAGAAAACACCTGCGCTTCTGGATCATGTTTAGATATGGCTTCTTTTTTGACCTATAGAGTTTTAGCGGGCAACGGCGAATGGCACGGTGGATTGTGTTCACCGACAATGTTTTCTGGAAGTATTCCTGAGCCCATGTTGTGATTTCCATTACAGTAGCATTCCTGTATGTGATGCAGTGCCGTCTAAGGGCCCGAAGATCACGGGCATCCAGTATGGTTTTCTGGCCTTGACCCTTACGCACAGAGATTGTTCCAGATTCTCTGAATCTTTGGATGATATTATGCACTGTAGATGATGATAACGTCAAACTCTTTGCAATTTTTCTCTGAGAAACTCCTTTCTGATATTGCTCCACTATTTTTCGCCGCAGCATTGGGGAATTGGTGATCCTCTGCCCATCTTGACTTCTGAGAGACACTGCCACTCTGAGAGGCTCTTTTTATACCCAATCATGTTGCCAATTGACCTAATAAGTTGCAAATTGGTCCTCCAGCTGTTCCTTATATGTACATTTAACTTTTCCGGCCTCTTATTGCTACCTGTCCCAACTTTTTTGGAATGTGTAGCTCTCATGAAATCCAAAATGAGCCAATATTTGGCATGACATTTCAAAATGTCTCACTTTCAACATTTGATATGTTATCTATATTCTATTGTGAATAAAATATAAGTTTATGAGATTTGTAAATTATTGCATTCCTTTTTTATTCACAATTTGTACAGTGTCCCAACTTTTTTGGAATCGGGTTTGTACTTTTGGTACCGCTTTTGACATTTTCGCAATAAATAAATTATTGTGATTACACTTGTCTGTCTGTTATGCTTTTATTTATAACAGTACGTAGTTTTAATAAATGGTTATTGGTAGGTTTAGGGGTAGGTTTAGGATTAGCTGTTCAAAATATCTTTTTAATGCTATATTGTTACTAAAATTGTAATTTTCCAACACATTTCTGTCCATTACGTTTTATTCTCTTTATATTCTGTTTAAAATGGGTATGTTTCGGTTTGTGGGTAGTGTTAAGGGATCTTACATTAATCTATAAAATGGTAAAAGGGAAATTATACAGATATCTTTATGATATATAAAAAAGATTTGAATCTTTACTCGTATAAAGATTCGTATTCTTAAAAAAAGATTTCATGACGGATTTGTAAATATTTTACGTTTTTAGCTGTAAAAACGTAATAATGCTACGTTTAAATGTTGCCAATACGTCCATATTCTACGTTTTAGCACTTCTCCAAACGTACAAAAACGTACGTTTTGTCTCTTTGAAAGTTACGTATTAATACCTAAGTATTAACAATGAGACCAGGCTGCATATTCAGATGCATTCAGTCACTTTATTTGTTCCTGATTAAATCAGTGTTTTTGAATGAATCGGTTGAATGAATGATTCAATGGCTACTCATAAAGACAGTCTCTCAATGCTACATACTGGCATAACAATTTATCTTGTAAAAAGAAATTATTATTAAAGTAACAGCCAAAATGTTTTATTAGATAAGCAGATCGTTGTTGACCCAGTGCTCCAGTTAAGTGTAGTGTTCAGGTCAGGCCTGTCTGTAATCACAGCAGTGATGAAGTGGAGCACAAAACTGAGTTTATTTCCATTTGGGAGCAGCTGCTTTTCCTAAACTCACCATGGGCCTTTTCTGTCTGTTAACTAACATACATTAACACACATGGGCACACACACAAATACACTCCAACAATTACATTTATCCATGCGTGTATTCACTCATACAGATGTGGATGCATGCAAACATAAACACATCATATAGAACCAAAAATCCTCTAAATCATCTTCCTTCTTTAAGCAGGGGTTTGCAGATGTGACCAATGAAGCGCATACAAAATTGAACACACACACACACAGATTTTTTTTCCAAGTGTAAATGTGTAGGCGGCACATTTCCATTGTTAGACTGTATTTCACTCTCTCTCTAGAGAGAATGAGAGCATACACACAAACTGTTGTACACACAGAGCAACGTCTCACGATTCAGAATAAAAGTGTCCCTTATTATTCTCTCTCCATTTTCCACCCGTTAACTTCATCTTCCCACCTCTCATTTATGTTGTGTCAAGGTGCATATTTTTATAACAGGAGGTGTGATGATCAGAGGTTTACTCAGGCTTTCTGCATTCGAAACAGTTCAGTACGTGGGTGCCCAACCCTGTGGCAGCTATAGCTGGTATGATGTATGAAAGCACAATATGAGTCACTGTACAAATGTCTATCTCCCCCTCTTTCTTCATGCGTGGGAATGAAAACGTGCCAGCTCCTACTGTGAACATCATGCCTTTCCGTCACATTTCTCCCATGACAGATATGTCCTATAAACAGTGCAGGGTAGATTAATTACAAATTGTAATCCGTTACAGATTGCAAATTACATGATGAAAATTGTAGTTAGTAATGCAAACTGTTACATTACATATTCTAGGTAATGTATTCTGACTACTTTTTGATTACTTTTGACCTAACACATTTATCATATTGATTTGAATAGGACATGAATCTTATTAATAACATATTGAAATAAAAATACAAAGTGAAAGTATATACATTATATATTCCACATTTTGTATATATAAAATATATTCCACAATATGAAGGGCATTCAACGTTAAATTAAGTCAGGGTTTCCCAACTTGGTTTGTGAAGGAACTGCAGGGGTTTAGGGAGTTCATGAAAAGCTAATAATTAATTAAATCATAAAAATGCCAAAACAAAATAAATAAAAACATCAACACATACTAAAAAAGATGAAATATTTTAGTTTTTTACCTGCAAAAAAAATGTATTATAGGTATCAACTACAATTTTACATTTTCTGAAGATGCCTGTGCATTGATGGTATTATGGTATACTTGGTGGTGGCTAGGACATTACTAGGTGGTTGCTAGTGTATTCTGGGTGGTTGCTAGGGCATTGCTAGGCAATTATCATGATGTTCTGCAGTGCTGCTGTAGGTTGTTGGTAGGTGATTGCTAGTGTTCTGGATGGTTATTAGATGTTTGGTAGATCTGGGTGATATGAAGAATATTAATGAAGAATATTAAGTATGATAAAAATACTGTAATAGTGATGCTTGTTAAGACCCCCATGACACTCATCTCACACTTCTCAAGTACTGACAGTAATCCACACTTTCTTCATGAGAGTATGACTATGCCTCTTACAGGCAATTCCTGAAGGTAACTCAAGGCTTATCTCCAAATGCTCCATTATTCCAGCCCCCTGACACTTCTTCCCTGAGACTGGTCTCCCTAGAGGGTCTCGCTGAAATCCAGGACTCTTACTGGAGGCTCGAAGCAAGCCCAGAAAGATGTGGGTATATCTGGAGAGCCCACAGGTTAATAGAGATTAGTAGAGCAGATGTTTTGTCAAGATAAGGAACTCCCAGGTCTCCACAGTCCCACCCCCCTCACACACACATAGACATTTGTGAGCCGTACCAAGGAGATAATACACATTAATAGAGTTAGTTGAGGTTTAACTCCCAGACCTCCTCCGGCTGCCTCCCTCATGGAACCTGTGACTAAACAGATTTGCATCTGCAGTGCATCATTATAGCTGAGATCCCCCAGAGCTCTAGTTCCTTTACCTCACCACAATAAAACCACCCAACACATTCTCACTCAGCTCAGTTCAGGATTACACACAAACCAACTTACACAAACACGCTTCCAAGATCTCCATTTTACAACTACCCACAATCAAACACTTGGCAAGCAAGTAAAAACCAGCAAACACTGTCACACCCACAGCGCCAATTCACTCTCAGCCTCACCCTAGATCCTCATATTCTCCTTTCATCCAGACGGTAAAAATAATGTGAGAAAAAAAAAACAATCAGGCAAAACATTTATTGTGTGTAAACGTTGAACATACGTTTACACAACATACGTAACATACGTAATACAACAATCTCTGCCACTCATGTTACCTAGAATTATCAATTATCAAATCAACCTACTATATCCCTCTGATAATATGGGTAGTTTTGTTTATTCAGGAATATGTCAAATATGATACAAAAGGAGCTGCCACCACCCCTAACTCTGGCTTGTCAGTTATCACAGCCTTCTTACAGAGTACGCAATTACTCAGACAGAGATGATTAAGAATGTGTAAGCATGAGATAAACACATAAATAAACTATGCAATACTTACAAGCCTTAACTATAGACAGACTCTCACACAAAGACTCAGCAGCAGTCTGAGATGCTGTGGGCAGACTAGAGATGATATTGGTGCAGTAACATTAATCCCAGCTTTATTCTCACAGGCCAGCTCCAGTACAGTCAATACAGTGAGAAAACCTGATACCTCTAAACTGCATACAGCAGAATCTACTACAGGAGAATCTAAGTCATTAAATAGACTATTCAAAGGTCAGGCACAATAAGTGCTTACAAGAATTAACTGTGTGAAATAAAAGGCAACAAAAGGTTTCAGAATTCTTTGAGTGACCATATCTATAAATCATAAAATGAAAAGATGATTCACATAGTCTTATCAGTGGAAGTTTTATTAGCTGAAGAGGATTTACACGTTCCAATAATCAAAACACATAATCCTATCGCTAACCTACATCCTGACTTATTTTATATGATGGGTTAATAGGAACATGTCCTACTTGTGTAAAAGGATGGTTGATATAACACAATTTTGTGTTTAAGTTGATAGATATAAATATTAATGTGTATGAAAAAAACAAAAAAATTTTTTTTAAATAATGAACCATTTGATAATATAAATAATTAACTTGTGAAAATATAAATAAATTTAACTCATACATGGAATATTATGTTATTATTTGATCACTGGTGTGACTGTCTGGGTAACATTCCTTAACTTAAAGGGATAGTTCACCCCCCCAAAAAAGTTGAATACGGAAGGTGGTCTGCGGGAAGCTAGATATTTTACTTTATAACATGTTAAATATGTATATACTTTTCTTGCACAAAATGTACCGATTCGCTTCAGAAGGCCTCTAGTAACCCCCCCGGAGCCGTGTGGATTACTTGATGGATGGATATACTTTTTTGGCAAATTTTGGGCTGCCATTTACTGTCATTATAATGCTTGGATTAGCCAGGGCATTTTTTAATATAACTCCGACTGTATTCGTCTGAAAGAAGAACGTCATATACACCTAGGATGGCTTGAGGGTGAGTAAATCATGGGGTAATTTTCATTTTTGGGTGAACTATCCCTTTAAAACTGCTTAACGCATAAAAGTATAATTGTGTTAAATTACACTTACGACCTTAACAATTATGTTTAATTTAGAAATGTAAAGGTGGTGTCACGGACTACATTTCCCATCATCATCCCTGGCATCTAACCACACACACCTGAAACTCATCTAGCCCTCATCACCAGCACTATAGAGCACACTCTGGCAATTTTTCTCGAAAAAATCCTGTCGTCACTGGTGCGCAATGAATTTTGGGGTAGGGTAGGCCATAAAGCATCAATCTGTTGTATCCTTCATTGCCCAGGAAACGAAGGCCGCATTACGAGGCCGCATTTAAAGGACCCTTCAAATTGGGACAGCCTCTGTGACGCAATCAGCCTTTGAAGGATGCAGTCTCTGAATTGGGACACAGCTATTGTCTGACCTCGTCTGATGCTACACTTACCTTGCTATTTACCTGCTTTATGTTCCTGACTACCTTGCTAGCTACTGCTGTTACCTCATCCAAGTCGATCTCCAGTCATCCCTCGTCTCAACGTTGTTCCCTCGTGTGTGCACAAGCTCCACCAATTCTGTAAGACAATGACTCAAAGCTAACAATACAAGTCTATCTCTGACGATCTCAAGTATCATCTCATGTTTATGCATTGTGTTCCTGCCATATCTGCAAATAAACTTACCTTTACCTCAGTTTTGGTCATTGCGTCCAAACCTGAGCATGACAGGTGGTACATTTTAATTAAATGATTGAGAGAACAATATATATCCACCAAACTAATGTTCATTATGTGTCACACAATGGTTATTTATTTGGCCACACTATTACTAGAAGCATTTGAAATTGTAATGTTTTTCTAAATGGTTAAAGGGATAGTTCACTCCCAAATTAAAACGTTATCGTCATTTACTCACCCTCATGTAAGAAGAAGAATGATCACACTGCTCTTTTCCAGACAATGAAAGTGGATAGGGACCAGGAACGGTCACATTCATAAAAGGGCAAAATAAGACGTCTATGATAAAATCATCATAGACGTGGCCATAGAACCCAACACTCTTAAAAATAAAGATTCTCCTATGGCATCGCTACAAAAACACCCTTTTAGAACCTTTATTTTTAAGAGTGTATTTACACTCATTTCCAAGTCATCTGAATTCATTAGATAGTTTTGTGTGCTCTGAAAATCTTGCTGTATTTTCAAGTCTGACATTCTGCTATAAATAACTCCTTGAGTGTTTCACAGAAGAAAGACAGTCATACAGGTTTGAAATTACATAAGGGTGAGTAAATGACAATTTTCTTTTTTGGATGAACAACCCCTTCAAGAATTGTATGAGAATGTATTTGCATATAACAAAATGTGGTGTCATACCCTGAACTCCATATTTGTGCTCTAAGTGAGGCTAAAATGTATGAATGATGATGTGAAGGTCTGTCGTTTTTGATCTGTGAGCATGTGGCATCTGAGAGAAGATTCTGTCAGCACTCAGGTGTTACAATGAGGGCAGCCCTCATTATGCGCACTAATGTGTGTCTGATCTCAGCAGTGTTGCGTGGGAAGACGTAGCCAGTACAGTGAGCTCTAATTTGATATGGTCAATCTGTCACAACAAAATGTACTGTGCAGGCACACATGCATTCATCCACCTGTAAAAGCATGTGGCACACACAAAGACACACATATGCAAATACTGTTTTAAAAATTTTCCCTGGGAGCGGTCTAATAATAATGACATATTTGGACCAAATGCCTATGTGAGAATATGTATTATGAGTATTCTGATTGCCTCAGGCGCAATTGGCAGCACGTCCTGATTTAGCCGAGTTCCTGGGTCAACATATTTTGTTGATCAAAATATCATAATAATCATAACCATATCCCTACCCCTAAACCTATACCCATAAGTTATCCCTACAATCAGAGGGAAATGAATAACATGAATAACACTGATGTAGATGCACCTGACCCTGGTTGTAAGCCTAAACTTGACATAAACTGTAAACTTGTCCCTCAAATCTGATTGGTTGTTTGGAATGTTGTTCCAGGATCAACAAACATGTTGCACTTGGTGAAATCAGTTTTTGCCAATTGGTACATTTCAGCACATTCTATGCATGTCCACATTTAGTCAACCTGAATATCACTAATGTTCTTTATTAGTGCCTTGGATCATTGAGTCAAAATATGTGAACATAATGTGATCAATATGTTAATAAGCAATAGAAATCAAATAGTTTTAAACAGCAAGTGATAAATTTAGAAAAGTGTGCCTATATATGTATCAGAGAACTAGGTTTCTAAGGTGTTCTGGGTGGTTGCTAGGGTATTGCTATGCATTGTTAGGGTGTTTTGGCTGGTTGCTAGGGCATTTATAGGGTGTTACTAGATGGTTGCAAGGGCAATCTGGGCAGTTGCTAGGACATTTATAGGGCGTTAGGTGGTTGCAAGGATATTGCTAAGCAGATATTAGGATGTTCTGACTGGTTGCTATGGCATTTACAGGGCGCTGTTATGTGGTTGCTAGGGTGTTTTGGGCAGTTGCTAGGGCATTATTAATGTGTTCTAGGTGATTGCTATGGCACTGAAGGGTATTTTTTGTGGTTGCTAGATGGTTGCTCAGGTGTTCTGCGTATTTGCTAAGGCATTTTTAGAGTGTTCTGGTGATAGCGAGGCAGCTGTTGGGGTGTTCTGGCTTGTTACTAGGTAATTGTTAGAGCATTTATAGGGCGTTGCTAGATGGTTGCTACTGTAGGGTGTCCTGGGTGGTTACTAGGGCATTTATAGAGTGTTCTAGGTGATTGCCAGGATACTGCTAGGCAATTATAATGTGTTCTAGTTGCTAGGGCATATATAGGGCGTTGGAAGAGGGTTGCTATGGGTTTTATGGGCAGTTGCTAGGGTGTACTAGGTGGTTTCTATGTGTTTTTGTTGTTGTTGTTGTTGTTGTTGTTGTTGTTGTTGTTGTTGTCATTTTAGGGCATTTTTAAGGGTGTTCTAGGCTGTTGCTCAGGTGTCCTGGGTGGTCAAGTCAAGAGAGCCAACCTCAACCCCAAAAAATATGTCTGTGGGATTTTTTCCTCTAATCTGATAACTTAATAGATGAGTGCCTATTCACGAATCCTAAGGCTTTCACTAATATATGAACAATAGCTAAAGTGATGCTTGCCTTAGCAAAGCCTGCTACTAAAGTTAACACAGAAACTGAGAAAACATCATAGAAACTGAGAAAAGTTCACAGTTATGGCTAATCGTTAAGCCATGTTAGTGTCCTTCCTTTTTCACTTATTCAGACTAGCACTCTGAGTCTGTACTAGATGTTCTCCTGCTCTCATAGGGAACATCAAGGCGCTGTCCTTTCAGAACCATTGATTCCCTCCCTACCTCTGCACGTTCTCTCTCTCCACAGAGCGGCGGTCCCCCTGCCTGCCGCTGAGAGCTGGTACGGCCCCTTCTCCCGCTCTTTCTCAATGCATTTTGCCCTTATATGGAGAGAGTGAGAGCAGCAAGAGGGATGAGCAAGAGTGTAGCTGGACCGTACTATCTGCTCATGTTTTAAGGGGGTGTTCAGAGAAGTAAGGGGAGGCGGAGGGGGCAAGTGATGGAGATGGTGTGAATAACGCCACCTCTTAGAGTGGCCCCAAATAAAAGGACAAAAATAGGCTTAGGAGCAGGGAGGGAGAGAGGAGGATGTGATTAATATGCCTATGGATTTCTCAGTGGAATGATAGCATGTTACAGCATGTTTGTGAGGGTTATTTTCAGATGACTGTGGCGTCAGCCCTGTACTGAGTATCATTCATTGAGTGGGATCATTCGAAGACTTTTCTTTGTGTTTCTCACCACCCCCACAAAAGCACAAACCAAATGTCATTGCAGGCGTCACAGATAAAATACATCACATGGAGACAGGTGCAGACTTAAAGGTATCACAAAAGCCCTGGGCATGGATAAAACCAGAAGAATCCAAGGTCACAAAACCCTGCATCAATCAAACATGCTGTCAGTTCTCCAGTATAGAGATCTGTTGATAATGCTGGTAGAATGCTAGCAATAATTGCACATGCATTTAAAGCCTTAACGCTCTAGCATCTTACATGAGCTTTTTTCGGTTGGCTGGACGTTTATGGACTACTTTATTTTTGTCCACAGCTGAAGGCAACTGTATGGGATGACATAATCGACCCCCAAAAAATAATAGACCTAGTATGAATTATGGATGGCTCAGCTTTGAACTGCATGGAAATGTTGCTCAAATATAAATATTTCAGCAAATAGAGATTGGGCTTTTCTGCTGAACTTGCGTTCCTCAAACTAACCTAAAAGCCATCATCCCTCGAAGAATAGACCTGGGATGGCTGACATGGAATGATGGCGAGCTGGTAAACCCACTAGCTTCTTGACTAGCTTGCCCAGCAACTTTAACCAGCTTCACCTTAAATACCATAACTGCTGACAAGCTAGAATTTGCTGGTGAATTTGTCAGGGTAGAATTCCACAAGCACCAGACCAGCAAAATCCAGGACATTTTTGCTGGGCTAGGCTGGGTTATGGTCTTCAGAAGAGATTTACTTAAAAGGCATATTTTCCCCCAAAAAATATAATTCTGTCATAATTTACTCACCCTTATATCATTCCAAACCCCCAAGACTCTTGTTCATCTTTAAAACACAAATGAAAACATTCCTTTAGCTCCAATAAAAGTCCATTTCACCAAAACGCTGATGCTTCAAAAAGTTCATAAAAAGATTGTAAAATAAATCTAGATGAATCGAGTGGTTTAATCCAAGTCTTCCGAAGAGACACGGTCACTTTATGATGAACAGATTTAAGTAATTTAGCTTTTATTCACATATAAATATTGATCAATGAGCATATATAGAGCCCCTCAAATATCGTCAATAGAACTCTTTATTTGTGTTTCAAAGATGAACCAAAGTTTGGAACAACATGAGGATGAGTTTTTGAATTTGGATGCATTTTTGTGGTGAACTAATCCTTTAAGAACAAAACAAAGTTGTGTTATTCAATATAAAATAGCACTCCAAGGAACTCAAAGTAGGATTTCAAGCCTTAAGTCATGGCTTACAGAGATGCAAAAAAATACATACTGACATGTTGCCAAAAAGCCTTCAAAGTTGTGTTATTGTTTTAGGATTTAATGGCATAATGAGAAATCTGTATTACAATACTATTAAGAAATGTCAGTGTTGTGCTGCTTAGCACTACTGTCTACCTACAAATATACAGTTCCACCCATTAAAAACCCACTGAGCTGGTATTAAATACTTCAGAACTTCAAAATGAGTTTGCTTGATTTAAGTAACGGCCTACACAGAACATTTCGGAAATTATTTGTCATTGCATTTTGCAACTGGACCATAGCATTAAGAGTTAAATGATAATAATGGCATCAGTTTTGGCCTGATGGTGCTGCTTGTACTGTTCAGTGTTGGAGTGGTGAATGCCAGAGCGCTGTGATTTCATGCAAAGGTCAAACTTGACTAAATGCTAATTAGCATGAGTCATCACAACCATTCATAGACCTGAATGCATTATGCTACGTATGTAAACGCTGCAGGTCGCACTTCCACATTCATTACCATCAACAACCTCAAATTACAAGCACAGAATTATTTTTGAACTGTCAGGCATAAGAAAGGATTCCAAACTAATTTGTCTCAGCCAAATGAATGTTGTAATCTGGTTCCCTCTTTAAATAGTGACATTGACATGCATACTCTCCCACACATACACACTGAATACATCTCAATGTATGTTTGTATCACATGCTGTACATCGTTTCACAGAGTGACTGGAGTTCAAGAATACAGCTGCTCGCTTGGATTCAACATGTCTGGAGATGTTCACCAAACCAACACTAACAAGCAGGCTGGCAAACAACCGTCTAGAGCAGTTTCACCCTCCATTGGAATATTTAGGTCACTGGGCTAATATTCGCATAATAAACAGAAGAGGAAGTGGCGTTTACGGAATGAGAGGGTGTTGAAGGGGGAAAAACAGATGTTACTTCATTTCTGTCGACCTCAGAAATAAATAAGGTATCATTTTGAAACCTTTAAAAGTGTTTTTTTTTTCTTCCTCATTTATACTGTATGACATTTTCAGATTTTGTGTTGTTTGTGATATAATAGACTGTGGGTGTCAATAATTCAGCTGATAAAACATGGAAAATACACTACTGTTCAAAATATTCAGGCCAGTATAAGTTTCTTTTTAAGAAAAAGAAAGAAACTAATACTTATATTCAGCAAGGGCACATTAAATTGATCAAGTGACAGTAAAGACATCTGTAATGTTACAACAGATATCTATTTTGAATAAAAGCTGTTCTTTTGAACTTTCTATTCATCAAAGAATAATATATTACAAAAATATTAAGCAGCACAACTGTTTTCAACATTGATAATAATAATAAGAAGAAATGTTTCTTGAGCACCAAATCAGCATATTAGAATGATTTCTGAAAGATCATGTGACACTGAAGACTGAAGTATGATGCTGAAAATTCATCTTGAAATGTCATCTGGAATTAATTACATTTTAAAGATGTTAAAAATTACACAATAAAAATTAACAGTGTTAAAATTAAATATGAAATATTTTATATTAACATTTAAAAAAGCATAAGAAACTTGTTTAAAAAAACCTTATCTAAAATTTTTTTACTGATCCCAAACGTTTGAACGTAGTGCATCTTTTCACAAATTTACAGTCAATAAAAGAGTCAGGAAAATATAGATTTTAAAAACTGGTCATATTACGTCAAATTAAATATAGCATAAATTCTAAATAAAGTCTATTTATCTAAAAATTATAGAAAATAAAATAACTAATAAAATCACTAATAAACACCCCAAAACAAGAGACTTGTGCGATTATTTGTTAAGGATATATTACATAAGAATATTATGTGAATATTTTGATTCTGTTTTGTCACGACTTGTTTTTATAAAGCCCATTTCTCATTTCCTATCATTCACAGGCAGTATTATCTCACCTCCAAAGTTAGAATATGTCATAAGAAAACATAAAAGAGCGGAAATAAAGATATGAGAGTACGGTCGCTCTGTTCAGGAAATTGTCAGGTGAAATCTCACCACTCGTTTTTTAATGTCACAATAACATTTCCCCACACACCACCTCAGCACATCTCTGTCACCTGGCAATAAGCAGGTCTGTTTATGACATCAGCAGGAAGAGACTCTGCTGATTTGGTGTCACTGTGCCTGTCAGTCATACTCCTTCATACTTTTATTAGCAGTGCGAATAAAAGTGGTAGAACATGCACAAAATCTCATGGACTTAAATTGAAGAAGGGACCAGAGACATATCTAAAGACCAGAATATCACATATATCCTGAATTCACCAAGTACAACATGTTCCTGGATCAACATCTTTGTTGATCCTGGAACAACATTCCAAACAACCAATCAGATTTGAGGGACAAGTTTACAGTTTATGTCAAGTTTAAGCTTACAGGGGTACTGGTTGGGTTAGGTGCTTCTACATCAGTGTTATTCACCTATCATTTCTCTCTGATTTTAGGGATAACGTATGGGTATAAGGTTAGGTTTAGGGGTAGGGATATGGTTAGGACAACATTTTCAGTCAGGAATGTTATTCCAGGGTCAACAAAATATGTTGACCCAGGAACGCATCTAACTCAATCAGGACGTGCCACAGAGGCTAGGTATAACAGCCTAGCAACCACACCCTCTCCCCCCACACAACCAAATAGCAATACCCTAGCAACCACACAACAACCATGTAAAACACCATAGCAACGCCCTAGCAACCACCCAGAATACCCTAGATTGAGGTGTCTTTTGCACATCTAAAATAAATCATGAATACATTTTCAAAATTAATGCATCCAAAGTCTGTTCACAACCAGTAATTCAAATTTAAACAAAAAATTCAGTTTAACAGACTGTGACAAGAGTAATGCACATTAACACAGAAAGAATATGTGAGTAAGTCTGAAAGTGAAACCTCACAACATCCTTTTATTGAGGAGAGCAGCCTGACAGGAAGGCTTATATCTATAATTAGATATACATTTGTCTGACTCTTTTTTTTTAATGCACTACCATTATTGGTGGAGACTTGTTGGGGGTAAGCATGTCTGAAAGCATTTTCACACAATACACTCCTCCACACTCTCTTGTTCTTCTCAATTTCTGCAAAACATTTTGTTGTACTTTTCCACAAAACATGATTCACCCACTGACGTCTCAAAACACTATGCCGTCTCCTGACAGAACCTGAACATGTTGATGAAATGAAAGTAACTCTGTTAAACTGGAAGTTTTTCATCAGAAAAAAGAAAAACCCCTTCTGAGTTTTGAGGCTTTTAGTCTTTTAGCCTTGATGCAATCTATATGCTAGGGCAGAGAGTCCCAAACTTTTTTGTCAGCAAAACCCCTTTGACATAAATATTTACTTGTTGTACCCCCATGAGATTTTAAGTTAAAATTTCAAAAAACACATTTGCATGTGCACAGTTCTTTGATGTTGGTTAATGGTCACATGACATATGCCCAAAAAAGGGGAATAAAGTGTCAATGGGGACAAAAGTCTCCAAAATAAGGAGGGGATCTGGTGTCCTCATTGTTTTGGGGCACATGCAGAGAAGGTAGCGCTTAGTTGGGTTGGTTCAGGTAAAGGGGGCGGGTTCCTGGTGGCTGCACATGCTACCCTCCTTGGTCGAGGGCACGAGGGGCGGCGGCTTCTCCAGCGGGTTATCTTCCCAAGGGCCGCGGTGCTTGAGGGGCAAGACGGCCGGCCATTCTCAGCCTGACGGCGGTGACGCCTGCATCCCTGCACGGGCATACAGGTCCGGCAACTCAAGGCTTGGCGGAGCAGGGATCCCTCCTCGCTCCCCTTCTTGACCTGTGAGAACACCAGCATGCATGCACAGGGGAAGAGACCGCTCTCTCGAGGGGAGGCGCGCTCTGCATTTAAGAGCGGCGGTGACAAGGCTCCATTTGATTCAGGTGTGCCTCATCACACGCCACTAGACCTGGTTGTTATAGCGCCCCTCTCCTCTCACACCCATTCCAGTCGGGAACTGACGAAGGGTGGCTATTTAAGTGACGCAGTGGCGATGATAATAAGGGGGAGGCAGCCGTTCTGTCACAGCACATTTAAAATGTCTTCCAGTAAAATGGACTAAAAAATGTCAATGACTTATCCTGCACTTAGGGGCGTATCCAAATTTGTGTCCAATCAGATTCTTTCTAGAATGATAATGCCCTCCCACCTATTTCTGACTAGCAATAGCATGGAGCAAATCATCTTTAGACATACACTATAGCTATTTTTTTTTCATGAAGATCCCCAACTTGTTTCAAAAGGAAATATGGCCCTGTTTACACCTGGTATTAAGATGCGTTTTGGTCGATCGGATCACAAGTAGACGAGGGAGACACATTCCCGTTTACACCTGGTATTTTAATCCGTCTCTTTTGTCCACTTTCAACCACTTCTGTCCTGATTTCTTCGAGGGGAGGATCTATGGGTGGTCAAATGTCTGGGTTTTTTCAAATCTTTCGATCTAATGGACAAAATAAGCTCATGCTATTTACATATGAATGCGCCCAGAGACCATGGAAAAACACAGAGAGCATCAGCTTTCGTTTCTACTCTGACAGCCGCAAGACCACAGCGAACGCGGTGAGTGTGTGTTAGAAATCAGGAATGGTGAGAGAACATTGTGCTTCGTACGTTTTTCGTCTTCAAACCAAACTCGGGTCTTCAGCCAACAAAGTTTAGGTCCCGTCTTGGGCCGTCTGGACAGCGTGCTTTCCACAATGTTTACGCATTAGATCAGTAGGCGGTCTTTTGCGCTGTTCAAATGTATTGGATCACATGAGCGTCTACACTACGAAAGCAATCTGGTCGAATGTGTTTTCGACTGCCTCTGGAAGTGGTCGAAAGTGGACAAGCTCAAAACGTTTTAGACACATTTTTGAATTCAATATGCATTTTACATCAGAGGACATCTTCATACCTTCCCTGATGTGCCAACATCAGTACAGTGCTAGTCTACATGGTTGAATGTCTTTATCTATACAATAGTGGTTTGAATCGTGTGACGACCACAAACAATAGCTATTCTGGCCACTTAGACATGCCTCATTTCACCTTCCCCATAAGCACAGCGACTCATCACCTTTTTGGAGGGGCCACGTCCATGTCACCCACTAACACAAACACACACACCTGCTGTTGTAGCCTGAAGGAGAGGGGTTAATTCCCCCCACCGTTATATACACAAACAAATAGCACTCGTGCAAACTATCCGCTCGCATACTCACACACTCCCCCTGACCAGCAGTCAGTTGTTATTTAGGGGGAGGGGGTGTGAAGGGGAGAGGCTAGTGGAGGTCTTTGTGAGAGAAAGAGAGAGAGAGAGAGAGAGAGAGAGAGAGAGAGAGAGAGGAACAGAGCGTTCCATTTCTCATAGATGAGCAGCTGCTAGGCAGGACTGTCTTGAAAGCAGAGAGACAGTGAGAGAGACCATTTGGTGCCTGAACGCGAGCGAGGGAGGGGGCGAGAGAGACGCACACACTCAGCGTGAGCTTGTGGTTTAAGCAGACACTAGCCGTGCATTTAGGGAAACCCACAGTCTCAGCTCCCTGGGATAAAGGAGTGTTGTTTCTGGCCCTGCTCTTTTTCCCCTTTTCATTCTTTTATTTTACTCCCTCCATCCTTTCTCTTCTTCCTTTTGCCTGCGGAAAAAGCTGGACCACTGTTTTCTCCCTGAAACACGCCGAGCCGGTAAGCGGGCACGCTAACTATTTATTTTTCCTGCTTTTTTGTGTCAGTACCTTTTTCTGCTTCATTCATCCTCATTGCTTGGGTAGAGAGAGATGCTATTGATGTGCATGATACCTAGGTGATGCTGTACCGGCATCCATCGCAGCCGGCATATACTGGGACTGGGTGCGGAAGAAGGAGGGATTGGAGGAGAGGGAAGGGGGTGTTCTACTTTTTCAGCCCCACGATCGGTCAAATGGGGCTCGTCCTCTTTCACTGCAGCACATGGCAGAATACACACATTGACACACACAACACTCCAGTTGTATTACGCATACGTGTCCTGTAAAACTAACCGTCTGCTTTAGTAAGGCTAATTAACACACCTTTTAGCCTAAACAATACTCATCCTCTGATATTAAGTCCAGTGCTGCATAAGGAGGCGTTATGGATAAATTGTCAGGGATGTTCTCGTTGATCAACCCTTTTGTGGACATAGAAGCGTTTTCCCTTAAGGCTCTCTATGGTCTTCATAGAAATGACATTTTATTCCCTGGTGACATTTGCAGAGGCATTTGTTGTAAACGATAAACCACACAGGGCTAATTAGGCTGCATGCGGTTGTATGTGTGTACGCTTGTGCATTGTTATAGCTAAAAACATGTAGCATGTGAACGGCTGAGAGAAATGAATGAAAACATGAATGGAGAGATGAACCACTCCTTTTTTCGATTCGTTCTCATGAGAGGGTTATGGGAGAGGAAATGCACACCTGAGGGGGGAAAAGAAAGAGGTAGACGTATGAATGAAGCCCTAAAATATGGAGTCTGGTCATACATGTCCGGATATGAATGCTTTCGGTTGTAAAAGACCCCGACATGTCAGGAAAAAAATCATGTTGGGTGTCTACAAGATCTGTTGTTTATATTCAGTGCCAATTAAAGAACTTGAATCATTCAAAATTTGATGTGTAATCTACTCAAAATGAGCCTGTTCACCGTTAAAATGCACATAAATGCAGTTGACAGCAAAATATAAATGCATATGTGCATATTGTGAAGGTATGTATTTTATGAATACTGGAAATGCTTTTTAAACCAAAAAAGTTCTGAATATTTTCATTAAATTACTATATACCTCATTAGTTAGTGACAGTACCACATACACATCAAGATGTCAGTTTAGCAAAAATATATGCTTTACCCTTATATGAAATCAATCTGAGGCTGAAAATGTATTTACTTGTCTGTTGCTAGGACACTCCCTTTGAACATTTTATACGAGGCCTCTGATTGGCTGCAGCCAATGATGCAAGTTTCTCACCCCAAATCTTTCCCCTTCGCCCATGGAAACATGCCTGTCTGCATTTCTTCCTTTCCTTCTCTCTACCTCCATGTCATAGATCGTCTGAACCTTGTCTCCATCCTGCATCTCTCTATCCCTTCTTTGTTTCAACCAGACTAGATGGATAGAGGGATGCTACAGAGCTGATCCTTTTCTCTTTGTTGTATTCTTATTTCAGAAAATTATATAAAAAAATCTGCTGGCAGTAAGAAAGAAAAGCATTAAAGCTCAATACAGTAGTAGCAGTTCATTCTCAGCGTTCTGCTCTCTGCTAATGTGTGATTTCTGCCCCTGTGCTGGTGGCAAAGACTCTGACCCCCACCTTCATAT
This sequence comes from Coreius guichenoti, assembly GCA_039654105.1. Taxonomy (NCBI): domain Eukaryota; kingdom Metazoa; phylum Chordata; class Actinopteri; order Cypriniformes; family Gobionidae; genus Coreius; species Coreius guichenoti. The sequence continues at coordinate 27,489,426 of CM077184.1, forward strand.
GAGCATTATATATGTGCTGTACTGTAAGTGGGTCAGTGTAGAAAGTGTGGCATGTCATGTGTGTCTCAGGGAAGTGGCCTGAAGCTGGACCGTCATAGAGCGTGGGAATCAAGAGAGAAGGGGGCTGAATTGTCTTTGCTAACCTTGGCACAATCTTCCACCATGTCTACTGCAGCTTGACCCATGCATTCATTTTAATGCATATGTATCAAGCTCGTAGGCAGATCGTGCAGAATACCAAGACCTTTCTTTTGTCTAACACTGTTGTATAAGACCTAAACTGAAACCTTTTGCGTAAATGTTTTAATACTGAAATTATTAAGTGTAGCTTTGCTTACCAAACAGAATAGCAAAATGACTGTTATCAAACAGGTTTTCCCAAAAGGCTGGTTCACACCAAGAACTTTCTTTTGTATTACTTAAGGGACTGACCACAGTCCTGAAATTGGGAGCTTTGTCCCGCGTCCCGCCAGACGTAAGAAGTTTTCCGCATTTCCCTGAAATTACAATACCACAATAAGAAATGTGACCCTGGACCACAAAACCAGTCATAAGGGTCAATTTTTGGAAAATGAGATTTACACATCATCTGAATAAAGCTTCCCATTGATGTATGGTTTGTTAGGATCGGACAATAACTGGCCGAGATACAACTATTTGAAAATCTGGAATCTGAGGGTGCAAAAAAAATAAAAATTTAAATTTGTCCAAATGAAGTCCTTAGAAATGCATATTACTACTAATAATACATTTTTTATATATTTACGGTAGGAAATTTACAAAATATCTTCATGGAACATGATCTTTACTTAATATCCTAATGATTTTTGGCATAAAAGAAAAATCGATAATTTTGACCCATACAATGTATTGTTGGCTATTGTCACAAATATACCCGTGCGACTTATGACTGGTTTTGTGGTCCAGGGTCACAAACATAAAATGCGATTGCCGTTTAAAAATCTATTTGCGCAGCCATCATGCGGGAAAATTACCAACCAAAGCACTCATAGAGAGGGATTTTTCCGCTGATGATGACTGGACAGAGCAAAGGAACCAGTGTGGACCTCATCAAAAGTTGTTAAATACAGCTACACCAGCCAGGACTTCATCTAGACACTGGATAAGAACATCTTGCTCAAACCTGCCAGATCCAACAAAAAATACAAGTCCGGTACAACGCATTTAATGTTTGCATAGTCTAATAAAGGGAAATAAACTAGTCACTACTTAAGGAAATTTATTTTAGTATTAAAAGTGATTTTTACCTACTAGCCTGTTATTCAGTTATTTAGCAGACGGAATAGGTCCTGTAGAGTAAATTACATTGTATCACTTGAACCTGAGCAAATTGAGTGCCAGGCACAATTAACAAAGCATTGGCGATTTAAAACTTTTGCATCCAACATGATGGCAAATATGTTTCCAACTAATATAAATCAATATTTACATAGAATAATAGTAATATCTCTCACACATGTACCATAAAATCACATCTGTCCTGCAACAGAGCAATAGCCAGGTAGTCACCCTATAAGGGACAGTTCACCCAAAAATAAAAATTCTTGATATCATTTACCCTCATATTGTTCCAAATTTGTATGACTTTCTTTAATCTTCAAAACACAAGATTTTTGGGGTCCAGGCAACATCGGCTCCTATTGACTTCCATTATATGGACAAAAAAACTGACTTAAATATCTTCTTTGTGCGTCTGTGAAGTCATATATGATTTAAAAGGAACACCTTGCTAAGCAATCTTTAGCTTAGTGCCATTAATCTCCATGAAGATGCTGACATCTTTCATGGGAGGCCTAATGGATTAACTTTGAAACCGCAATAAAACGCAAGGCTAATTTTAAACAACCTGATAATACTAATGAATCAAATCGAACTAAATCCATACAATTGATAACCTGTGTACTATCAAAATGCTGGATTAATGTCTTCACTGCTAACTTCAGTTCAAAAGACATTTCAAATAAAAAGACGAGGGTTTAAAAAGGAAGCTTAAAAATGTGTCTCGCTAAACGACGTCAGGCTCTTTATCAAACTTTCTTTAACGCTTATAATTAATTGAAAGAATCTGCAACTTAATTTACCCTCAATGTGTTCAACTGTGAGGAACGTAATTGTGATTGATTTTGCCATTTTCAAGATCAGTGTCTCACTTCAAGTGCATGTTGGCACTAATCCTTCAAATAAATTAAGCTCTATTTTTTTACATACATATAAAAACATAGCTATACAATATGTGCATCGCTCAGTCACAGGAAATGGTTACAGATACTATATTAGGTCATGGTGACCTATGTCCAAATTTTGATTTCCTACAGGCCTGAGGCGAGAGCAATGGCTAAGACAGCGATATGTGAGACGGTATGTCTATTTGCACCCATAGCATGTAGGTTAGACACTTTATACTGATGCAGACTCATAGTTCTCTTTCAGAAGGACAATAATGAATCTAGATGACAGAGGATAGTCTCAGGAACTTTTTATGCTTTTGCATGCATTTTATGATCAGTGCATCACCACCTTCGGGAATATGAGAGTTGCAGAGGTATCTACTGTATGTCTAAACTCAGTGTCCATTGTCCTAATGTCTAACATGCTGTGGAAACATCTTGCATACATTTTAATACTAAACTGATTAAGTGTAGCTTCAACTATCTAGCTTCCCTTACCAAACAGAATAGCAAAAAATGACTGTTTTCAAACAGGTTTTCCCAAAAGGCTGGTTCAACAGTATTTAAGACGGATACTTTTTTTTTGGCAGACAGGCTTTGAGGGGCAAAGGCAAAGTGAGTGATGGTAGAGCTGATAGCCAGTTTCTCATCTCCTCTTATCTGTCTATCTGCCCTGCAAAATCCGAGCAGCGAGAAAAGGGAAGTTGCTGCCACACTTCCCACCAAACGCTTTGATGAGCAATCAGAAGCTTGAGGAGCAAGTTAACACAAACCCAAATATCCTCGCTCCAAGTTTTTAAACTGGATCATATTGAAATTTCCATTAGTTATGGGCATCAGAAGTCTCCTTATCATGCAGTGCATCTAAAAATTTGTAACGGTTAATATTATTTAATGGACCTAACACGAACTAACAATGAAAAGTTTTTTTTGTTTTTTTTATAAATTAACGTTAAAACATTAATATTAACAAATCATTTAAGTATAAGAAATAAAACTGATTTAAAATGAATACAAAGTAAAGAAAAGACAAGAAACAAAAAAAATATTAATGTTAATATAAATAAAATATGAATGTGAAGGGTTTGATTTTAAGGACATTTATACAACTTTATCCCAACGTTTGTACTTACATTATCCCAAATGTTTCCTAGAATGTGTAAATCCAGAGAAACCAGGACACGGACCGTGTCCATGCGTCGCCTATCAATGACATCATACCCGCGTTACCCTTGATTTCTGGTTTTATTTTGTAGAAACCATGGAAACACAAAAGACGCTTTAATATATTATGTGTTTTATTAGACAGATGAGCAACTGTTTGGATACATTCATCGACAGAAAACAAATCATTGTTATATAGCTCAACAGTTAGTCTTATTGTTTAAATCTCATTTTCTTGATTTACCGCGAGTACCATGTTTTACCATGCCTAATATCGATCTAGCTTACTGCAGTGTGCAACAAGTGTCTCATAGTAGCCACAGAGCGAACGCACAGAGTAGCATTATAACATAACTTTCAACACACTCAAATGTATCTAATATGATAAAACAGCGCTGTTTTACCACACATACGCATGACCGGAAGAAGCGGATGCGGTCGTCTGCGGCATAATAAAAGCTTCACTGCTCTCGAGCCGTGTGTCACGCTTGTCTTTCATTAGCAATCGCTCCAAAGGCCTCGCTTTCAGCCCCACCCTGCTTCATACTACAGTAACGTTAATAAATCTTTAATACATTAGCTCATCCATGAATATGATTTCTGCCCAAGACCCATCCGATTCTTTTCCACCGGCTGTAGAGGTGAAGACAACAACTCCCATGATTCCGTGAAATCAAGCTACTCCTATGTTTTGAATAAGCGACCTCTAGAGGCGAAAATTACATGTTGTGCCTTTAAAGCAAAGTCATCTAATAATCACTGCTTTAGGATTCATATTTCTCCCCAAGCTCTTTTGAATATTGCAAAGACCTTTTGACGAAGTTGATTGTGGCTACCCTGCTAATTTTAGCTATTTACCATCATATTTTTGGATGCTGATGTTCAGGACGGGTTGCTAGTGTGCTGATGTCCCAGCAAGACTACTTCAGTCCATGTACCAACTAGACCGACCAGCATAAACCAGCTTGGACCATTGGAAATTCATGTTGGTCTTTTCCATATGGTTCTGAACTAAGACATCAAGCGTGATGGGCACTTTATTCCAAGGAGATTGCAAGTGTTCTTGCTATATTTAGCGCCTGGTTTTGCTCCCTGACCTTGAGCAGGTGTGTTCAACACGGGGAGTAAAAAGGCAAGAGAAATGGGTAAAACAGACACAAACTGGCAGGTAGACGTTGTTTGCTTGATGAGCTGCCAGAATGGCTCAATCACACCAATAGCAGTGACTATGTGTAAGGGTCTTTTGTTTACATGTCACAAAGGGTAAAGACAGTGATATCACAATGCATGGGGCACATGCCTGTGTTTAAATGTGTGGGTCATTCTCTTAATGAGGCTTTCCAGTGTTTTGCTGACAAACTTGCTACAAAAAACATAATAGCTACTTTCAGGGAATGTTCTGTATTTTTTTTAAAAACAAGAGATAAAAATAAGCCTGAGGGAAGAATTTGGTTATTACAGATCTGGATATTGCTGCTGTATTTCTATTAAGAGGACAATAAAGCAAAACAATGAAATCAAAAATCCATTTATCCATTCCTGACTGTTCGTTTGATGTTATCTCATTGTTTTGCATTATGTTTTGCTAATAGGGCTCTAAAAATGTAATTCACTGGAAAATTCCAAAATCTGAAAAGATTCATTTTGCTCTATAATTAAATTCCAGTCATCAAAAGGAATAAGCAAAAAGATGAAAGATTCTCTGCGATCAAGACTTTTGTCTCCTGTCAGCCCTTGAGCAAAGGCACACAATGCTAATTTGCAATTGCCCTCCGTGCTATTCTCTGGTCTCAGCCTTTTTTCTTCCAGCGCTGTGGATGGAGAGAGAGTGGGGGAGGGGTTGGCGGTTGAGAATTGTTCCCCTCTTTCTCTCTCCTCTTTCCAGTTACTGCAATAGCATGTTTTGCTGTTCTCCAATATTGACGTAGGTGACAAGGGGCCGATGATGGCCGAGCATCCTCAACCCTGTCAGCTGTAGCATTGGATTTCCATTCATTCGCTTCATTCGGCTCTGCCGCTGCCATCTCCCATCAAGCCCAGAGGCGAGCCCACTGTCAATACCGATTTCGCTTTGAGGACCCGTCGTGCTAGGCTAATGCTATCTCCACACACTCTAGAAGCTATAATGATGCCCATTAAAAAGTTGGACATGTCATAGACAGGAAGTGAGAGGGATAGGCAGAGTGAAAGAAAGGAGAAATCATCACTACTATTATTCCCTGACTTCCCTTGGGAAAAAGAAGTACACTTTAGCATACTTTTGAAAAGAATACTTATTGCGGAAATAATACACTTTGAAAGAATATACTTGAGTGCGAACTGAATGTAATGTTTTCGACACTTAATTGCATGTTAATTGTAATTAGCTGAAAATGTTTTGACCCACTTACATAGGACTTTACATGTAATTTCATAATTTTATTGTCAAATATGGTTAAAGTGGACAGCTGAATGTACTGACAAGCAATTATAAACTAACATATTTTAACGTGATTTTTATTGAAACTTATGTGTCATGTATTCAAATATATTTGTAATTACACATTTGTAATGTAGCTGCAGTTTAGTATATTTAAAATGTATTGACTTAAATTGCAATATCAAATAACACACCACAGTTAAAGTTCCAGAACTTTACATGTACTTTAGTATGTAGGTCAACACATCAAAATAAGAAGTTTTACAATCTCTTTATGAACGTTTTGAAGCGTCAAAGTGGTGGTTGCGTAGCTGTCAATAGAGGGACAGAAAGCTCTCAGATTTCATTAAAATATCTTCATTTGTGTTGCAAAGATGAACAAAAGTCTTTTACGGGTTTGGAACGACATGAGGGTGAACAAATGATGACAGAATTTTCATTTTTGGCTGTACTAACCCTTTAAGATAAAACTATTAATTTGACATTATTTAAAAAAGTGCACTTAAGTGTGTTAAAAAAGACTGTAATGAAAGCGTACTTTTTAAGTAGACTTAAGTGGCCTTTTATTTCATTAATACTATATTATCTGCAAGTACAGTTTTTATAAAATATACTTTTAAGATTTGAAGTACACTACAAGTGCACATTCAGTACAATTAAGCATACATCTTTTTTTACAAGTGTTTCTCTGCCTAAGAATAATGAGGTAGCAAATATAAAATAAGGTGAATTTAGGTAAATTGCACCATGTTTTTTTACATTCCTGTCAAAAAGTAATGCAATTTTACTGAATTTAACAAAACCTGACAATAAAAATGAAAAAGATTTTTGACTATTTGCACACGCTTTCATTCTTCTTTGAAACAAATACGTGCTGAAAGTGCTTCTGTGTTTTAAGTATATTAATGATTAATTTTGTCAGGTAGAATAATGTGGGCTAGTTTCTCCCATACCCATATATAATAACTTTAAATCATAAATAAATGATGCCCCTCTCTAAAGGTACATTCCGATCAAACAGATGGCTAATTCAAGGTTGATAATGTGTAGGCTTGGAGGCTTTTAGTCTAGTTTGACTCTAATTTGCAAACAGCATTTTCACATATTTAATTCCTGTTCACATCAAGCAATGAATGTTTGTTGTGACAATATTTTGAATAAAAAAATTAGTTTCTATGAACCTATTCACATATTTACATGTATGCATTTGGTAGACGCTTTTATCCAAATTGACTTACAAATGAGGAACATAAGCAATTCACCATAAGTGCTTAAAATATTTGCAGAACACAATGCCAGACCACTGTGTTTTTATGTACAGATTGTGCAAATTGAACCTTTAGGGGTTCAACAGCTTATCACTGGGGCAGTACCCTTAAAGGTATGAATTTGTACCATGTTTACCCCTAAAAGTTTCATAATAGTACATTAAGGGTACATATTACTACCCCTAAAAGGTTCTAATATGCAATGTAGAGCATTGAAATCTGAACAACTAATGAGATTTCCAGTGAATTGGTGACCCTAAAGCAGAGGTGTATTTTCACAACAGTGCTCTGTTAAACAGCGTTGAGTCTATTCTCACTAATTTCTGCTTCAAAAACTGAAAATAAAGGTGACATTGGTGCAAATGGAGCTATAAATGGGCTTTAAATGGGCTAAAATAACTTTAAGAGCCTTCTGTAAAGACTGAATGCAGAAGAGAACATCTGTTCCAGTTTCTCAGAGAGCTCTTTATTGCAATGCAGGTCCTTTAGATTAAGTCCTTTTGAAGTTACTTTGACCTGACACAGCATTGTTAGGATGTTGCTGGCAAAGGTCAGAGTTCATTAAGAAATTCTTGACCTTATGTTTTGTTCACTGTGACATGAACATCAGTCAGACCTACATAGTACAAATCATTACAACTTTATCCTTTGACATTTAAACACTCTAATGCACTAGGTATGGTCTTAAAGACATTTCTTGGTCCCAGGTGACCCTGGCTGACCCTGTCCTAAGCACGGTCATTAAGTCTGAAGTCCCTCAATGCTGCAGTGAATTCAATTGCAGGTCATATACTGCTGGACTATCCGCTGGTCATATACTGCTGAAACTCCACAGCATGCATCCAGCACGGTTTTAAAGTTTACTAGCTACTATTACTGTATACTACTATAGAAAAACAAATGGTTATACATTAAAAAGTTTGAATATTGAACGGTATTGTATACATTTTCATTATCAGTGTGTCTTTTTTTTTAAAGCTTCATTTTATTGCTTGAGTCAATGACACCTACTTATAATTGTCTCTGAATATTAAGCTGGCATAGGGAAAAAAAAGTATTTTAACAACTTTAAGTTTCACACTTCACCTTTAAACAGTAGAACAGATTCTGAGTCAGCTTACATCATGTTGGTGTGGTAAATGATCCCCAGATGTTATTCTAGAAGAAGTATCAGATCAGTCATAAGCCACTGCAGTGAGCAGATCGCTTTGTGTGATGCATGATGCACAATGTGCTGCACACTGCCTCAGATTTATGAGGGACATTGCCGCATAATGCATTGAGCTAACCATTTACGTGGCTCCTTATTTGGAGGGTTATACTGGGGTGGGCGAGTATGTTTGCTGGATGTAATGATAGATTGGTGGCCGGCCATGCCACTCAAGAAATGAATCTGATTGTGACCTGTCGAACATATCCAATCAATCCCTCCCCAGAGGTTTATCACTTTATTGTCTGCCAGAGTGACTGCTTTAAAATAAGCCTCTGTATGTAAGCACGGCCATAACCTCCATAGACCCACATGGGGGGGGGGATATATGACCCTGCCATATTGTTCACATTCTGAGCCTTTTCTCTAAGTTCAACTAATCTGTCTTTATTTCTCTTTGTTTCCCTCAGGTAGCGGAGGCTGATGCTGTGATACTGCAGGAGAAACATACAGGCTCTCATTTGATGCAGTGAAGTGCTCCGTGAGGAAAAACGCAAGCAAAGGTATGGACCAAAAACAATGCGGCCCCATTCGTCAAGCCATATGGCAGCATGTGTGAAAGAAAAAAAACACAGAAGTGTCTGAAAGCAACTGCATTCAGTCTGCCCACTTTGTGATGGCGCATATTTTCTTATCGGTTTCAGCGCAAACAGCAGAGTCACAACTCCAATCAAAAATAGCCTATGAACAGATGCCATGCAGAAACATTTATAGACATTCGTTTCCTCCTTTGAAGCAGTGCTTATTTAGTACAGTTTATCTCTTAACATTCAGTAATGAAATCATGAACAGATATTTGAGACAAAAGCTTTACTGTTAAAGTTATGTAACATCCTGGATATGATATTACAATAAATATGCATTTCTCTGGTCAGGTCTGGACTAGTCTTTTTTTTGGTCAGCCCAACAAGCTTCCACACCAGGGTCACTTCCTTATAACTAAGTACACTGGGGCTCTGTTCTCAATATTTAGTTCTACAAAGTCTAACGAATTTCCTTTCTTTTTTAGTTTAAGCCCAAACTCAAATTTTAATATCATACCATTCATTTCAAACCAGAAAATAGCAAAAAGCCTGGGTACTTTCTCTTATTGCAGAGCACAAAACAACTGTGCAGAGGAGATGTTTGTACACAGGAAACTGCAGCTAGAGAGTTCAAGCTATCGTTAAACCCGCACTAGTATAAGCCATCCTTTCTCTAACCTCTCACCATATCAAAACCAAGCGAACACATTCAGTGGCATCACAGAGAAACAGTTTAACCAGGCTCTTTTAAAATAAGCCCTGCCTTTAAATAGCAGTCAGAAAAAGAGAAGTGTGAAAAGAGCAGAGTGATGTTGAACGCTGAGCTGCAGAGGGGACCGTTGGTAAGGCTGAGAGGATTCCTGTGGGGCTGTACGGCACCAACCGCATTAAGACGGACTCTTCACAGCTGGGCTCAGGGACAGCTCTGGAGTACATGGGAGGAAGAGACTGAGATAGGAGTGGGAAACAGAGAGGACTAGCACAGTGAGGCTTTAAGGGAAGTTGGAAGAAGGAAGACAAACATTTGTTGGCTGGTAAGTAATGGACAGTCATATATGTCAAGCTGTAGGATTTTTTGTTAGCATGACAGCTGCAGAAGATTACAGGTTGACAATTTCCTGAGTGAGAGCTTTGGTTAGACACAATTGATGGAAGTGAGGTTTACTTCAGAGTTTACATCATACCATGATAGACAGACAGACAGACAGACAGACAGACAGACAGACAGACAGATAGACAGATAGATAGATAGATAGATAGATAGATAGATAGATAGATAGATAGATAGATAGATAGATAGATAGATAGATAGATAGATAGATAGATAGATAGACAGACAGACAGACAGACAGACACTCAGGTGAGGTCTTCTAGTAGACTGTTGTATACTTTAGACTTGGATTTGGCTGGTAGCTTATGAAAGCCTCAGATAGAGTACAGACGGTAGAGGCAATGTGGTCCAGCCATGGAAACAGGGCTCTACTGGTGGTTGCCAGGAGACAGGCAGAAGAGGGGTATACTGCCTCTTAAGTGATAAACAGGCTGAGAGGAGCCATCTTTGCCTTGTGTGCCATAAGCAAAGGATGAGGCTTGATATGAAAGATTTATAAGGCGAAATATGAAACAGTCAGATTCTAATTTCAAACACTGCCAATTTGCACGTGTGTCTTTTGGGAAGTAGCATGATATGTTTGTGTTATTTTCAATGCCATGATAATCCAGCTATTTTATTTCATGAATATTTCTAGATAGCATTGTGTCCAGAATTATTCCTCTCATGCAAGCTATTACCAAAAGAAGCTGCAACATTTGGTGTCCATTCCCAACTGCAATTGATATTAAGCATATGCAAATTGAACAAACTGAACAAACAGAACAGTTATGTTGATGGTACAACATAATGTTCTAACAAAATGCAATGTAATAAAGCAATAAGCATCAAAAGCATTTCTTTTTTCGAAATCAGTACAGTTTTTGTCCAAACCTGCAGTGAATGTGATGAGCATTCATTTCTATTTATGTCACGCCGGGTAGCCCCACCCACAGTGAAATCTCATTGGGCCAAAATACTGCTAAACATAACTGATTATCTATTATTGCATTATGTCACATAGAGCAATTTCGCTTTCTGTACAGACAATGAAATTCACTCGAAACTATTAGTCACAGCTGGTTACACAGTGCTGTTACACAAGGTTAGTTTGAGTTCTGTTCATTCAATATATAGAGTTGCATCACAAGTCACACAATAGTAAATCGCCACCAAAAGGTCTTTGTTCCTGCCTGTGTGATATGTCATGATCAGTTATTTCTGCTCATTTTCCTGCAATATGTGCAAATGCTGCATTGCATCAAACAATACGGTGGCAGGAAAAAGACTAACATTATATTAACATTGTTGTGTTCGTAATTGAATTGTATTGTGACTGCTATTTTGAAAAGGAAGTCTGAACTGTTGAACTGTTGTGTAATGACAAGGGCTGAGTCCAAAATCACATACTTTCTTGAGTAGGTACTTAAGTAATTACCTCACGACTGCTAAAAAAGTATGTTCTATATAGTATGAATGTGTGTAGTATGAATGTAATCTGGACGTACTACATTTGCCAGGTTGCCCTTATCACGTGATCTACCAGCATCAGTTGCGTCGCTTTATTGCCATTCACAAATCCTCTCCCGTGGCCTCATGGGATAGTAAAGTGTCCATCGTATGCACACTTCAGAATCTCGCTGGAGGTAGTAGGTCATCTAGGTATACTTTTTGCCTACTCTTTTATGAGTACTGTGAATTCGGACAGACTTCTTTTGTCGCATACTGTTTTTCGCCTACTATATAGTACAGAAGTAGGCAATTTCGGAAGGAGCCAATGTGTGGAGAACTGAAGTGAAGAGTAAAAATGGATGAAGTTCGCTACTCCTGTCTCGTGTACTTCATTACTCAATAACTCCTGAGAGACACCACAAATTGGCTACAAGGATTAGACTTTTCTTTTTCGCTATTAGCTGCGGACTTTTGAAAATTATTGATGCCACAGGGGATGCCTGGCCGGACGAAAGACGAAAGGTTGTACTGCTTCGATGCCTCGGTACAGAGGGACAATGGATTTTCTACTCTTTGCCTAAGACAGGTACGAAGTATGCAAAGGATGCACTGAAAGCCTACTTCGTGCCAAAAGCTAACATTGTAGCTGAATGCCATGCCTTCCGTAAATGCTGTGAGGCACCTCACAAGACGAGAGCTTGTTGTTTCATGTGAGTTTGGTGACGAAATGATTCGCGATCAGTTAGTAGAGAATGTGCTTAGCCCACGAATACGCGTGAGACTTTTACTAGAAACTGATCTTACACTGGACAGAGCTGTTGCCAATCAGGCTAAATCCATTTCAAATTAACGCAAAGTTACAGCCCCTGTACAAGCGGTGGAGCACCCAGTAAAACGCAGAAAAACGGGGAAACCGTCACATGCACCTCTTAATTCTGCTCAGGTGAGGAAGAGGAATTCATGCTTTCGCTGTGGATCGGAGGCACACTTAGCTAACGCTGGAAGTGTAAAAGATTGGACATTACGCTAAACTGTGCCAATCAACGCAATCAAATACACGCAAGGTCCATGAAATTGAATCTACTTCTGACTCACAGACTTGTGTGGTGAATTTGGTGGTTGACAGTGGGTCTTCCGTATCTATCCTGCCCTACAGCACTGAGTAACGTTGTGTTGTCGCAACCTACAGCCAGGTTTGTGACCTATTCAAAAGCCCAAATTCCAGTGGTTGGGTTTTTGTCAGCAAATGTTTCCCTACATGACCACTCAGTTCCTGCTATGTTCTTCATTGTGGACAAAGGGACACCACTCATGGGGAGGGACCTAATGTCTGCACTGCATGTGAGGATTGAAAACAATCAAGTCCTGCCTCCTAATGCCCTTCCTGTGCCTACTTCTCCTGTGCCAGTCTTACAGTGCAATGTTGCAGAGTCAGTGGAGTTTGGATGTGCTAAAAACTTCACAAAACCGTCACACTTTTGCACCAAAAACTTCACAGTCTGCTATTCTTTGTTCGTAGTGCTGTGTCATCGCTTGAAAGCAACTGGGGTGATAGAATGCATCGGCCTCTGCATAGGTGTCAGCAATTGTTGTTACGCAGAAAAATTCAGGTAAAATTAGGATGTGCGTTGACCTCAGAGAGCCAACTAAAGCAGTGATTGTGGACTCTTTTCCATTGCCACACATGGATGAACTACTCTCTGTTCTAAAAGGTTCTACTGTTTTCTTTACCATCAACCTGGCTAATGCTTACTACCAAGTGCCGCTGCATAAGCACAGTCATGATCTCACTGCCTTTTTTACTCACAACGGACTCTTCCGGATTGGCTTCAGCGCCTGAGGCATTTCAGAAGATGATGACCATCAACCTGACTAGCTTGTCAGGGGTTGAAAATGACCTGGACAACATTATCATCCATGGACGTGACATGCCTATGCATGACAAAGCAATTCAAGCAGTCTTACAATGACTAGAACTGCTGCCGGCTTGCAGCTCAATAAAGACAAGTGTCATTTCCGGCAAACCATCCTGCTGTTCTTAGGTCATACTCTTTCAGCAGATGGTCTTCTTCCAGATGGGTGTACAGACCATTCTCAATGCCCCTGCACCTTCTGATGCATCTACTTTGCGCTCCTTACTTGGACTTATGTCGTGGTACAGTAAGTTTATTATTCCTGATTAGCACACTGGAGCCACCATTGTAGCTCCAGTGCGCATGCCTGACCAAAGTAAAACGACTGCTAGCAAACAGCCCTGCTTTGGCATTATTCGACCCCACACTACACACAATTGTCTCCCCAGACGCTTCTGAATATGGTCTGGGAGCCATACTTTCTCAGGACAGCCCGGATGGCATTGAACAAACTGTGGCCTTTGCATCACGTATGTTGTCTACTGCTGAGAGTAAATATGCCATGGTGAAAAAGGAAGCGCTAGCATGCATGTGGGCCGTTGAGAGATGGCGTACGTATCTGTGCGGATGCCGTTCACTCTACGTACAGATCATCAGGCACTGACAACCCTGCTTACCACTAAATGTGTTGGCTCCATATGCTGCAACTGGTACTTCACCCTTTCAGCACCTCTACGGCAGGCAAATGTGCACAAAGCTATTTATTTTGCCATCTGCTCCTGTGCACTCACCAAATGACATGCCGAAGAGTTACACGGCTGCAACACAAAATGAAAAAGTACACTGATGCTAAGCTGGGTGCTCGTCCTCCTTGTTTCCAGGAGGGGATGAAGTGAGGGTATAGAACCCCTTGCACGTTCTTAAGGGACACAGAAAGTTTAATTATCCTTTCACGGTTGCCAAAAGTCTTGGGGTGGGTAAATGCGTTCTTAGTGATGGAAAGACATGGAATGCTTCCCATCTCACTGCATTTCCATACACACCAACAACTCCGGCTCACACTGCTCACTATACACACACTCATACCACTAGACCTAAACGTGAGGCTCGAAAGCCTAGCTGGTTAAATAACTATCTAAAGGCACCCACATATTACAAGACAATTTGGCCGATTTTGGGCCCAGTTCTCCCCTTCCGACAATCCTAGTCTATCATGTTTGTGGTCTCTCACATTTTGAATATCTGATAAGATTTTTAAAAATCTTTAAGTGTGGGTCAGCCTTTACTTAGATCTGATATGCTGTTCTGGATCTGTGTGGATGTGTTTGCATTGGTGGTGCAACTCTGATGTTCTATTCTGTTCTTTAAAAAAAAAAAAATTGGGAAAATGGTTCGTAAGTGAATTGTATTGTGACTGCTATTTTGAATAGGAAGTCTGAACTAATGTGTAATGATGTAATGTGTGGAGGAAGTGAAGAGTAAACAAGATAGATTAGGTTCGCTACTCCTGTCTCGTGTGCTTTATTATTTAATAACTCCTGACAGATACCATAAACATCTTTGAATTCATGCATTACATTTTTGACACAGCCAAGAAAAATTAGGACATTACATTCATTCATACTACACACATTCATACTATATGGAACATACTTTTTTAGCGGTCGTGAAGTAATTACTTATTGAAAATAAGTACATACTCAAGAGTATTCATTTAAAAAAAATCAACTTATTCCTGTCCACACAACAAATATTACACCAAAGTTATATCACTCAACGTTCTGTCAAAAAGATTATTTTGTTGATGCTGACACAAACAACCTTTTCGTTACTATTTTCCAGCATTTCGCAATACACATTCTGGGCTCTTATTCATCCAGTGTTTATACAGTGAAAATGCACACACTGACAGTCTAGGATTCTTGCTAATGAATATCATCTAGGTTGTATTTCTTTGTACTGTATGTATTTGTCTTCCTTGCCCAGGTTTGCCGGCCATGGGGAACCTCATTAAAGTCCTTGGCAAGGATTTAGAGAACTGTCCTCATTTTTTCCTGGATTTTGAAAGTAAGTGTTTCGCTGGTGTACAGTGTGTGTGCAGATGTGTATGTGTGCAATTGGAGATGGAGGTATAAGGGTTGGAGCAGGTATAAATGCATCCTCTAGGTAGATTAAGACTTTTGTTTATGGAAACTATTTCTTTTTGCTCTCTTAATATGGAAGCCAACCAAAATGTCATTAATTTCCCTTCATGTATAGTAAGGGAGCAGAAAGAAAGTGTTTCAGTGTGATCCATGTGACCATATCAACATCACCCAAGAATCTCTCGTGTCCGGAGCGACATCAAAAGTCCATCCCAAACCCTATACGCCCGACCCCCTCATCCCCAGACTCCACGCACATTCACACGAACACACACCCAACACCAGAGACACGTCTGCCACACCTCCCATGACCCACACGCTTCTCCCTTCTCTCTGTTCCAGGGGGATCATGGGAAATCTCCTGAAACTGCTGGCTTGCACCGAACTTGAGCATGGCCCAATAGTTTTCCTTGACTTTGAACGTGAGACCATCAGCTTCTTATGTTTTGAGTTTGCTTTTCTTTCCCTTTTCATCACGGTTCCTCCTCATTCGCTGTCCTCTACATTTTCACTTCCTTTTCTCCGCCATCCCTCTGTTTGTGCATCAATGCTTGGCATTCAAGGGTTTTTCGGTGACCTCAATTTGTGACGTGCCTTTTTTTTGCGCTCATCTCCAGGTCGACTGTGATCCGCTGAACTAAAGGTCGTCGTACGAATGCCACGCTTTTTTTAGCAGTTAGAGTGGGATGGAAACAATCACATAACACTTAACTTATCTCCTCTTTTTGGCCCCAAACTTGGCGCCATAATCTGTTCCTGTATGTTCTTATGCATCTGAATATGTGTGTGTGTGTAAGTGTGTGAATGCATTATTAACCAGTCTGAGGATTTAAGGAAGTGGGAATGGAAGCTGCCTTTTGAAAGGGGAGCCTCAATTTCCTTGTTCTCTGATGTTGTGTTCCCTTTAACCCTTACCTAAGCACTTCTCCCCCTCCTGAGTAATCCTTTTTTATGACACCTCTAACAGCTACATGCCTAACATCTCCTTTTTTTATGGAGGAAATAAAACTCCTGTCCTTCAAGTGTAAGAACCGGGAAGACTTAGAGCGGTTGTTGTCTAGTCTATAACATGAAATGTAGGCTGTCCTTCCTCTAAAGAATATTTAAATTGCTAGGAGATGTTCTTAAAGGGACACAAGCCATACAGTATAATGCCTTTGCTTGTAATTCATTATAGGGTCAATGACAAGTTAATTTTCTTCCAAATCTATTGATTAATTGACTTACTTAATACACCTCTTCAATGATGGACATGTTCAATTTCTACATTAAAATTCATTTTGATATGTATTTGTGGGGCTTAAAGTGAAAAATGTCTCAGTGGTGTAAATGACCTGAGATTATAAGAAAAAAAGTCACATTAAAAGGATGGAATTTTTAAATAATAATAATAATAATTATTATTATTATTATTATTATTATTATTTATTAAAAATCAGTGAAGCTATTTTATTTTAAAATATTTCATATTATTAATAAATTATCATATAAATATTATATATTATAATTGGTTTAAACAACATGCAGGAAGCCATATTGTTTTCATTAGACAACAAAAAAAAATATTGCATCAACCACCCCTGTAGACTCTCATAACTTGGTATTCATGAAATTTTAAATAATGTTATATACAATATCTTTAAAAATGATTTGAATGTGTACACTCACATGCATTAAGGTGTAAGGAAAATATGTAAAAATGTTACACCACATCTTTAGTATTTATTAAATGAAAACATGGTTGAAAATGGTATAAATGCTTTAAACACACACACACACACACACACACACACACACACACACACACAATTACGTTTCCAATAACTTGGCACATGTGTTTTCAACTACATTTTGTCATCTTGACAATTCTTACTTGTCATTGACCCTATAGCAGGATCCATGAAATGCAAAGTAGTAATATCAAAGTGTTGAATACCCAAGCAAAACATTTGGACAACAGCTGCTCTTCCTGATCTAGACTTTTTGGATTTGTGACAGTGAAACAATGATCACCTCTGTTACACTGCACTGGTTTACATTTCCTTAGTTCTGAAATGAGGTTACTGTGCCACTAATGGCATTCATAAAAACTCAATAATATCTCAAATGCAAGACACAAAAGCATAGACATAGGCTTTGAGCTCAAGATCAAATCAGTTTTACTGAATTGCTAATACATCTGATGAACCAAAAGGTCTTGTAAAAGTGTGCAAAGGGGAAAGCAAACATTACAGTACTACTGCAGCACTGATGTTAGTCTTCACACACTCTGTTCTTTGAAGATCACAGGCAGGATGAGCAAGCAGACCCGGGGGTGACATGATTGGGAGGAGCCACTGGCAATTACACTGAAGTGTAGTGTGTGTGTGTGTGTGTGTGTTTGTTTGCACTGAAGTGTGTTTGCTCAGCTGATAGCACAAACATCTATGTGTGTATTAATTCAAACAGAGTCAGAAAGACAGGGGAAATGCATTAAGGACCTCTGATAGGGGTAAATGCTGCCATATACATACAGCCTCTCCGTTTGGATGCGGTATAAGGGAGTGCACTTTTAAATTAGACCCTGCTTCACGTGGATCACATATCATACAGAGGCTTGGGGAGACTAAGAAATCTGATCTGGCAGACTTAATGACGGCACTACCCAAAATGCCCCTTGCTGCAGTTTTTAAAATAAGGTTCTTTATTGGCATCTATGGTTCCACCTAAATTGACGTCCACCAGGGGGCAATATTCTGTAGGACATTTGTTTGCCTTTGCTTTCCTGCCTCCTTTCATCGGCTTATTAATCAAATGTCTGTGACGCTCGCTGTGTTGGAAGCTGACACAACTCTTTAAACCCATCCTAGCCTCGCCAGCAACCCCACATGGAGCCGCTTCATTGGCCGTGGCCTTTGCTGACACTTCCCACTAGAGCTGTTAATATCTAGCCCAACAAATCCTAACACACACCGACACAACCTAAATCCTCCTCATGTACTTCCGACTCACAATAACGCCATAATCATTACCAGATTAATCCATGTGGATTTATGGTTCCTATCTTTCAAAGCCCGTTAGAAAGAGCTTTCCCCTCAGGGTGCCAAAGAAAGATGTTAATTCAATGCTAGCTCCATATTAACTCACACCATGAAGCTTTATTTCAATTAATTGTCCAGTTTTCAGATGTAACTCTGACTTGACTGGTTGAACACAATCCAGTTGATCCAAAACATAAGTTTTACCCATCAGAACAGGAAAAAATTATATCAGTATGACATTGTGACAGAGGTGATATATCTAACTCAGGTAGGCCAAGCGAGGAATTGAGAAAGGTGTATCGTTTGGGCATATGACTATAACATTCTGACTGACTCCATCTGACTTCTGCCCACAGATGCTCAGCCCACAGAGGCCGAGACAGCCGTGTGGAACCAGGTTAGTGCCGTGCTGGAAGAGGCCCATGGGATACTGGCGGAGTTACAGTCTTACAATGGAGCAGGACAAGAAATAAGAGAGGTAGGTTTATGACTCTAATTTTTTACATTTTCTGAAGAAAATTAGTGGCGCTTACCTGTGCAAAACTACAGTGTTCTAAGTGCTTGCTTACTCACCAAAGTTATATAAAAAAAAAAAGCCCATCTATTTCTGGAATCTAATCTTTTATCATCCTCCAGGCTAATAATGTGAGCATACATCTCAACAATCTGCATAATTTGAATTATCATGCATGTATGGTACAATTGATGTGGGCAGAGTTTGAATTGGTTTAAACTGGAAAATCTTCTGCAAATCACTAATGAAAAATTTGATAAATGTATCTATTTTATTTATTTAATAATATATACACTACCGTTGGAAAGTTTGGGGACAGTAACATTTTTAATGTTTCTGAAAAGTCTCTTAAGCTAATCAATGCTATATTTCTTATTATCAAAAATATTTTTTAAATATTATAATTTAAAATAACTGTTATAATAACTTTTATTTTAATATATTTTAAAATGTAATTAACTCCTATGATGGCAAAACTGAATTTTCAGCAGCCATTACTCCGGTTATCAGTGTAACATGATCCTTCAGAAACTATAATTTGCTGCTCAAGAAACATTTCTTATTATTATCAATGTTGAAAACAGTATATAATTAATATAATATAATACAATATAATATAATTAATATAATATATAATTAATATATAATATAATATAAAGAGTTTGTGACAAATGTTTTTAATATCACTTTTGATCAGTAAAAATGCATCTTTGCTGAATAAAGTATAAATTTCTTTCAAAAAACGTTGAATCCCCAATTTTTGGTAACACTATCTATAATAAGGTTTCATTAGTTAACATTAGTTGCCTACTTTAGTTATGAACTAAGAATTAACAATATTTCTACAGCATTTATTAATCGTAGTCAATGTTAATGTCAGCATTTACTAATACATTATTAATATAAAAAATTGTATTTGTTAACATTAGTTAATGCACTATGAACTAACATGAACTAACAATGAATGACTATTAACTAACATGAACAAAGATTAATAAATACTGTAACAAATGTATTGCTCATTGTTAGTTATGATAGTTAATACGTTAACTAATGTTAAAAATTGAGACCTTATTGTAAAGTTTTCCCCACTTTTGTGTTTTGTCAATTCAACTAGTTATTAGTGGTGTTGCTTTACTTAGAAAAAAAATGCTAATAATTATTAATAATTAAGCACATAGGCATCATAAAGCATTAGTTTAAAGGGTTAGTTCACCCAAAAATGAAAATTTGGTTATCACTTACTCACCCTCAAGTTGTTCCAAACCTGTATGAGTTTCTTTCTTCTGTTGAACACACACTAAAAGATATTTTAAAGAATGTTGATAACTAGACAGTTGACAGTAGCCATTGACTTCCATAGTATATATATATTTTTTATCAATGGCTACCGTCAACTGTATGATTACCAACATTCTTTAAAATATTTTCTTCTGTGTTCAACAGAAGAAAGAAACTCATACAGGTTTGAAACAATTTGAGGGTGAGTGATTACCAAATTTTCATTTCTGGGTGAACTAACCCTTTAAGCATGCTGGTGGTTTGAATCATTCTGGTTTATAAACAGCAGATGAGCAGGAGTTATTCAGCTGTGAATGTTTCACATTGCTTAGCTAAGTGATTACAGTCTACAATGTACATTCATTAAAAGTGTACAAATGACCTTGTTAGTTTAGTCAGTGTAAATGAATTTTTTGTAAATTAAGTGTTCTTGCTCGTCCTTCTCTCCAGGCGATTCAGAACCCCAATGACCTCCAGTTGCAGGAGAAAGCCTGGAATGCAGTCTGCCCTCTTGTGGCCAAGCTCAAGAGATTCTATGAATTTTCTCTCAGGCTAGGTAAGTGGGTGGCCATTTTTTTCCAGTTGTCTTTTTTTATAGTCATGTAATGGACCTTGCGTGCACAAGTCATCCAATGCGCTGACCGTGCGTACAACGAGTGGTGCAAGCATCCGTTTCTGTCCTCCTCTGCAGCTGACCTCGTAAAGAGTTGGCATGGCAACTGTGGCAGCAGAGCGTATAGGAGGCTGCGTTTCTACCTCCCATGCGCGCTGACAATTCAGTAAACTGTTTGCAATAGTCGATCAGCTGCATCTTTTTTCACAGCAGTGCTGACTAGTGAGAAACGCAGATCTCTGGCCAGACAGATAACATGCAGATAAGCTTTCCCTGTCGCGCTATGGCATCGCAGTGACTCATGAGAAAAAGAGGCTCCACCCTCTTCAACACATCGTGCGATCCGCAATATCTGGTCCTCGGCTAATAGAGTCAGGTTTCTCGGTAGGCCTCCAGATAAAACATATCAGCTCCTTATTTATAGTAGGGCTGCTGCATATTTAATGAGAGGAAAGGATAGCTCCTCTGGAGACATGCTTAGGCATACTAATGACATTCAGAGATGGCTTCGCTCTGATGGTGTAGCTGTACGTCTTTTAGTCACCAAACAGGAAACAAACACTAAGAGCTTTACACTGGTAAGCAGTACAGCACAGACATACAGCATAGATGCACTCTCATTAGATAACATTAATGCAGTGATAATACTGCATTAACACTGCTTACGACATGTCTCTCTGGAATGCTTGATTCTGATAAATCAATAATGCGCCACAGAGTGGTCAAATTACTTCCATTCAACATTTTGGGGTCAGTAAGATTTTTTAAATGTCTTTAAAAGTCGTCAATTATGCTCAACAAGGATGCATTTACTTGATCAAAAATATAGGAATCATTCTAATATGCTGATTTGCATATTGCGGTTCAAACGAATAATTAGACAAATAATTTAAACTAGTGCTGTCAGATTGATTAATCGCGATTAATTGGATCGAACATAAAAGTGTATATATATATATATATATATATACACACACACATCGATCAGACATAACATTATAACCTGAAGTGAATAACATGAAGTGAATAACACTGGTTATCTCTTCATCACGGCACCTGCTAGTGGGTGGGATATATTAGGCAGCAAGTGAACATTTTGTCCTCAAAGATGATGTGTTAGAAGCAGGAAAAATGGGCAAGTGTAAGGAGGATTTGGATGTGATGGCTAGACGACTGGGTCAGATCCTCTCCAAAACTGCAGCTCTTGTGGGGTGTTCCTGGTCTGCAGTGGTCAGTATCTATCAAAAGTGGTCCAAGGAAGGAACAGTGGTGAACCGGCGACAGGGTCATGGGCGACTAAGGCTCATTGATGCACATGGGGAGCGAAGGCTGGCCCGTGTGGTCCGATCAAACAGACAAGCTACTGTAGCTCAAATTGCTCAAGAAGTTAATGCTGGTTCTGATAGAAAGGTGTCAGAATACACAGTGCATCGCAGTTTGAAGTGTATGGGGCTGCATAGCCGCAGACCAGTCAGGGTGCCTATGCTGACCCCTGTCCACCGCCAAAAGCACCAACAGTGGGCACGTGAGAATCAGAACTGGACCACGGAGCAGTGGAAGAAGGTGGCCTGGTCTGAAGAATCACGTTTTCTTTTACATCACGTGGATGGCCGGGTGCGTGTGCATCGCTTATCTGGGGAACACATGGCACCAGGATGCACTTTGGGAAGAAGCCAAGTCAGCGGAGGCAGTGTGATGCTTTGGGCAATGATCTGCTGGGAAACCTTGGGTCCTGCCATCCATGTGGGTGTTACTTTGACACGTACCACCTACCTAAGCATTGTTGCAGACCATGTACACCCTTTCATGGAAATGGTATTCCCTGGTGTCTGTGGCCTCTTTCAACAGGATAATACGCCCTGCCACAAAGCAAAAATGGTTCAGGAATGGTTTGAGGAGCACAACAACGAGTTTGAGGTGTTGATTTGGCCTCCAATTTCCCCAGATCTCAATCCAATCGAGCATCTGTGGGATGTGCTGAACAAACAAGTCCATGGAGGCCCCACCTCGCAACTTACAGGACTTAAAGGATCTGCTGCTAACATCTTGGTGCCAGATACCACAGCACACCTTCAGGGGTCTAGTGGAGTCCATGTCTCGACGGGTCAGGGTTGTTTTGGCAGCAAAAGGGCCAACACAATATTAGGTCATAATGTTATGCCTGATCAGTGTATATATGTGTGCGTGTATATATATTAACTTGACAGCACTAATTTAAACTTAAATTAATATTTCACATCCATGTATTTATAAATTTAGTAAGCCACTATGTAGTCCATGGAATAATGTACAGTCAGTCATTTTATTACTTATTCATACATTAGAGTTTGGTTGAAATGAACTGGAGTTTTAAAAGCAAGCAGCATTTCTGATCATGGTCATACTGCAGTTTGGAGTCATTAATGCTTGCATCAGCCACGACTTCAAACGTTCTTCAGTATCTAGGCAACACTGAAGTGATTACAGGTTCTTACGATAAAATGCAGCAATTACAAAAATACAAAAGAGAGGCATTAGAGGTAAATACAATGATAACTGTTGTGCTGGTAACCATGGAGATGAAATACATTGCAGTGCTGCGCTATTAATACATTATGCTGGTATGCCGTGCGGATTACCAATTCGATTAAAGGTCAGAGGTGACCTTGAGGGACCACAACAGTATTCAGTGTCAATGACTTTGAAAAAAACAAAGAAATTCCAGTAAAAATCTGTAATCAATCTCTCTTTGCAGAGAACGCCCTGCGCAGTCTATTGGAGGCCCTAACTAGCCCTCCCTACGCTCCCATGCAGCATCTGGAGAGAGAGCAGGCCCTCGCCAAACAGTTTGCAGAAATCCTGCACTTCACTCTCAGCTTTGATGAGCTTAAGGTGAGCGTTTCTCACGCCTTACTCACTTTGATTTCATGTGCTAAAATATTTAGCCCTGCACTCAGTCAAGCCTCTTCACACTGATGTTCTCTGAGAGGCACGGCAAGCAAAATGTCTAGATGACAACACTATTAGCTGGTCTGTCTTTAAAGTGCACCCTTGAGATTGGACATATAAGAAATAATTATATACAGAGTGATGCATTGTTTTCTGTCACCTGTTGAAGTTGGAAGTATCCACTTATTGAACCAAGGCTCAGTACATCTATGAATTGGCTGGAAAGTACATTCTAGGGCTTTTCACACTGAGCTTAAACCCAGGTTATCATCATTCTAAACCCCGCTTTTAACCCCGCATAAAGGAGCGGGCTTACCTGGGGTTATAAAACCCTGCTCTGGAGGTGCCAAACCTGCATTGCGGTGCCAAATATGTACAGTGTGAAACAATATGGTGTTAGAATGTTAGGACTAGGTGCTTAGCAACTGACAACCAATCGCATGCCTTATACACCCATATCGAAAACACGAATTTCGAAGCTGTTGTGTTTATTTTAAAAACACGTATGCTTCTAATAAGTAACTAGATAAGACCGTTTGGGGTGTGAGTGTGTGTAATTTATGTTGTAGAACAAAACATCCAAGTATCGTCAACTTAGGTTTATCACAGATCTTATTTTACTCAGTTGAAAAACCCCATAGGAAAATCTCGAGGGAACCACTGGTGAATTAGTCTTCTGGGTTTTGACATAATCCCTGCACCTCTCTGGCTGTGTCCGAAATCGCCCCCCCTCTCGCCGGAAGTAGTAGGTCATCCGGGTACTTTTCACCTACTCTTTTATGAGTACTGTGAATTTGGACATACTTCTTTTGTCACATACTGTTTTTCGCCTACTATATAGTAAGGAAGTATGTGATTTCAGATGCAGTCAAGCTCAACGCCTAGATAATACCCATAATGCACTGTGGCGGTCGTGTCGAATGAATTCCCACGTTGAATCATCCATCCATTTTCCAAACCGCTGGTCCAATGTGGGTACAGCGTAATATACAGGTATAAATTCCTTTTTAATTGATTATTGTTTCATTAAGGTTTATACATGCTAGTTTCCATGACAGAGATAAATCTTTTCATTACTACTGGAGCTGCCAGTTTGCTAAGTTTCAAATAATTATTAAACATCAAGCACAAACTATGCAAAAGCAGCAGCCCTTCCAGTGCACTCAATGTCCGAATTCACTCACTCATTTTCATTCACTTCTTCAAGTGGACTATATTAGTGGATTAATGTAGGGAATAGTGAATGAGAGTATAGGGGGCGATTTCGAACAGCTTCGATTCTACAGCAGGTCGCGTGCTGCGTTCGTTGGAATCAATGACACTGACACCGCAAATATGCAAATAAGAACGTTAACCCAAGGGTTTAGGAATATAACGTCAGTTTATAGCTAAATACCCAGGATTAATGAATTAACCCCAGGTAAAGTATGAGCAGTGTGAAACGTGAAGCAAGATAACCCAGGACTCTGTTTACCAGGGCTTTAGAATGACCCAGGGTTAACTATTTCAAGTGTGAAAAGCCCTTCTCTTTGTCTGAGAAATAATATGCACTAAAGACGCTTTGATCTAAATCCTGTCTTTACTACTAGATGACAAATCCAGCCATACAGAATGACTTTAGCTACTATAGGAGGACCATCAGCAGGAATCGTCTGAACAACCAGCAGGTAAGATCAACAATCTGCTGAAATCGACATTACTATAAAAGTGCTCACTTCGCCACTGATCTGCAGCGACAAAGGAGCTCATTCGTTTTCAATTAAAAAACGACAAATCTAAATGAAAAATAGTGCAGAACACCAACTAGCAACCAACAGTTGAACAACCCTAAAAGTAACCATTTGAGAATTTTATAAATGTCTGAATAAAAAGAGTACATTTGTATGAGGAGATTAGCTAACGTGTTAATTAAAAAAGAAGCATTTATATTAGTGCTGGGCAATCGATTAATCGCATCCAAAATAAAAGTTTGTGTTTACATAATATATGTGTGTGTACTGTGTATAATTATGTATATATAAATACACACTTCATGTATATATTTAAGAAATATTTGCATGTATATACTGTATATATATTTATATAATTTATCTTATATATAAATATAAAAAAATTCTTAAATATATACATGCATGTGTGTGTATTTATATATACATAATAATTATACACAGTACACACACATATATTATGTAAACACAAACTTTTATTTTGGATGAGATTAATCGATTGCCCAGCATTAATTTATATGCAACCGAAACATCTGAAGTAACATTTTCCATTTGCATTACAGTTAGAAGCTGAGAATGAAGTAAATAATGAAATGGCCAATCGGATGTCACTCTTCTACGCTGAAGCCACACCCATGCTCAAAACCCTGAGCAATGCCACGACTAAGTTTGTGTCGGAGGTAAGTAATGATTTCACTGAATCTACTGTAAATGCTTTGTAAATTCTGTAAATGGAGAAAACAGAAATGTTGTCGCCCTCTAGTGGCTCTTACTGGTGTTGATTCACATGCATGTTGCAGAACAAGACTTTGCCAATCGAGGACACCACAGATTGCCTGAGCACCATGGCCTGCGTGTGCCGTGTCATGCTGGAGACTCCGTAAGTTCATCTGATTCAACGTCTTCTCAATAAAAGAATGCAATTATTTGAGGATTTATTCATGTCAGTTATCCAGAATAGGTTAAATTTAGTTTAAAGTGATCACTTTTTCCTGTCTCAAGGGAGTACCGGTGCCGTTTCACTAACACAGACACCATGTTGTTCTGCATGCGTGTGATGGTGGGCGTCATCATCCTTTATGACCATGTTCATCCAGTGGGTGCCTTTGCCAAGACCTCCAAGATTGATGTAAGACCAACTTGTTATTTTCAGATACAGTATTTGGGCACCTTAAAAATATATGAATGTCATTGCATTATATATTAAAATATCAAACCAAGTATAATATATTTCATAGAGACAAAAAGACACTTTCCAAGCAAAACATTTTACAAAAATATACACATTCTACGGTTAAAAAAAGTTTCTGGACACTTTCTGGATGTCAAATGTTAGATCACATTCACAGTTAATGTGAACTATATCTTGAGGAGAACTGATGTCAAAATCAGGCGAGTTAGTTTATAGTCACTGCAAAAATGGCCCGGAAAAGCATAATTGGTTTGCAGATGCCATTTTGTTTGTGTCTAATGCAATTAAATTCATACATTTAAGTGTGGCTAAAGTGTCTAGAGGCAGATTCAACTGCTGTATATTTTGAGAATATTATATAATTTAACTGCTCTCGTAAACGTATACAGTAAAAATCATTTACTCACCCTCGTGTCAGTCCAAACCTGTATGACTTTATTTTATCTGCAGAACATAAAAGATGATAAAATGAATGGGGACTGCATAAAGCCGGTTCAAATTATGCACAATTTTTATGGAGCATGGCCATAGCCATATTATAGCTTTGTGTGATATAGTAAAAATATCATTATGTAATGAAAATCTTATCCCTCTGCTGTAGGTCTGAAATCTCATGTGCACCAATTACACATCTCTGCATGCCATATTTGAATATACACTACCAAAAGGAGTCTCTTATGCTCACCGACACCAAGGCTGCATTTATTTGATCAAAAGCACAAGTAAAAATTACAAAATATTAATACAATTTAAAAAAACAGTTTTCTATTTTAATATATTAAAAAATGTAATTTATTCCTATGATGGCAAAGTTGAATTATATTAGAAAAAAATATTTAAAGTCCTCATGAAATCAAAATTGACCCTATTTACTTTGTTAGCACACATTACAGGTCTTAGGGTGAACAATTAATCCGTGCAATTTTAATCAAAATCTGAAAAGTTACTTCCGGTCTGGAATGGCGTTCCTTTTCCGATGACGTCAGTTTGACGGCTTGGGTTTAAATATCCTTAACCACTCCCCTCCAACAGTTAGTCTGCTATGAGAGATGGAGAGGAGGAGAGCTGAAGTAAAACCCTGCCCTCTATTCAAAATTCCTCTATTCAAACTCACTTGCTACTTCCGGTTCACTGGGACTTTAAAATTGTAACAGTAGCTTGGACTCCATTACAGATTTGCGCAAAACTTTTGCTATATTTTCTAAATGTTGATAAAAAGCTATTGCGAAATGACGGCGTTTCCATTAACCGATGTTATGCGACTAAAACGTAATTTTTCCCTCTCACAATAAGTCATTTCAAAAATCATGCAACGGATGTTTGTAGGTTTACATATATCGCAGCCACCGCAATAGCCATTATTTTTAATCGAAGGAGACGTAGGCATGTTATCCAAGCATTAATGGCAAAGAAAGCCCCTTGTACTTGGGAGCGGCCACATATGAGGTGTTTGTGGGTGTTTCTTCCTCATATCTGCTTCGAGGTCTTGATGAATTGTGGCATTTCTGTTGTTTAGAATCCAGTATTCCCATAATTCTTTTGTCTTTTATGAGTGCAATTCACTCATTTGAACTTTTTCGTGATATATGGCCGTTTTTGCGAAATTGACGTGTTTCCATTGGGCGTATTTTCAATTCACAATTTCAATTTGTGCAATTTGAAGGGTAATGGAAATGCAGCTAGTGTTTCACAATATAACTGTTTTGTATGTTTGATCAAATAAATGCAGCTTTTGTGAGCAAGAGAGACTTCTTTGAAAAACATTTAAGGCACAATATGTAGGACTTTTGCATTAAAATATCCAAAAACTAATAGAACAATGTTATATATTTTGTTGATTTGTGTACTTACATTATCCCAAATGTTTCCAAGAATGTTTAAATCCAGAGAAATAAGCCATTTTAACCAGGACACAGGCCGTTTCCGTGCGTCACCTATCTATGACATCATACCAGCGTTACCCTCGATTTCTATGAAACATGGAAACACCAAAGCCACTTTAATATATTATGCGTTTTATTAGACAGATGAGCAACTGTTTGGATACATTCATTGACAGAAAACGAATCGTTGTTATATAGCTCAACACAGTTAGTCTTACTGTTTAAATCTCGTTTTCTTGATTTACCGCAAGTACCATGTTTTACCATGACTAATATCAATCTAGCTTACTGCAGTGTGCAACAAGTGTCTCATAGTAGCCGTCGAGCGAACGCACAGAGTAGCATTATAACAACTTTCAACACACTCAAATTTATCTAATATGATAAAACAGCGCTGCATGACCGGAAGAAGCGGAAGTGGCGACTGTGGCATAATAAAAGCTCCACTGCTCTCGAGCCGTGTGTTGCACTTGTCTCTCATTAGCAATCACTCCAGTGGCCTTATTCCGCCTCAACGGCTTTCAGACCCACCCTGCTTCATACTACAGTAACGTTAATAAATCTTTAATACAGTAGCTCATCCATGAATATGATTTCTGCCCGAGTCCTTTTCCACCGGTTGTAGAGGTGAATACACCAACTCTCATGATTCCGCAAAATCAAGGCGTCATCAAGCTACACCTTTGTTTTGAAATTAAGCGACCTCTAGCGGTGACAATTACATATTGTGCCTTTTTAAAAAAAAGCTTTATTCCAAACTTTCGACTGGTAGTGTATGTGAATGCAGATGACATTTGAGAGCTGCAGCAGAGGGATTTTCAGTAAATTAAATTTTCCTCACACAAATGCTATTCTGTGACTTTAAAAGACTTGCAATATAGCACTCAGGTGGCTACTTTTATGGTGCTTATGTGTCATTTTTGGAGCTTGACATCATCAGTCCTGGCTTTCAATTTATGAAAATGAGCAAGCTGGATGATATCTCCACATATTGTGGTGCACCTAAATCTATCTGGATCAGCACTTATGGTTGTTTAATGTATGTTTTTTTGGGTCTGTGGGTGGGCGTCCATGATCACAGTCAGGGGTGAGGGACAGAAAGAGGTGACCTTTCTTTTAAAGCTGTATTTCCGCATGCATGTGTGTGTTGTGCAGATGAAGGGCTGCATCAAGGTGTTGAAAGAGCAGCCTTCAAACAGTGTGGAGGGACTGTTGAATGCACTGAGGTTAGTTGGAGTAAAACATTTCACACATGTGATTGTCTCAACTGTATGTGCAGCACATGTATGACCTGAAAACTTTCTTTCTTTCATCCAGGTATACAACAAGACATTTAAATGATGACAGCACCTCTAAACAAATCAGGGCTCTGCTTCAATGAGAGCAGGAGGAGAGGGAGGAACCACAGAGAAAGAGACTGTCAGAGAACAAACGATGGTGGCTGGCAAACCTCTGAAACCTGTTTGTTTACAAGAGCAACTCGATCTCAAATTAAATAGATATTCTAGAAAAGAGAAAGGAATATGAAAATAAATATATATATATAGAGAGAGAGATTGTTGATGGTTCATCATCGTGTGTCATTTTATAAAAGCAGGAAAAATAGAGATATATATGTATATTAAAATTCATTAATTAAACAAAACTACCCGGTGTGGATATAAAGGTCTTTCAAAAACATATTACACATTTAAGAATTGAGCTAAAAAGCTATAATTAAAACCACCAACAAAAATGGTTCATATTCCAAGTTACGTCTGAGAGTATTTTTGCACACTTGAAAAGGAATCCCACCTCACAGAAAATACTTTAACATGGCTTGAAACTGTATAGTTCAGATCCTTTTTCATGTGTTCAGATTTGATTTGTAATGCCTTCGCCTCATTATCCTCGATATGCTTCATCCAACGCATTCTGGGAATTGTGGGTTTCCCGATAAAACTGCAGTCCTTGGCATTTCATCTTCGGCACAAAGTCTGTTAAAGGATAAATGTAAAGATCACATACTTGAGACACATCTCTGCTGATATCGCCAGAAATCAAACTATAATCATCTAGCTGTATATACTCGGAAAGCACAGGATAGTTTTGTAAAGAAATGAAGCGTTTTGTTAGACTTCTTCACTAGTGCTGTACAGCAATACTCTACCACCAAGGTGACAACTGCAAACACGTACATTTGAAATGCCTTCATACCAATGTATGAGACGCCGGATAATGCTAACAGCTCGTCTGTGGAGTTTAAAGGCCAGTTGTACATATCATCAGACGAACAATCCTTTAAAAAGCTTGATTTTCTTTTTTGCTCTTGTAAAGTTGACGTTAAAATGGAGCGAGTAAGCCATGAAACTGCAATTCAGACGCGAACACACATTCTGCCCTGTGCCATAGCTGCTTCCTGTACCACTGCGTCTCATTCACAGTCCAGACGGAGCAACATATAATAAACATCATCAGTAGAAAGCTAACAAATAAACCAAATCACACCATTGTGAACAACAACACAGCGATGTGGATTTGCTTTCCTCTGTATTCAAAAGCAAATCATTGCCAAACGAGACTGCAACATTGCCTTTTAGATAAATAGAAGTGATGCGCTGTGTGACGTTCGAGTGATTCGTTTTATCATGAACACAATCTCCTGAGATGGAAAACTCAAAAAACAACAGGCTTGAAGGTGCAAAACACTTGACTTGGTGTAAATAAGAGGATTTTCTTGTTGAGGCCTAAACAAATGTTCAATAGAGATTCTTTGTTAGAATTACAGAATTAAAAAAAAAAAAAAAAAAAGATGTGGGTTGAAAAACAAAAGAATGAATCAAAAAGATTACCGCGACAAACGCAGTGCTGTACTTTGAGTGTCTCTCGCCATTAGTCGAACTTGATTTGATCTTCTAATATGTTTTCTATATGGAGTTCTGTTGAAAAACAAAAGCTCTGTATGAATATATAGATGGCATGCTGTAAAAGTTCAGACAAGACTGTAAATATGGTGTTTTTATTCATTTTTAATTGTTCGGTGAATCTGAATTGGGTATGTGTTGTCTCTAAGAAAACCATGCGTTTTGGCTTGGACCATTGGACTTGCCGTAGACATGTTCCAGATCTTCAACTTCATATCAGCGGGGAAATTCAAACAGGGCAGGGAGGAGGGTGGGGGGACGGGCTGTCCATTTGCTTGTTATTTTGTACATTTTGTGCAAGAAATAAACTTGTCATTTACTACATTCAACATGGCGTTTTGTCATTGACCTTTCTTCTCTGACCCTTTTTTCCTCATAAAAGGTTATTCCATCTTTAGTATCACAGGGCACAGAAATGTATTTCTAAGGTTGAATGATATCAGATGATGCTTTGAATCACACTGACTCAGGTAAATAAGTGCTCTGAGTTGCTGTCCATGGTGCCGTTTTCTGAACACACCCAATTAATGCCAATCACTGCTAGGACTATTTATTATCAGTTCAGAGAATTAATATGTCCCAAATTATGAATAAAATCGTGTCATGTATTTGTAACAAAACACAGGTTTATCAGAAAGTTGGATTGTCTGCAGTACAATGGTCAGATATGCATGTATGTGTGTATATGTATGTATATATACACCAATCAGGCATAACCCACCTTATGACCACCTTCCTAATATTGTGTTGGTCCCCCTTTTGCTGCCAAAACAGTCTTGACCCGTCGAGGCATGGACTCCACTAGACCCCTGAAGGTGTGCTGTGGTATCTGGCACCAAGATGTTAGCTGCAGATCCTTTAAGTCCTGTAAGTTGCGAGGTGGGGCCTCCATGGATCAGACTTGTTTTTCCAGCACATCCCACAGATGCTTGATTGGATTGAGATCTGGGGAATTTGGAGGCAAAGTCAACCATTCCTGAACCATTTTTGCTTTGTGGCAGGGCGCATTATCCTGCTGAAAGAGGCCACAGCCACCAGGGAATACCGTTAGGTAGGTATGCTTAGGTAGGTAGTACGTGTCAAAGTAACATCCACATGGATGGCAGGACCCAAGGTTTCCCAGCAGAACATTGCCCAAAGCATCACACTGCCTCCGCCGGCTTGCCTTCTTCCCATAGTGCATCCTGGTGCCATGTGTTCCCCAGGTAAGCCACGCACATGCACCCGGCCATCCACGTGATGTAAAAGAAAACGTGATTCATCAGACCAGGCCACCTTGTTCCACTGCTCCTTGGTCCAGTTCTGATGCTCATGTGCCCACTGTAGGCGCTTTCGGCGGTGGAAAGGGGTCAGCATGGGCACCCTGACTGGTCTGCGGCTATGCAGCCCCATACGCAACAAACTGCGATGCACTGTGTATTCTGACACCTTTCTATCAGAACCAGCATTAACTTCTTGAGCAATTTGAGCTATGGTAGCTCATCTGTTTGATCGGACCACACGGACCAACCTTCACTCCCCACGTGCATCAATGAGCCTTAGCCGCCCATGACCCTGTTGCCGGTTCACCACTGTTCCTTCCTTGGACCACTTTTGATAGATACTGACCACGGCAGACCAGGAACACCCCACAAGAGCTGCAGTTTTGGAGATGCTCTGACCCAGTCGTCTAGCCATTAACAGGTGCCGTAATGAAGAGATAATCAGTGTTATTTATTCTAAACTCAATGTTATGCCTGATCGGTGTGTGTGTGTGTGTGTATGTATATATATATATATATATATATATATATATATATAGAGAGAGAGAGAGAAAGAGAGAGAGAGAGAAAATTAAGCAGCACAACTGTTTTCAATATTGATAATAAGAAATGGTTCTTGAGGACCAAATTAGCATAGAAAAATATCTGAAGGATCATGTGACTCTGAAGACTGGAGTAAAAAAAAGAACACTTTTTAAAAAAATCCCAAACTTATGAACAGTAGTGTATACTGAAGTTTCAAAATACATTCAGAATATTTTTTCACTCAGAGAATCTGAGATTCAAAAAACTAAATATATTATGACATAAAATGAGTAATAAATATTTTGGATGCTGGCTAGCATGATCATCAAGTTGCATACAGACTTATGAAATTCAAATTAAACAATGAGAAAATATTTATATTAATTTGTGAATTTAACTTTTACTGTAAGTCAAATTATTTTGCAGGCAATATTAATTACAGTTATGCTCAAATTTATATACCCCTCGCAGAATCTGCACAGTTTAATTTTACAAAACAAGAATCATTAAAAATATTTTTTTTATTTAGTACTGTACTGAATAAGCGATTTCACATAGTAGATGTTTACATATAGTAAAATCCACAAGACAAAATAATTGAATATATAAAAATGACCCTGTTCAAAATGTTACATACCCTTAATTATTAATACGGTGTTGTTACCAGGATGAGTAAACACTTTTTTTCGGTGATAGTTGTTCATGAGCCCCTTGTTTGCCCTGAGCAGTTAAACTGCCCACTGTTCTTCAGTAAAATCCTCCTGGTCCTGCACATTCTTTGGTTTTCCAGCATCTTTTGCATATTTGAACCCTTTCCCAAAAGTGACATGCATCATGTTTCCTTCTTGAGCATCAGTGAATGTTTTCATCTTTTGTAGTAGTTGTGTATGAATCCCTCAATTGTCCTCAGTGTGTAAAGACGGATCTCAAAATCATACAACCACAGCTAGAAACTGTTTAAATATGCAAAAGATGCTGGAAAACCAAAGAATGTGCATGACCTGCAGGACTTTTCTGATAAACAGTGGGCAGTTTAACTTCTCAGGACAAAAAAAGTGACTCATGAACAACCATCACAAATCATTAAAACTGTCGTGGATCATCTAGGTGACAACACAGGGCCTGTCCAAATACCCACACTTGTGAGCTTGGCCACTTGAGAACTTGTGTACGCAACAGGATGTAAGTGCGCAAAATTGTCCCAAGCCTTAACCCTCTGGTACTGTTCACGTGTTGGTTAAAAAATTTTTATTTTTTTATTTTTAAGTTTATTTGAATGAAATGATTGTACTACATTTTAGTTCGATAATATTTTTTATTTCATATTTTGTATTTTTAGGTAATTTCTTGGTACTAAATTATATTTATGCAGTAGTTATATAATCCAATTATTCACTTTTTGAGCAGGGACCTGAAACTGTCATAAATCTTGAATTCTTTGGAGAACAGACTTAAGATTAAAAGTCTGTTTAAAGACAACACTTGGCAGATTATTGCTGAGGTGATAAAAGTTTAAAAAAGTGACCCTGAAAAAGTTATAAAATTTTACATTTGTTATGAAAAATGCACAAAAATAAGTCATTTTTGACCGCGAACAATACAAGTGTGAATTTTTTTCAGGACCATTTAACCTTTTCAAATCATGTCCATGTTTTTTGTGTGTTCACACAGCAAGTGCCAAAACCTTTACAAAGTGTCGTACCATTCAAATTAAGAAAAATAAATAAATAAAATAAATAATAATAGCAAAGTGTAAAATTTTTCGGTCAAAAAATTACCAAATAGCACCAGAGGGTTAAAAATGCCACAGCTCAATGCCCTTAATGCATACTAAACCCACACTATCGGCTAAGGGTATCCCATCATGCATCATGTTCAGGAACTGCCCCGATATCACGAGATGTTGAGGAAAACATTCCACTGTAAGTTAAATTAATTAT
This sequence comes from Coreius guichenoti, assembly GCA_039654105.1. Lineage (NCBI taxonomy): Eukaryota > Metazoa > Chordata > Actinopteri > Cypriniformes > Gobionidae > Coreius > Coreius guichenoti. The sequence continues at coordinate 27,524,527 of CM077184.1, forward strand.
ACATTACATATAATTTGGTAGTAAAACAAAGTGTTGCACATTTCATTGGTACAACGATGAGTATGTGTATTTTGTACAACATTTGCAACTGCTTTTTAATCACTAAATTAGAAGCACCACAGTTACGAAATTGTGTTGCCTGTTACAGTTTATGAAGAGTTTATTTTAAAATGCAAAGTATTGAAAATTAAAATAAAGCTCTGTAAACACATTTTTACACACTATAAGTGTGTCCCATCAGGTAATCAAAAGTTCTACACACACTTGAGCCAAATACAGGAAATATGTCATGTAAGCAGACAAGTGGTCAAGTGCAAAGTTGTAGAATATAACTGCAACATACAAAGTTAAGTGTTTTCTCTACACCTGGTTTTCAGTAAAGTGAAGTAAGTAAAAGTATTGTTTTCCCCTTAAACTACAATGTTGGTATTATGGTTTATGACATGAGTAATGTAAGAGTAATCTGGTTCTTCAATTATCTTTTTTTAGGGTGGCATGCTAAAACTGCAATACAAACCGGATGTTCACAAACGGTGTATATTAGCTTCACATCTAACCACCAGGGGGCAGCAAAGTATTACATTTGAGACTTCATGTCTATTTTCACAGCTCATAAGTATCAGGGGGCCCTACATTTTTTATAGCTTCATATCAGCTCTTATTAAAACATTAACACCCACATATATCATATGTACACATAAATGTTACCACATCTTTACAGAAGCCCCAGTGAGTTTGAGAAGGGTCTGGTGGATATTAGTGCAGAGAGAGCTTTAATAATCTGGGGCAGAACAACACACAGGAGATGAGAGATGGAGAGTGTGTGGTTATTATTGGAACACAGTGAAGAGCCAAGACATACATTGAACACACATATGATTCATGTACCACAAGCCTTTCTCTGAAAATATAGAGAAAAAGATACAATCCCATGTTCTTAATGCACCATCTTCAAGTAACATATATTCATATTTATGTTGCTGCTACACTGAACTAATTAAGACACACGTCTAATGATTCAACCACTTAGTTCTGGAATGTACCTTTACTGTAATTACAATTTAACTAACTAAAAGCTCAGTAGTCATTTGCACTGCATTATTCATAGGTTGATTAAATGTTTATTTCAGCCCTCTATACCTTTGTACATTCAAGACTCCATCCATCTGAAAATAAATATTTCATCAGTGATTATCCTGTCATAAACTGAGCTGACATGTCTAGACACGTCCAGTGCTGACCCAGTAGATACAGGCAGTCAATCATCTCAGATCCGTCCATTGAGACTGTGAGAATGCTATATCACCCTTCCTGCCAAAGACTCATGTTGGACTAGGATCTGCATTTGGCAGTATTTTTCAGAGTTTTCCAGGTAATTTGAGGATGAGTTAGTCCGTTGGCAGGTGCACAAACCGGCTCAACGTGCACCCGGCTGTGCCACCCCAACATCAACATCAAGAAAGAGAGGGAAGTAAAGTGTGGATTTTCTATCCGTAGGGCATGGACTGTGACAGTTACTGGCTGTGTTTTATGACGGCCCTTAAGGGTTGATGACAGCGTGTATGTCATTTAACTACGTTAGATTAGCTTTAGCCCACTTTATCAGTATACTCCCATAACCCTGAGTCTAGTTTACTAACAATGCATTTGTTATGCGTATTCAAAGGATATCTTGGCACAAGGCTGTAATGAACTGTAGTTTTATTCCCCAACCGTCATCACCTCCACCTGCCCTGTTCACACCCACACCAACTGTAACAAGAGCGGTTACACAGCGAATCATACTCAGACACAAGTCAGCGTCCATGTAATGTTTTAAGGAAACAAGACTTATCAGTAGTACAATAAAATACTGTTTTGCATTTAAAAAAAAAAAATATTATGCCCCTTCGATATTTTATTGTACTACTGATAAGTCTTGTTTCCTTAGACACAAGCGTCCATGTTAATGTTTTGAGTATTCACTGTGTAACCGCTTGTTACAGTATATATATGTAAAGACTGAATATATGTAAAGACTGAATATGAATATATATATATATATATATATATATATATATATATATATATATATATATATATATATATATATATATACACACACACACACACACACGTGTATTTATGTATACATGTATACATACATATAAATTTTTATGTTAAAAATAAAAATTTTTTTTTATGTTAAATGTTAAAACATACAAACTTGTATTGCAAACAGAAAAGAAGAGGCTCTCCCTGATACACTTTGGCAAAACTTTGAGAAAACTATCACAAAGACAATTTCTCTCTCTGAGGGCCAACACAAAATGTTCACACAGTTTTAAGCTCAAAAATCTATTCAAAATCTATTCATTCAGATCAATACCCAGCAGCGTAGCTTACATTACTTACAAACTTATAACTACTAAAAAACCTTAGCCGTTCTGCATGAAAATTTCCCGTACCAATGTGTAACAAAGACCATAATGCTCTTACATATTTACAAGAACATATTTCGAGGCATGGTAAAGTCATTAACCTCTTTGTTACTTATATATGTGTCTGTGCACTTGTAATATATGCAAGCTAGAGTTTCTTTGAGTTATATAAAACATAAGGTGAGATGGTGTGCTTATGTAAGTCATCTTTATGGCTTAAGAAGGTTGTGTAGGCTACTGTAGGTTTCAGCACCGAAACAGTTAACCGCTCTGCAAACATCTGAATGCCCCTCCCACCAGGGCTTATTTGCATATGAGGCATTTGGCGGGAAAGCCTTCTCTCTCTGCTCTGTCTTTGTGCCAAAGCCCCTCCCTCATGGCAGGATCTGATGGCGGGAAAGCGAGCGCGCTAAACTGCAGCAGACCGGCTCTGGCCACTCCCATCCCTGTTTCCCGCGGCAACCGGTGGCTAACGGCCCCGGCGTACCCAGGCAACCAGTGAAAACATTCAGCCTTGATCTAGAAACACACTGGCACAAACATACACGGCTTGAGGAAAGAGATAGTGTTGAACAAACACACCCATATAAAGACTCGTACAGTAGACTGCAATGGCACACATATCAGAAACACACACACCCAGAGCGCTGTAGGGGTTAAAGGGAAATGTTTAACGCCCACATTGTTCTCTCCCTGGTTTTTGGCGCGAAATACCCTGAAAAATAAAAGGTTATTTTAAATGACAGGAGGAGAAAAAGACAGGGCACAAAAGAGACTGCAGAGCTGTTATTTAAGACGACACACACACACACACACACACACACACACACACACACACACACACACACACACACACACACACACACAAAGTGCCTTTTACTGCATATTGACCCATATATTGACAAAACTAAACATAGACGGTGAGGGAAAAACTGTTCAGGTAAACAAAGACAGAACAAACTAACACTGTGATGTCTTTAATCTCAAGGCTGTGTAAAACCGTTTGTCCCTCAACTATTTCCTCAATACACAGTGTATCTATCAGGGCAGCTGAGGGCTTTTTGGCGGGATTTTTGCCGGCTTCAGTCTGTGTGTGTGCGCATAGAGTCTTTCATAAACAAGTTGTTCCAGTTATGCAGTACTGTTTGAGCTGTGTAACACATTAAAAATGTGGATGTGTTGTAATTTAACGAAGTGCTTTTATAAAAGGGTACTTTCAGAAATATGATCTGGTCAAGCTCAGATTATCCTATTTATACAAATAGCATGAAAATTAACAGGCTGGAACAGGATGGAAACAGAGTTAAATTTAACTATTATTCAGTGTGGCATTGACACTTAGCTTACATCAGGCTGTCAACTTGAAGCTTATTTTGATATTAACATACCCACACTTTATCCACTTTTTCAGCTGCTTTGGTCTCGTATTTGTTTAAATTATTTTTCCGATAGGGATTCTTAAAGGGATAGTTCACCCAAAAATTTAAATTCTGTTATTTACTTACCCTCAAGTTGTTCCAAACCTGTACAAATTTCTTTCTTCTGCTGAACACATAGGAAGATATTTTGAAGAATGTTTGTACACAAACAGTTGATGGGCCTCACTGACTACTATAGTATTTTTTTTCCCATACTATGGAAGTCAATGGTGCCCCACAACTTAAAGAGGTCCTTGATTATGATTATAATGTTGCTGTTTGAGCATCAACATCTGCAAAGTTATGACGCTCAAAGTTCAATGCAAAGGGAGATATTATCTTTTACATAAATCGCTTTTTAAAGGGGACCTATTATGCAAAATTCTCTTTTATAAGGTGTTTGAACCATAGACTGTAAAAAAAAATATGGATGTAGTGTCCGTGACATCACCCGTAGGTTTTTATGAAGAGCATTTTTGAAGCCTAAAGTTGGCCGTTGCCATCTTGGCAGTGTGTGACTGCGCGTCACTCCCAGATAACTGAAAATGGGCAAAGAGGCGGGATGTGGGTGGAGCTGAGGTGACTGGTTGCTGAAACCACGCCAGCCTAGCTCGACCATAGTGGCAATACACCTGTCACTCAAGTGGCCACGCCCTTAATTATGCAGAACTTTATGGCTTAATATAATTTAAACGGATGAGTTATAATAAAAAAAAAAAATATTCACCCCCCTCAGAGTTGTCAAAGTGCAAAATTAGCTATATAGACCAAAACCACTTTTTGCACCAGGCTGTTAACATGTTTTTTTCTGCTGTAAAGTTGGGCATTTTAACATGGGGGAGATACAGATTTGACTCCCTTTTGGAGCCTGTCTCTAGTGGCCAGTCGATGAATTGCAGTTTAAGTCACGTCTGTGTTGGATTCAAGAGAGACCGCGGGAGGTTGCCGCTTGGTTTGAACACAAATGTGTGTCCACAACCAGCCTATAATGGTAAAAATCCACCCAATACTTTTTTTTATAATCCCCATCAATCATTATCAATCTCTCATAACACGCTGTTTCATATTTCCTCCTACTCCAACTTAAGAGTAGTTAAACCCCACCCATGACTGTTGATGATCTGCCCTTTTAGCATAGACACCCCTGAGTGAGAAGCACAGAGACCGTAATTTCTGTTTACTCGCTGTATCAGCTAGCTAGATTATTACAGTGTCTGCGCCAAAAAACATTACAAATGTTCTGTAGTTGGATGTACCAACGAACATACGAGTCTCCATAGACTCCCAGCATCCAAGCCACTGAGGACACCGTGGTTAAATGTAATTTTTGAAGGAAATGTACCAAAATGTCAGTAAAATGTTATATATTTGCGCAAATCATTTTACGCATGATTGCTTCAGCGAGGGTCAGTACAATGCTGGATTTGCAAAAAAAAAAAAAAAGTTGTTTCTGGAGGATGGGTCAATACCAACGCTTCGTGCTCTTACTTCATATCCAGAACAAGTAAGGATGGCACTTCATATTTTGTGAATGTTTGCAAATTTCTTTTTTCATAGAGACTGGAGCTATGTCGTTAGTTTTATCCCGAAAACACTCACCGTCTGCGTAATTCATAAACGCACATTTATTATGCATGACGTGTTACGTTCCCACACGAGCACCTATACAACAATTTATAGATTAACTTGACGGTACATGCTAGTCGATGAGTTGAATCAACGCAACTCCACAACAACTAACGTTACATAAGTGTATCCACTAACCATTCAGAAACGTCCAGGTGCAGTCTAAAAGTTGCAACCTCTTCCTGAGTCTCTCCATGTGTTTCCAACTCCGGTTCAAACATAAGGCTGCACTCCACAACTGGTTATTTCTAACATTTTGGCTGAGTGAGATTCCTTTTGTTGTTGACGTTGTATCCGAAGCTCGTGTAAAGGAGCCGCTGGAACGAGGCGGTGGAGCAGCAGCTCATTTGCATTTAAAGGGACACACACAAAAACAGCGCGTTTTTGCTCAAACCCAAATAGACAAGCTATAATAAATGATCTGGGGGTATTTTGAGCTGAAACTTCACAGACACATTCTGGGGACACCAGAGATTTATATTACATCTTGTGAAAAGGGGCATAATATGTCCCCTTTAAGGACTACAACAAACGGCTGGTAAGGACTACAACAAGCTTCTTCCCGGGTTGGAGACATCACAAACCTTAAAACGTACATAAACCCTGCCCCTAGGAACATGCAACAAAGGGGGTGAGGTCATGTTGGGCTGCTTTAGAGAAGAGTAAGAGTTGTTGTAGTAGTGTTGTTGCCATGCCGTCAAAACACTTTTCACCTCTTCACGGACTCTGCCATATTAGCATAGACAAGTTGTCTCGTAAGCAACTCAGGTGTTTCGTGGTTGGATGTAATAACAGTCTTCATGTACTCCCGACATCAGAGCCATTGAAGACGCAGTGGAATCGTTTTGTTTTTGAAAAGAACGCGCCCCCACATACCTAAATTCGTTTATGTCTGCGCAAATCATGAACGAAGGTAAATACAAAGGGATAATACAAAACACAGGTTTTGTTAAAAAGTTGTTACACAAGGATGGGTCAGTACCAACTGTTCATGATCCAGCTTACAGAGCAATACTGGTCACGGCAGTAATGAAAGGAGGAGCACGCACTATTACAGTTCATCTGAGTTGTTTTACGGATATAAAGTTTACCAGTTTATAAAGCACCCCCCGAAAAGGCATAAGGTCTGTATATATTTGTTTACTGTTAGTTGTAACGAGTGTTTTTGTGTAAGTCGCTGTGTGTTGAAAAGATGGTGTACTTTAATGAGGGAAAGAACTACAATCCCATGAAGCAGATGGAACCTTCACGGCCTTGCCTACCCCAGAATTCATTGTGTGCCAGTGACGGCAGGCTTTTTTTGAGAGAAATTGCCGAATTACACTTTTAAACGCGCGTATTGAGTTTCAACACTCAAATATCTAATGATACAAATGTAAAATTTAAAAAAAATAAAATTTTAAATGGTTTAAATGTTGAGACATCTTACTAAGACACGATTAGATATAGTTTATACTCTTTATTACAGAAATGGAACATATGTGAACATATTTAGACGGTTTGTGAAACCTGTTTTGTTTACAGACAGTTTAATATAACTTCCAAAAAAAGGCGACAAGAACAATCCCCTGTAGGCTAGACTGTCCCATTTAACAAAGCTCGTTCCGACCTTCGAAGGCGTGGCCTTTGAAGTCCGAGTCCTTCAAAGGATGCAACCTTTGAATTGGGATACAGCTTACATATACTTATTCAAAGTAAAAGTTGCTAATATCTTTGATACTCAATAAAACTACAAAGTAGCCAAAAAGATACTTATTGATTTGAAAAGAAACGGTTTTCAAATCTTACCTGATTTTTTAAATTATTTATAATCCATTAGTGTACAAAATCATCAGTCTAGCAAAAAGATGAACACATCAAAAATATTACCGTACTATTAATACCCAAGTCATCCAGTTTCATTTTACAGGAAATACAGTCAATAACTGAGGTGCAAGATGGCATCAGCTCCTATTTTTATATCAGGAACCTGACTGTTGCACTCTATACTATAATTCCTAGAGGGTGATGTAGTACTTGGCTTTTGTTAACAGGATAGTACAAAAGACAAATAGAATGGACAGTGATATTGAGGAAAAAACACCTGGAATATTTATTAAAAGGATAGTTCACACAATTTAAATTAATTTACTCTCATGTTATTACAAACATGTATAGTATGACTTCAGTAAAACACAAATGCTGCTTTGTAGAAAGTATGTAAATGAGAAGTGTGAACAATAAAAGTAGATGGTCGCCATAAAAGAGGATTTTCTGTCAACAACAACAGGACTTTTATTTATATTAAAAAAAAAAAAAAAAAAAAGGCTGCACAGCACCCGTGGGACATGGCAACATCCGTTCAAACTAAAATACTACAATTAAACCATTGAGCACAGTTAGTTGTGATTAAAAGAAAACTACTTTGACTTTCATCCAGTATATTAAGACTGGGATTGGGACCTGCAAATGTACTGCATAGTAGGAATGACTTAACAGAGTTGTGGTATGAAGTGAATGTTACTGGGCATAGAGGAGGGCTGCCATTCCTTCAGCTCTCTTTTCCACACTTTCTAGCTGCAGGGCCAACAATCACCAGACCAACCACCCCACATGCCTTTACTTCATCCAGCACACACACACACACACACACACACACACACACACACACACACACACACACACACACACACACACAAAACACTTTCTTACACTCTTAAAAATACAGGTTTTCACAGCAAGCCAAAAGAGCCTTTCAGTGAACAGTTCTTAAAAGAACCATTTTTTTCTTAGCGTGAAAAATTTTAAATCATCTAAAGAATTTTGTGCAATGTAAATGTTCCATGGATGTTAAAGGTTCTTCATAGACACCAATAAAGAACCTTTATTTTTAAGAGTGATACCATGCATGACTACACCTCATGTATTACACCTATAACAAAATGAGCATGCTTAACTTAAAAGCCTGGATAGGGAGACACAGTGTAACCTTAAATATGAGGAATAACAATAGTGACGCTCGCCTCAGCAATACATTACAAAAAAAAGACAACAGCACAATACAAAGCACAGGGCATATCCGGGATATATGCTAAGTGTTTAAGATCAAATTATTTTTAATGCACGCAGAAAGGCTGAGTAATACACTGGGGTATTGGGGGAAAACCAGCTCTCTGTGAGTCATGGTGGGAGTGTCTTCCAGCTGAGCGCCTCTCATCCTGTCTCTGGATGAGAAAGGGTTCAGTGGGCCACTGAGAAAACAGGAAGTTCTGGAAGAGAGGAGTTGAGCTGCTCAAGGAAGGGAAAAAAAAGTGCAGGAAAAAAACCCCACTGCCCTCGGATTACATAACACGGCAGGAAATCTGCAGAGCTGTAACAGTCTATGCTGAAGTCACATGAAACCCAGCATCTGGATGCACGTACACGCTCTTACGCGACATTAATATGCAAATGGGCTTGCCAAAGACTGTTTTGATCATTCTGTTCCCCACTGAGACATTTTTTTTTAAGTGTGCAAACACGAGGCAATTAAGCTCACTCAGAAATGCATACATTCGGTAAATGCATCTAAACTTACTGCACTTTTTGCCCTCAGTTTCCTCCTAATAGCGGCATTCACACAAGGACAGGCACACATACACACACACACAAAATGCAGACAGGAGAACTTCAGATGTCTCCCTGCAGGCCTCTCACATCAGATCAGCGGCATGCGTCCTCTGACCTAGCCGGAGAATGAAGCATTCTACTTCACATTGCCAACACGCATCTGCCATTATCCAATCAGAGAGCGTAATGCTCTGACACCTCCAGAAAACACTTACACATATTCACACATGACGTATTTAAGCAAGTCTTGGCAGACCTCGAAGCTACTAAAACCCATTACACCAAGTTATCAAAATTGCAACAACATGCAAAGGTTTTAAAAAGAGCTGCATAAATCTCTCTGGAATGCTTGATTCTGATTAGGATTAGGTTGTATAATGACCACTAAAAATTATTCCATGCTCTTCCTATAAATAATTACATAATAAAATAAATAAAATACTGTGATATAACTAACTAAGATATTCTTTGAAGTATCTTGTGTATAAAAAAAAATTATATACATTTTTATATTTTATATATACACTACCATTCAAACGTTTGGGGTCTTAATTTATATATATAATTTTTTAATACTTTTATTTAGCAAGGATGCATTAAACTAAAGAAAAGACATTTGTCACGATTTCTATTTCAAATAAATGCTGCTCTTTTGAACTTTCTATTTATCAAATTATCACTATTTCCTAAAAAATATGAAGCTTTTTTATTATTATAAATGTTTTCAATATTAGCATATTAGAATTATTTCTAAAAGAAAATGTGACACTGAAGACTGGAGGAATTACAGGAATAAATTATATATTTTTTTGCCTTGGTGAGCATAAGAGATGTCTTTCAAAAACATGCATCTGAGAGAGAGGGTTAAACAGTGCAATTTCAAATAATGTTACTGCTTATTCTGACAGAATCTCTTAAAATCATCCTTAGACAGTTAAACGTACCAAATGCATAATTAACAGTATAAACACAACAGGGAATGTGAAGCATGCTGACGTAAGGCAGAGTTATGTGAGAATGTAACTTGATCATGGGCTGATATAAAAATCTGTGATGGGGGAGTTTTTTTTTCTTTTATTGTGAGAAAGAAAGATGGCAAGTGTGTGAGTAGGAGCTTGGGAAAAACAGAAGTGGAGACGTAGAGTCTTGTAAAGAAAAGAGAGCCAAGACGTTATTGAAACATCCAACGCCACGTTCAGTCTAGTATGGGCTAGCTATTTACACTCACCACTGCTGAACGGACTCATCCTGCAAATCTCTAGAGGCAGGAAGGAAACGAGGTTTAGCCTCCGTAAAAGAGAGAGCAAGAGAGCGAGAGAGCGAGATGGGGAGGAAAAAGAGATTAAAAAGGACATATCCAAGTGCTGATTTCTTCAAATGTGTGAAAATTGAGAATCTCTAATGCCTAGCCAGCTGGCAGTAGGTAGGGATGAGAACATATGCATGTGGTGTATCCTGTCAAACAAAACCACAATGAGTCAGCAGCTCGTTTAACAGGTGGCTGCTTCCCGAAAGCCTGAGAGGGCTTCTGACAACAAACACAAGTCCAGAGATATCCTGCATTAGACCAGCAGCCTTCCTCAACAACATGAACTGACCAAAGGACACAAACAGTGGCCAGAAACAGGAATAAGTACAAATGGAAGTTACATAAACCAACTGTTATTCTACTCCTGCCAATGACTGGAAAAAGACACGTATTCAGTAGGGATGCACCGAAAATTTGGCCACTGAAAATTATCGGCCGAAAATAGCATTTTCATTTTTTGTCCGAAAGAGAAAAAAGGCCGAAAATATATGCCGCCCCGCCTCAGTGTTCAGCACTCTGGTTTCACTCTTGCGCAGCATTTTTTTGTAACTTTGCGAACGGCTCCGCTTGATGCACAACTTCGAAGCGACTGTGGTCGAGCAGGTAAGTCTGTACCCAGTTTGCTGGGTCCACTCCGTGTGTGCGCTCTCTGCTCAGTCGCTCACGGCCCAGGCGAACGCTCCATTCACATACTGCTCACTCTCACCAGAAAAGCAAAATCTGCTCAAATAACGTGTAGACATGACATTTCTCTGTAGTAGACTTGTTTCTGTTTGTGGTTCTTTTATTTTATTGGCTTGTATTTTTTACATTCAGATTCAATAAAATTCTTAAATTTAAAGTCTAATATTAATACAATTATACAAGAAAAAAAAAAATACACACATATATACATTATATATACAGTGCATCCGGAAAGTATTCACAGCGCTTCACTTTTTCCACATTTTTGTTATGTTACAGCCTTATTCCAAAATGGATTAAATTCATAATTTTCCTCAAAATTATACAAACAATACCCCATAATGACAACGTGAAAAGTTTGTTTGAAATCTTTGCAAATTTATTAAAAAAAAAAAAAAAACATTTCACAGGTACATAATTATTCACAGCCTTTGCTCAATACTTTGTTGAAGCACCTTTGGCACCAATTACAGCCTCAAGTCTTTTTGAGTATGATGCTACAAGCTTGGCACACCTATTTTTGTGCAGTTTCTCCCATTCTTCTTTGCAGGACCTCTCAAGATCCATCAGGTTAGATGGGGAGCGTCGGTGCACAGCCATTTTCAGATCTCTCCAGAGATGTTCAATCGGGTTCAAGTCTGGGCTCTGGCTGGCCCACTCAAGGACATTCACAGAGTTGTCCCGTAGCCACTCCTTTGTTATCTTGGCTGTGTGCTTAGGGTCGTTGTCCTGTTGGAAGATGAACCTTCGCCCCAGTCTGAGGTCCAGAGCGCTCTGGAGCAGGTTTTCATCAAGGATGTCTCTGTACATTTCTCCATTCATCTTTCCCTCGATCCTGACTAGTCTCCCAGTTCCTGCCGTTGAAGTAGCATGATGCTGCCACCACAGCATGATGCTGCCACCACCATGCTTCACTGTAGGGATGGTACTGGCCAGGTGATGAGCGGTGCTTGGTTTCCAGACATGATGCTTGCCATTCAGGCCAAAGAGTTCAATCTTTGTTTCATCAGACCAGAGAATTTTGTTTCTCATGGTCTGAGAGTCCTTCAGGTGCCTTTTGGCAAACTCCAGGCGGGCTGTCATGTGCCGTATGGCCACTCTACCATACAGGCCTGATTGGTGGAGTGCTGCAGAGACGGTTGTTCTTCTGGAAGGTTCTCCTCTCTCCACAGAGAAAGGCCCTTCTCCCCCGATTGTTCACTTTGGCCGGGCGGCCAGCTCTAGGAAGTGTCATGGTGGTTCCAAACATATTCCATTTACGGATGGAGGACACTGTGCTCATTGGGACCTTCAACGCTGCAGAAATTTCTCTGGACCCTTCCCCAGATCTGTGCCACGATACAATCCTGTCTCGGAGGTCTACAGACAATTCCTTGGACTTCATGGCTTGGTTTGTGGTCTGACATGCACTGTTAACTGTGGGACCTTATATAGACAGGTGTGTGCCTTTCCAAATCATGTCCAATCAACTGAATTTACCACAGGTGGACTCCAATCAAGTTGTAGAAACATTAAGGATGATCAGTGGAAACAGGATGCACCTGAGCTCAATTTTGAGTGTCATGGTAAAGGCTGTGAATACTTATGAAGATGTGGTGATTTTTGTTTATTTTTAATAAATTTGCAAAGATTTCAAAACTAACTTCTTTCACGTTGTCATTATGGGGTATTGTTCGTAGAATTTTGGGGAAAATAATGAATTTTCCCCAAACTTGGAAAAAGACTGAAACATAACAAAATGTGGAAAAAGTGAAACGCTGTGAATACTTTCCGGATGCACTGTATATGTATATGTATATGTCTAGTAGTGTATATTCTCAATGGTACTAACCTGTTGTTGGTCACTTTACATGTCAGTCAGACAGACTTTTCTTGACTAAGTGGGCATTTCTGGGCCAAAATGAACTCCAATAGGGATCAAACAATGTCAAAAGTCTATTTGCATGCAAATTTCCCGTTTATCCTTCCTCTACATCATCATCTCAGCAGATAATCTCAAACGTTTAGAGGGTGTGTTTATTCCTGGGAAGTCAGTTAACTGTTACTTTATGGCTGTAATGAGCTTCATGCAAATCTGAGACCTCAATGACCAAAGGAACGCCTAGGGCAGTTTCACCAGGTTCAACAAACCAGACACTGAGACCATAAAAACAAGACTGTAACGGTTTATGTTGAGGAAGCGCTGACAAAGGGAAAAACCACCCCAGACAAGACATAGAGACAAACCACTAGGTGTTTAGATGGGAACATTGTGCTCTTACATGATGGCCAAGATTGTTCCCTGTAGTATTGCTGGTAAAGGCTATTATTGCGAACTGATGGCCTCTTATCGAATAGACCACGTAAGGCCACACCAGTGTGTCCAATCCAGTGTTATTGAGACATTACCAGGCAAGGTCCTTCCCTCACCACAGGAATGAGCTACAAGCTTCATAAATATGAGTCTCCCTGCTTATTTTGCATTACATTCACGCTGAGAGATGTGTGGAATTCAAGTTCCGCGTTTTAGTCTAGATAACAATACCCTGAGGCTTTCTGATAAAGATACTATGGCTTGGAATAACAGGATCCATAAAGCATTTAGGGAATTGCAGGCAAGAGCGCAAACATATACAGACGTAAATGTATTGTTAAGTAGCAGGACACCTATGGATCAAGGTCAAATGGGGGCACAAAGTAGCAGACAGGCCGGCAGCCAACTCAAACAAGGAAACGGATCGTCCAACCACCCTGCCAACATCTGAACACCCACATATGCACAAAGAACTGAACAATGGTTTAAATAGAAGTTCAATTGAGTTACGCTGCTTAGTCCAGCCAATTCTGATGGGTTTCTCTCAGTCCTCAACTCATTTCTGTCCAGATTCCATCCAAATCTCATTCGGCTGCAAAGCAACAACACAAGAGACATTCAAACCAGACTAAATAGCTCAGATGTGTCAGGAACCTAGCTGAGAAAAATGTGAAGAAATGCCACAAATTACAACCTTGGGAGCATGAACGTGGAAAGATAGCGGGTCCGACCTTTGTTAAAGTGTGGCATTAGTCCTGTGTGTTTGGGTTAGGGCTAAAACAGAGATATCTCCTGGATCCCTTATGAAGATAACATGATGTCTTGTGCCAGGAAATAATGTGTTTTCCAGTTGACGGCACAGTTACGGTGTTAAAAACAAGTGCTAGTGCTGAAGTCATGGATATTTTGAATGTCAACACAGTCCCGTATTACGGGCACTCAAACGAGTTTATGGTGAAAATGAGCGATTACAAACTGCAATGTTTGTGTCAAAACCTTGCATCAATGTTACAACTACCTTCACTCTAAATTCTGCTAAATATTATTCACACTATTTTTAAGTACACTCAAAAATTAAGCCTTTTTTAAGATTTATGCATTTAATAGTAAACTTCCATCAAATTGAACTGAATAATCCTTACATATTTTAATTGAATCATTGATTAAGGATTATTCAATTATTCAATTAAAATATGTAAAGGATTATTCAATTTGATGGAATTTCACTATTAATTGAAATACGTAAATCTTAAAAAACAAGGACTGATCCACTCTTCAGGGTTCATTACGATTGCTTAGTGTACTTTCATTGATAAAACATCGCATTTTCAGTTACATCTAGCTCTGTAGGTAACTAGAATCAACAAACTGAGCAGATGACAGCATATTTTTTCACATGCGCTCACATCTGTCCGTAGTAGTGGTGCTGGTTGCGTGTTAAGTTACTATCAGTGTCTGAGTCTGACTGGCTGTGGAGTGTATATTAGCTGCATGTGTCACGATAGCTCCAGATGGCCTGGTGTTTTGTCTAAGGGGATTAAGATTATCTTGTAAGACTCACAAAATGAGTTTAAGAGCGTTCATACTGCCTCTGACCACGCAGGCCTAATTCCAAACTCCTCAGAAAAAGAGGGAGCTACATAGTGGACTAGACCACAAATCATGCACACTTGAGCTCTGTTATTGATATTGCTGCTCTACTCCCTACATTGGCAGCAGACTTCTAATGCCCAAAGAGTGCTTCGTTTTTATGCGTACACTAGGGAATGTGTACAGTGCATGTCATAAACTTCATCATCAGCATAGTGCGTGTACTGTGTATGCGCAGAAACGATTTTTTAGAGGCCCAGGTATACTTCAGTTGACTGCACAACAGTGTTAAAGTTTATTTTTGTTTTATTAATATTTTGCATTAGCTTTTATTTTTATATTGTTTTCATGTAAATTTTGGTTTAATTGAGTAATTTTGCTATGTACATTTTAATAGTTCTTTCAGCTTTATTTTAATTAAACAAAATGTTTTTAATAGTTTTAGTATTAGTTAATAAGAATTACCCTGCTGCACAAGCCATTTAAAATATACTTCGCTGACTGAGAATGAAACGCATTTGCCACATGTGCGCTACCTAGGGGACCTTTCTTTTCAAGAGCTCAAAACATTTGCACATGCAGCCAGATTTTTGCGTTCGTCCAGTCAACAGTGCGCACAGACATCAGAATGACAAAAATGACATCACACGGATTGTCTGTGAGCTGGAGCGGAACACAGACAATGAAAGTATACTTTCAGCATAACTGGGTGTAATCTGTACACTCAGCTCACACATGCACATTTTGCACTAATTAGTTTGACCACAACATAATACTGGTCCATGCAAAAAAGGAACTGAAGAGACGAAACGACAACAAACTACTAGAGAAAGCACCAACAACAGATACCCGCATTGACAAGTGTACAGTACAGTAGTGAAACGATTGTACAGTACAAGTGTTGACTGCCTATGGTACAACCACAACACTCCATGAATTAAAATACACAGCACTCATATGGGTATAATAGTCAGTTTTTAATTAGACCTATTTTTAAATTGTTACTTTCATTGCGTGAAGCAGAATTACATCATTTTTCTCAACGCTCACCAGTTAATTTTGGGATTGCCTTCTACAACCAAGGATACACGCAATAGATTGCTGCAGGGATGGTGCATTTTTGTAGTCTAAACACGGAAGCGAGTTAACATTTTAGCACTCTAGTTCCACTGTCCGGAAGTCAATGGGTTTCTTGAAAGGGTTTTTGGTTAAATGCCTGAAATAAGGTCTGTTGTAAACTAGACACTAGAACGATATTACAGCCTTGTTTATAATCACGCTCTTGCAAACTATTCTAACTGAAACTTCAGGGAAAAGGTTTTTTTTTTTTTTTAAAAAGACTGAAAGGGTTGTCAGAAGCTTAGTGATGGTGGCATTGAAGTCATGTGACTATGGTGTAGTTCGTTCATAGCCTATGTTTAGCTTTTTACTTCTACCGATTTTATTTAGGCTTCAAAAAAGTTGTTCAAATGTAAGAATCAAACTTGTTTTTTTGTTATTTTCTGCAATAATCCAAAAGCCAATGGAAAATCCTATTGGGTTTTTGTCAAGGGAACCTGGGTGATACCAACTTTCGGGTTGGCCTACAAAAATACATAATCACTGCAGTTCTCTATGCTACCAACAAATTGGCCAAAATAAGGTGCAGTACGTTAGAAGAGCCTTAGCATTAGTAGCATACCTATAATGCCTTAAAATGCTGCCTAGGTAGGCAGCTCACTAGGGCTGCAATAGATGCATCCTTCGCTGCCTTTGATATCCCACAATCCTGCGCTTTCCAATGTGACAGTTGAGCTAAAAAAAAAAAAGATGGCATCTGAAAGTTGCAGTTGGTGGTCAGTTTGCATGTAAATGTACGTTTTTGACCAATGTTTTCCACTTTTGATGTTTTTTCTAGTGAGAAATTACTATAGCAGTAATTAAATATTTGCTTGGTTATCACCAAAGCTTGCTCTATTTTGCTGTAGATTATTTTTGTGAGGAACCTTTGTGCGCAAACGCTGCCTAAGAAGTCACTACCTTATAAGGCAGCAAGACAAGTTTTCAGACGCAGCCTATGTTTTGAAAGATCACACCAGAAAGCAGTACGTGTTAAACCTATTTTCTAAAGAATTTTTGGTTGATATTAGGATATTCAAACCATTCAGATGTAATAGAACATACATAAAGAAATAAATCCAATGAAATCTATACACACCCGCCATTAATAACTACGGAGTTATAGTAGAGATTGACAGACAAACATTCTTGACTGTGCCCACGCCTCTGAACGCACACAGATATGGTTCACTGTCAGGTCACAGTACAACAGGTTAAAAGGCCTGTAATCAGCATTCCGGTTTATGCAATGCATTATATACCTTAGCTGACACCAATTCTCCACAGTGAGGGAAGACAGCGAGCTTGAACCGCAGTCTGCCGCATGGCTATTACTAACTCCAATACAAAGCTGACCTCTGGTAAGGACTGGGTGTACGGACTGTTCCACTGCACTCCAGAACAACATGATTCATTCTCTACGCTATCATTACTGCAAAATAGAGAAAATGAGAGAGACAGATAGTGGAGGGAAAACGAGAAAATATGAGAGAAAAGAGAATATGAAGACATGACCTCACCATTTAAGCTGATATTCAGGTAATGAAGGGGAAAGGTAAGAGGAGAGGGGGAGTATCAGAGAAAGTGAAGGAGAGAACGAGATAAGACGATGAAAGGAAACCGAATCATGCATGTCGGTTGGGTTTCAAAGGTTACCGAACCTTGATAGGGGGCCAGCGGAGGGAATGGACTGTGTCTAACCATGACCCTTATTCACTTCACAGATACATGGCCCTTACCATCACAGACCACTACACATATAGGCTGAATCCCAATTCTCATACTTCTGTATGAGAAGTATGAGAATTGGGACAAACTAATATGCACTATTTTGTAAAATATACTATTTTAGAAATGTACACTTGTATTCAACAAATATGCATTAAATTGATCAAAAGTGACAGTCAAGACATTAGTAATGTTACAAAAGATTCTATTCAATCCTGAAAAAAATGTTTCATGGTGTCCATAAAAATATTAAGCCACACTTTTTTTTTTTGAGCACCAAAACAGTGTATTTTCTGAAGGATTATGCGACACTGAAGACTGGTGTAATGGCTGCTGAAAATTCAGCTTTACCATCACAAGAACACATTTTTAAATATATTAAAATAGAAACCGTTGTTCTAAGTTGTAATATTTCACATTATTGTTTTACTGAATTTTTGTTCAAATAAATGCAGCCTTTGTGAGCATAAGAGACTTCTTTCAAAAACATTAAAGAAAATATAACAAACCCCAAACTTTTTTTAACAGTACTGAAACCAAACTAATACTGTCTGTGGTAAAGTATATACTCAAGTATGAAGTACTAAAACATACTACAATGTCATAAAATTGTGTATCAATATAGCATCAGAAAACCAATAATTTTGGGGGTCAAAAATCAAATCCAAAACAAAACAAATGGTACACCATGGTAGAATTTACAATGTGTTGTCAAATTATCTAGGTCAAACTAAACCTAATCTAACAGATATGGGTTGGCTGATATTTTCATTAGTCTACATAGATACAGATATTTTGAAATCAAAGTAGCCAATGTTAATAGTCCTACAATATAATGACAACAAATGACACATTCAAAACAAATACTTTCCACAATATTTACAAGCAATACAAAAAAGGGCCAGCTATTAAGTAATAGGGATAGTATGTTAATTGGGGTTCAGTCTTAGGATTCAGTGCACACTTCCACAGTTCTTTGTAATCATGACTTTCTATGTGCATTTGAAATGTGCTAGTGTGGATTCTAAACACGACTGAAAATAATAGATAATTATTAAGCAAACAAACTTGACCCAATTCTCCAGTTCTCAGCATGGCTTAACTTGGACTATTTAAGCATTACATCAGCTGGTTTTCTTTTATTCAAGAATCAGCAGTTGGGAGGGACAGAGGGGAAAAAAGAGAATCAAGCCAACAGCAGTATAAACTGGCTAATCATCCAAGTGTGAGGTAAACAAATATTCTTGCATAACGAACAAACTGCATTAAATATAACAAAAGCAAGCTAAGCGTTGAACAAACATTAAAAGCATTGTAGGAAAGTTTTGTCTCTTTAAAAAAAATGTTCAATCAATTTACTGATTCTTTTAGATTTAAACGATTATGACTCAGGAGAAATTTTGAAGACTGTGCTGGTCACTCTTTTCCATGCAATTACATTTGAATGGGGACTGAACCATAAACATGGTCCAATGATACTGGACACAAAGCACAAAGTTATCACTGAGAATTAGGGGTGTAACGGTACACGTATTCGTACCGAACTGTTTCGGTACAGGACTTCCGGTACAGTGCACATGTGTACCGAATGCAATCTTTAACAGTAGGCTTTTTTTTACGTGCGTAAACACTTTAATCTGAGTTCCCACACGAACATATCAAGTATTCTGTCCATTTTATCACGAAATTCAAACGATAAATGCCGTTTTGACGCTCTTTAATGTGACGTGACAGATCACTGTATAGGCACGTCAGTTCAAGCGGCAGCGCGGCGCGCGAGTGAACGCGATCATCTCTTCCTAGTCAAAGAATAAACATGAATCAACATCTGAAGGTATGTTGAGGATACATTACAACTTACTGAAACATATCATATGTCGTGTAATCGCTCAATCAGTGTTTCAACGGCGGAAAGACGTCAATAAAACAGCTTGTAAACAATGTCACGTAGCATTACATTTACCTCAGAAGTCATTCAGAGTCCACAGCTGGTTAGTTCACTAGAGAAATGAACTCTTTCGCTAAATATATGCACTATATTAGCCTATATATTCATTATGTTCTACTTAACCTGTTAGTGATGTCTTGATTATTTAATGTATGTTTAAATAAATCTGTCATGAAAATGACAGCCACTGTGTATAAACTATTATATTTCAACAACGAATTGGAGTAAAAACACAATTAGATTTAGAAGTTAATGCAAAAACTGCCTTATGAGAAGTTTACATGTTTGCATACAATATGTTATTTGAGTGTTGATTATTATATCTAAAAATAAATAGCAACTGAATTTAGGCTAATAGTTTGGGCTCTGTTGTTAACCTTTCATATTATAGTAATGTGCAAGTAAGGGCTCCCTATATTTACACATTATCTTTAAGAAACTTCTAGTTATAATTGAATTCATTTAAGGACAGACACAATTTGTTCAGTAAACCACTGTTTAATAAAAATAAATACAAAGCTCTCCCCTGCTGTACCGAACCGTGGCTTCAAAACCGAGGTACGTACCGAACCGTCAGTTTTGTGTACCATTACACTCCTACTGAGAATACTTGAAATGTAGAACAAAAGTCACATCAACCACCTTTATGATACTTTTACCAAGCTTTGGTATCTGTGTTCAAAGACTGAAAACCTCAGTTCCTCATTAATTGTTACCATGAAATTGAATGACCAGCACATTCTTAAAAATTTCTCCTTTTGCATTTCACAGAAGGAGGTCCAACGGTTTGGCACATCATAAAGATGAGTAAATAATGCAAGATGTCCTTAAAAGCAGTGGTAAGACTACTAAAACAGAGTTAAGTTGTAATATTTTATGAAGTAAACCGACAGGTCTTCAAAAACAGTCAGATGGCATGCAAGGTCAACAAACGCCAGCTTTGTTCTGCTTCCATCCTTGAGAACTCCCTGATCTAAATGCGCTGTTATCTGTCAAGAGGAAGCTCAGCTGACCCACTAAGACTTTCCCGCCAAGCCTTGGACTCTCGCAAAGCTAAAATAAAACTCACATTCACACACACACACACACACACACACACACACACACACACACACACACACACACACACACACACACACACACAAGGATGAGAGACTGCCCGTCACCTCCCTTATACCGGAACCACCGGCACCCGCTCAGTCCAAATCAGTGACTCAAATCAGTGCAAATGTGGGACAGCCACTTACAACATTATGTAAACACTCTCCCTCCCACTATTGTATGTGTGATGTATATTTAGCCTGAACAGGGAGGCTAATGAGTTTTATGATGTGAACTTGAACTGAAAAGCCACACTGGAGCACACTGACATGGAGCAGGGATCAAAAGAGAGGGAGAAAGAAAAATGAGGTAGCTTGTGGCTCTCAGCCAAGGATTATGAATTGTGCACCGGTATGAGCAGGTATCGGTGGCTCATCGCCCAAGCAACTCTGATGATTTCATGCTAAAAGTTTTTCAGACTCATTTGATTAGATAAACAAATCTGTTCAGATGAGTCATTTAAATTATACAAAAAAGCACTTTAATTACATTTACATAATTTATGCACTGCAGTGATAGATAGACCATTCTGTGAAATAAAAACACTCAAACCAAAAGGCAAATGCAGTTGAGTCTTAAAACGTGAAGGATTAATTGTAATTTATAAACCTCATGATGTTCCAAACTCAGTCTTTCTTTCATAGAACTCAAAAGAAGATATTTTGAAGAATGTTCACCCTGCTCGTTTCCATACAAGCTCCAGCAGGAAACATAAAAGGTAACGACTCAGGCCATATTCCAAGTCTTCTGATGCCATATTATATAATTTATTCACTATATGGATAAGAGCTGTGTGCACTTGTGTTCTTCCAAATGTCTCATTTTGTGTTCCACGAAAAAATGAATGGGTTTGGATTTGGAAAGGCATACGAGTGAGTAAAAAAATTGTTTGATTGGACGTTGTCACGGAAAACAACGGCACTGGGAATCCTGAGGAAAGAAAGTCCACATAAGCTTAAAAGTCATAGTTATGTGCTGACCCAAACTGATCAGACGATTATATAAATATAAGATTTCCAAATAAAGTCCGGCATCAGATTTAATAATGAAAAAATAACCTCCGTTCTTGATCAGCAGGGAAAAATGTGATCCAGTAATCCAACATCAGCAGTGATGTATTTTGAGTTCAGTCAGAACAGCCAAAGAGGTTAGAACAGCTCACCGCAGTGTGGTTTAAAAGAGCACCAGTCGTGGTTAGATGTGGTTAAAAAGTGCCCCACTCAGACAAAACAGCAGCGGGGAAGACATCTGTCCAGCACAAGAATCCAAATCCAGACATTAGCCGTAACCCCTGATCTGTGGCAGATGGGAAAAACCATCAATCCGTTTGTCTAAACATCACAGACCCTGAAGTGTGTTCTGCTACTCCACAGGGAAAGTTGAGCGATCACTGCTGCTCACTGCAAACCAATGAATCTGAAAGCACCTTCTTATATTGATCCGAAAAATACATTACGAGCCCTTCATTTCTTTGGTCCATCTGTGAGCTTGACCCCAATAAGCCCCATCAGAGCTGGGGAGGTGGGCGTTACAGTACAGGTACCTGCCTGTCAATGACATTTTGATGTTTGGTAGGGTTTGTGTCCTGATCTGTGGCTCGCTCGGCTTTTCTCCTCTTGCGGACTTGATAAAGATGATTTTTGGACTTCTGGTGTGCTGGAGGTCAGGACAGGTCAAACATTAGTGTTTTTATTCTTGTTGTAAGATATTTGAGAATGCACTGGTTTGACCAGAGCAGAAACTTACCTGTCCATTCCAAGTCACCGATGATCAACTTTTCGCACAGATCGCACGTGTGATGACTCCGTTTGTTGCGAGACTCCACCCCCTCAGCTCTGATTGGCTGTGTGGATGGCTGCTCTCCCTGGAACAGTAAGAAAAAAAAAAAAAAAAAAAGAAATCATGATACCCGAATACTAACAAACACAAAATAATAAAGTTTGTCATGCTTATGTGTAAATGAAGTTACTTTAAAAAAGTTATTTAAATTTTATTTTTATTTTTTATTTTATTAAAAACAGTACTTTTTGTTAGTCTCCTCTATTAAAAAAAGAAAAACAAATAAACCACCAAAAATCACTGACAGGAAACTAGCAACACAAACTATTATGTAGAACCTCCACGGCTGGGTTCACAAGACAAATCATGATCAGTGGGGTGTAAAGGAGACATTATTTGTCAACTAAACAAGAGAGGAAACAAGTCAAACCTTTTGGAGGCAGTCCAGGATCTCTAGAGCAGGAGTAAGTACAGTAGTCTCCCAATTGGTCACATCTGTCACATCCAGACCATAAACAGGAGGCACATTGCTAGCAGGTCCTGAAGATTTGGAAGATGAATTGACAAAAGTTGACACTGATGAAAAAGCATCTTGATTAAACTGGCAGAATAATCATGGTGCAATGTAATGGTGTAAACAGAGGGAACTCAGTGGATGTTCTCAGACTAGATATAATTGAGAAAAGTTAATGTTACATCTTAGGCAAATGATTAAATTACTTTCCTTAACTTTTAGCTCGAGTCCATTGGGGAAAAATGTCCATGATTTGCTACTTGCTAATTGGTTATAGGGGAAGAGGCTTTTTCATTATAGAGAGCATCTGATTGGACAAAACATCTATTCAGTGCAACATGACTGATCAATATTTTTGGTTCATTTTCCTGGAAGAGAAAGACTGTAAATTATATAACTGCTAAAAGTGGACTTAGTCAATGTATCCTTTTTACAATGAAACGAAAGTAGCGACAGACCTTTTCTTCTATATTGTAAAGAGTACATCCGAGTGTAACAAATTATCAAACGGGGGGGAAATGTAAGGTGGGGTAGTGCTGGGCGGTTTGACCAAAAATCTGTATCACATTTTTTTTTTTTTAAGATTCTGTCAGTTTCACGGTATATCACGTTTTTTTCACTGGACCTTTATTATGGCTTAATTTACTGTCAGGAGTAAACATTGTAAGGAAAAATAAAAATTAATTTAAAAAAAAAAAAAGTAATCAGATCAGTTCATAAAGCCAACAATTTAGTTTAAAATGTAATAAAATGAAAATTTAATTGTTTAATTAAATTAATAATAAGAGTTTGTGTGCGTTTTAATAAAATATATTATTATTACTATTAATCAAAGTACACTCTCCTGTACAATAGTAATATATTTGTTATTTCAAGTTATAGCAAACTTATATTTTGACAGGTTGTCGTGAAGACGTTTAACTTCCTGTGTGTATATGATACGATAAATGTTGATAGTTTTATCAAATTAAACAGTGAAATGTTCATGAAGTGACTCTAAGGGCAGCTCTGCAGATGAAGTTGATGTGTCCATGTACAGACAGCAGACGCTGAAATCATTGCGAGTGTCACGCGCGCTTCAGTATGCGGTGGTGTAGTAGACAAAACTGCGGCGCTCACACAGACACGGCAGAGCATACAGACTTCAGATTTCAATAGTCTTTGTGAGCTTTAATATTCACAGACACTAGTCTGTGTCGATATCTGATTCATTGTAGAGCCATACTTTTGATTTATTCACCCAAAAATTTCAAAATTCTGTTCTTTATACAGTAAGTTCCATTTGTGACTGGATTCCGTGATCCCATCCGTGTTTTCTGTCTCGCGGATATCATATGGCTCTATATGGTATTCGCAGAATTAAAGAGGGTTAGTTTTGTGAGTTCTTTATTGTTGTATTATAAAGTTATTACTGTTAGTGTAAGAAGGGTATGTAGTTAATAGAGGACTGCTCTCTATACACTCTACATAGCACTCTTCAATGTCATTGAATAGATACAGCAGCTATTTCAGCTATGCACTGGTATGGCGGTATTTAAAAAATCCATATTGGTCGCAAAATTGAAACCGGTTGAACGGATGAACCGGTTTACCGCCCAGCACTAGGGTGGGGTCTTGGTTCTATCCAGTTGTTTGAATTTTGAAATGTGGGCGTTGCACTCAAAAGTAATGCGAACTTGCAGTCGATTGTTGGGGTGGGGTTTAAGCAGAGTAAATTATTGGACAAGTCCTGCATGTCACCAAAGAGAAGTCTGTCGTTCCACTGAAAGACCCAATTATGACAGATGAAACATTACGAGGTCAAAAAGAAAAAAAAATAAACGTACATGGATAAATCCTTCACAATAATATCTATAACATGGATTTAGAAAATAGATAATAGGAGAATTGTAGGAGAATGTATCATCAAATGCCAACTTAGTACACAAGAATACAGACAGTCTTGAAGCTAACACACAGACTAAAAGTCAATTTTCATGGGATCTTTTACAATTTACAATTAAAGGATTAGTTCACTTTAAAATGAAAATTTCCTGATAATTTACTCATCCCCATCTCATCCAAGATGTTCATGTCTTTTTTTCTTCAGTCGAAAAGAAATTAAGTTTTTTGAGGAAAACATTCCAGAATATTTCTCCATATAATGTATTTCAATGGCAACCAACGGGTTGAAGGTCCAAATCAACGCAGTTTCAAAGGGCTTCAGAGGGCTCTGCACAATCCCAGCTGAGGAATAGGGTCTTATCTAGTGAAACGATCGGTCATTTAAGAAAAAATAAAAATGTATATACTTTTTAACCACGAATGCTCGACTGCAGTGTTGTGAATCTTCACGGCGTTGTGACGTCATTATGTCAGAAAGGTCGCGGCCGTGACGTACGTGGAAGTACCGACCCAGTGTTAAAACGAACGTGCAAAGACTAAATCAAACGGCCTTTACAAAAATAAAGGTAAAACAATGATGTCGGACGATTTTGAAGTTGGAGGAGAACATGAGATTGAGTTTTTCGGCACTTCCACCTGACGCGTGACCTTTCCGGCGTAATGACGTCACACGCCGTGAAGAATCAACACTGAAGTCGAGCATTCATGGTTAAAAAGTATATAAATATTTATTTTTTTTTTATTGAAAATGACCGATCGTTTCACTAGATAAGACCCTATTCCTCAGTTGGGATCGTGCAGAGCCCTCTGAAGCCCTTTGAAACTGCATTGATTTTTCAACCCATTGGTTGCCATTGAAATACATTATATGTAGAAATATTCTAGAATGTTTTCCTCAAAAAACTTTCGACTGAAGAAAAAAAGACATGAACATCTTGGATGAGATGGGGGTGAGTAAATTATCAGGAAATTTTCATTTTAAAGTGAACTAATCCTTTAAACAATTAACGAACGATGTCAAAGGCAGAGAATATGTCTTGTAATGGTGTGGTGCAGTGAATCAGTATGGAGTGAAGCGGGGAGGGCCTGCAGCAGTCTGAATCTGCTGAATCACTGCTGCTCGATAATCTCCAACAGCATTCTGACACTGTCAGCAGAGACGACCTCACTCTGCCTCCATCAACGCTATTGATCCATGCACAATACAGCAGACATGCACAGATAATGAGAGGCCCATACGTTAAACACATGCAGAATAAAAAAAACATACAAAAAAACCCCTCAAACTGCAGGAAAGATTAGGATCATTAGGGTGTTCTGATAAAAAAAATAAAAAAAAATCCCCCAAGTCTCTACAGGGGATGTTACTCTGGTCCCTATATATACAGTAGTTATAGCACATTTCTTCTCATGATCTGAGGCATCATTCATGTCTATAGAGCAAACGGTGTGGGACAAGTTAGGTCCTGAAGTTCAATATTTAGGGTTGTGGCCTGTTCAAATAACCCAACCTAATGCTTGGCTTGGTGAGAAACACTCTGTGTTTAGAGCTTGTTAAAAAACACTGAACAGGCTTTCTGAACCTTACTTTACTTGAACAGGCTTTCTGAACCTTACTTTACTTCACACATGCCTTTGAGACAAAAAAAAAAAAAGCACATGCCTTTGTGATAAAGTCATACATTGCAAGTGGTAAAAATCCCACTTGGCTGCCTGGAACACAGACGCCCTAATTTTTAAAAATCTGTCTATCAGCAGTGAAAAACTCATCTGTGTCTTAAAATGAGAGGTCATGACCTGCTGTCATGCTTTACTCAAATCCACTTCACTTATTAGACACAATGGCCACATTCTCTACATCAATTATAGGTTAAACTCCTCAAAACAGGAATAGAAATCATATAAAAAAAAGTATAAAAAAAGTTCCATTAGCAAAATCCTCTTTTCTCTGATCTTTCGCTATCTGGTGCTGTTCTAAACTGAACCAATCACACAACATATCACACAACTGTGACCATATCATATGTTCATATAATGCCACATTTCAATGTGCAGTACAGTTGTGGAATCCCACATTTCAAAAGCTTATTACAAGTCCAAAAACATGGTATTATCATGGTAAGATGGGTATTACAATGGTGCATTGCGGTAAAAAAAAACAAAAAAAAAACCTTTTTATACATATATTTGTTAATCTTAATGTTTATTTCAACAACTATGAATACGTTATTAAAACAAGTAATTACTTTTACATCACTCCAGCAAAAAAGTAAACAGTGGTGCAGTTCTAATCTTTTAATTGGAGAAAATTACTTTACTTAATGCAATTTGATTTGATCCAAGGCGCCGGGTATTACAATGCGTTTTCGTCAATCCAATCACAAGTGGACAATGCTAAATACAGGTAAACGGGGTCTACAACGTTTTGAGCTTGTCCACTTTCAACCACTTCCAGAAGTAGTCGAAAACGCATTCGACCGGATTGCTTTCGTAGTGTAAACGCTCATGTGGTCGAACGCGTTCGAACAGCCACAAAAGACCGCCTACTGACCTACCGCATAAACACTATGGGACGCACGCTAGCCAGATGGGATTTAAACTTTGTCGGCTGAAGACCCAAGTTCGATTTGAAGACAAAAACGTACCAAGACCAATGTTCTCTCGCCATTCATGATTTCTAAGACGTACTCACAGCGTTTGGCGTGGTCTTGTGGCTATCAGAGTAGAAATGAAAGCTGCTGCTCTACGTGTCGTCTCTGGTCACGTTCATATGTAAATTGTGCAAGCTTATTTTGTCCATTAGATCAAAAGATCTGAAAAATCCCACAGATTTACCCACCCATAGATCCTCCCCTCAAAGAAATCAGGAAAGAAGTGGTTGAAAGTGGGCAAAAGAGACGGATTAAAACACCAGGTGTAAACGAGAATGTCTCCCCTCGTCTACTTGTGATCCGAACGACCAAAACGCATCTTAATACCAGGTGTAAACAGCTCATAAGAAAGCTAACTGAGGTCAGTGAAGTGTCACTTTGACCAATTGCAGTAGTTAG
This sequence comes from Coreius guichenoti, assembly GCA_039654105.1. Lineage (NCBI taxonomy): Eukaryota > Metazoa > Chordata > Actinopteri > Cypriniformes > Gobionidae > Coreius > Coreius guichenoti. The sequence goes on from CM077184.1 coordinate 27,552,557, forward strand.
GCTCAAGGAGGCTTAATTAAGTCATCATGAAGAGATGAGTCAAAATTTTGCTGCTGTGATCTTTCTGGGATGATATTTTTAGAGCCTCTATTTTCAAACACTGTCTAGTTGAACTGTCAAACTACTTTGAAATGACATTCTATTACTTACAAATGTTTGTTTTTCTTTAAGGTAATGTTAATAAAGCTGACAAACATGCGCTGAATATGCAAGAGCTCAAGATGTGTAGCCTGTTTATTAATTATGATTGTTGAATTGCACAATGGTGTTGACAAAAACACTCAAAAAGACTGTGCCCGTTAGAATCATTGTTTCACTATTTGAGTTTTTTTTGTGATAAAGAAGAAACCTGACCTAAATTTTCCTTAATGTTAGATAAGTAACACTTCTAACAAACAGCCTTTCTGACAATGATGGAAGTAAAAGAATTTAGAGCCACCATTTCAAAAGGACACTGCTGATAATATCATCCAGCCCTCACACCTGTTTGCCTGAGGCGAATGTTACGCAAGTCTAGAACTGTCACATATAAAGTTTCTCTTATATATATATATATATATATATATATATATAAATTTCAAAGCTATTAGCTAAAAATAAATTTTTAAAAAAAAGACTATGCAAAAAGCTTAATTTGCATAAAATGCAAAGTACATTGTTTGTAACTGTAGTTAAATGTTTAATTGCAGAACATCAAATTCTTCATCAAACAGTTACTGCATGTCTGGCAAAAAGGAACCAACAGTTTCTAATTTAACCCTTGGCCAACCACTGGAATGCCTTCAAATGCAGTCTAGTTCCTTATCACCCTCCCTCTGTTTACAATTAGAGTAAACCCAGATGACACCAATAAGTATTACATAATCCAGAAACACAACAACAGCATCCAGAAAATTAAAACAGACACAGTAAAATAATTCTAACAGGCATTTAAAACATGAATGGCTATCAAATAGTAAAATGTACCTATTACAAAAAAAATAAAAAAATAATAATTTTGGGAAATAAATTATTGAAATTAATACATAAATAATAAATTAAAATCAATTTTAATTTATTTAATTGAATATGTTTTGTTTTTAACAAAACCTGTCAAAAAGAAAAAAAATGAGTTTCAATGCTACCAGAAGACAAATCCAGGTTATAAATAAATAAACGTACACTCACCTAAAGGATTATTAGGAACACCATACTAATACGGTGTTTGACCCCCTTTCGCCTTCAGAACTGCCTTAATTCTACGTGGCATTGATTCAACAAGGTGCTGAAAGCATTCTTTAGAAATGTTGGCCCATATTGATAGGATAGCATCTTGCAGTTGATGGAGATTTGTGGGATGCACATCCAGGGCACGAATCTCCCGTTCCACCACATCCCAAAGATGCTCTATTGGGTTGAGATCTGGTGACTGTGGGGGCCATTTTAGTACAGTGAACTCATTGTCATGTTCAAGAAACCAATTTGAAATGATTCGAGCTTTGTGACATGGTGCATTATCCTGCTGGAAGTAGCCATCAGAGGATGGGTACATGGTGGTCATAAAGGGATGGACATGGTCAGAAACAATGCTCAGGTAGGCCGTGGCATTTAAACGATGCCCAATTGGCACTAAGGGGCCTAAAGTGTGCCAAGAAAACATCCCCCACACCATTACACCACCACCACCAGCCTGCACAGTGGTAACAAGGCATGATGGATCCATGTTCTCATTCTGTTTACGCCAAATTCTGACTCTACCATCTGAATGTCTCAACAGAAATCGAGACTCATCAGACCAGGCAACATTTTTCCAGTCTTCAACTGTCCAATTTTGGTGAGCTCGTGCAAATTGTAGCCTCTTTTTCCTATTTGTAGTGGAGATGAGTGGTACCCGGTGGGGTCTTCTGCTGTTGTAGCCCATCCGCCTCAAGGTTGTGCGTGTTGTGGCTTCACAAATGCTTTGCTGCATACCTCGGTTGTAACGAGTGGTTATTTCAGTCAAAGTTGCTCTTCTATCAGCTTGAATCAGTCGGCCCATTCTCCTCTGACCTCTAGCATCAACAAGGCATTTTCGCCCACAGGACTGCCGCATACTGGATGTTTTTCCCTTTTCACACCATTCTTTGTAAACTCTAGAAATGGTTGTGCGTGAAAATCCCAGTAACTGAGCAGATTGTGAAATACTCAGACCGGCCCGTCTGGCACCAACAACCATGCCACGTTCAAAATTGCTTAAATCACCTTTCTTTCCCATTCTGACATTCAGTTTGGAGTTCAGGAGATTGTCTTGACCAGGACCACACCCCTAAATGCATTGAAGCAACTGCCATGTGATTGGTTGATTAGATAATTGCATTAATGAGAAATTGAACAGGTGTTCCTAATAATCCTTTAGGTGAGTGTATAAATGAAATTCATTTAATTTAATCATTAAAGCATTTTATGATCTTCTAGTGAGCATTATATTTTATTAAATGTAATACAATGATGATTTGAATAAAAATAATTCAATATCAAATACCTGCTGTCAAATTTAATAAATTTATTGAAAATTGCTGAAAATGAATATACGTACTATTAAATAGCCATTGTTGCTTTGCCACTAAATTAAATATAAAAATCATACTGAAAGCATTCATTGTTAATGTCTTAGAAAGCCATGCATTAAATGAGATACATACAGCTTTGCAGGGTTAATTCCTTTTAATTTACATATTTTGCATTAGCATCAATTGCACAGGTGTTCCTGCACACAAGAGACAGCGTCCCACTTAGCTGATGTAAAGCATCACTTTACCTCAAACTAAACCTTGTTGCATCTTGCTGGCTGTCGCTCCTAATAAAAAGACAGTTCTGCAGTCTTTATGTCCGCTTTTGTGCTTATCAGAAAAGAGCGGCAGCAGGTGGGCCTGCACAGAGACACCTGGCCTACCTGAGCCATGTGGGGAGTGGAGGACTTTTTTTTGGTACATTATTTTGTACCTCTCTCTGGGGTATAGAAATTAGAGGGAACAGGTCAACGATGGCCATCTGGGGGTAAACAGATGCTGAACGGAGGGCTTTCCCCCACCTAAAATTCAAATCTCAGTGAAATCTAAGTCAAGTAATCTTGCCAGACTTGAATGGGGGAAAAGACGAGAGAACAAGGGTTTCTAACCACAGAGATCTCAAATATCTGCCTCAATGAGGCGGCACCTCTGCAGTGCACCCACGGCAGACAGCCGTGCGGCTGCTGCCTTTTGAGATGTGAAAAGACCCCTCGCTCACCAACTGGCAGATCTTTTCCAAAGACATGGGCATCAGGAGCATGAGCAGTCACACCTGCTGCTGTTTGTGTGATAAGAGAGCCTAGGGCAAGAAAAGACGAAGGAGTGGATATGGATGTCAGCACAGGACACCTGTCGTAATGTTGGACAGCTGTAGGACTTTGTAAATCATTTTTGGACATGCCAAACAGGAAGTTGAGGGCAGAGAGATGGAGAGACTGATTGACCTAGAGACACAATCGTCAGACATCCAACTGTAGGTTGTAGCCACCAGGTCAACACCTCCACAGCTTTCACTCCTCTCATACCTTAATCTTGTGTACATTTGCATTATTTGGCCATCTTCAGATGCAAAGTCTTCCACCGTATGCCATCTCACAAGCTCACAACACATGTTCATGTATATAAACACCCATGGACAAGGGTCCATAGGCAAGCGGCTGGCATCCCTATTCTTGCGGGTATGTATTTAGGGAGTGTGGGGCGTGTCCCGAGGTGTGCAGAGTGTAAGGGGACACTTTTCTATGTCGCACCTGTTTCGCATCCCGCTCAGGTTTCCCCTATCGTTGACAAAAGGCAAGAGACTGTTACTTAGTGCTCACGTTGCCACCCTGAGCCGTTGACTGAACTGTTGTCATGGTTACCCCCCAAGCTGCTCAGCCCCATCTCTCTAGGGAAGCGGAAACGGAGCTCAGGTTCACCCTAATCCCAAATTCAGCTGTAACACTGTCAACAGTAGGGTTCAAACCAGCACAGCTCAAAAGTTAGTGCACTGACTATTTGAGCTGGCTATTGGCTGCAAATTCATTTATTTTAATAAGGGTGTTGCATCACAAGTACTTCTTACAAACAATTTTTGACTGCTGTGAATGTGATGTTCCCTTCACTGCTGTCAGCTTGGGGCAACAAGATCAATATACCAATCTGGCTTATTTATATCAGCTCAGAGTTTGTTTCAATTCACAAACAAAGCCACTGATTGAAAAAGGAAAGAGGAGATGTTGATCGCCCCATTGAGGCCAGGAGGACAATGAACCCAAGTTTGCCCTCAATGAACCCGCAGTCCTTATCCCCCAAGAGGCCGCACCATAAACTCCAACCTCCTTGCCACCCATCTGAATTCCTATCAGTACTCTAATGCCTTCAGGATTAGACCGGTCAGCTGAGGGCCCCATGAGGCCCTGGGATGCGTGGGGTGAAGAGGGAGGGATCAGTTAGGCCGCTGACAGGCAGCCACAGGAGCTTAACCAGACCAAAAGCAGGTCAGAATACAGCAAAGGGTGGGAGAGAGGTGGGTATGGATGCAAAGGGGTTTAGCAAGAACAAAACAAACTTGAGTTGTAATGACTTGAGACCCACTGGCCTGGTGAACCTGAAGGCAACACAAGGTGACTCAAGAGTTTAAATGCTTCTTAGAAAGCTAAAAACAGTGTTGTAGTACTCAAGTTCGTCTCAAGTTCTAGTTCAAGACCATAATTTCAGAAGCATTTGGACTCCAACAGGGCTCTAGAGTGCGACCAATTTGGGTCCACATGCGCCCAAAAATTGTAAGGGTGCGACTAAAATTTTTCCTAGGTCGCACCGGTGCACCTAACGTCCTTGCATCGCTGCCTCTCCACGAACGAAGCGTTTGTTCTCCTTTGACGGAACTCACACGCATGGTTGGATCATATCATGGTCTAAACCAATCAGAGAAAGAGATGGGGCGGGTCTTTGCCTCTGATTGGCTGTGGTCCAGATATTCCTGTAGGCCTACACTGCTCCGTGCTGTGTGATTGAAATTGTGACCGGAGCACCAGAGAATCAGTTATGTCAATCAGCATCAGCAAAATAAACGCAAGAAAACAGACGACGAACAATGAAAAGAATTAGACCCATAAGGCATCTTTACACAGTCGAGTTAAGGCTGATCTCAAGCGGCTCTATGTCTGCTCAAAATCCTGTGTAAAGAGGCAATGCCGCATAAAAGCAGATTTAAAATACACCGGGTCTGACCCACCTCAGCCCCTAGTATCAAAAGCGACGCTGAAACGGTTTGTGAGTCCATTTCACTAAAAGTATGCGTGTGAGCGCAAGTGTGCGAGAGAATGAACGTGAACTTGTGCCGCCCTAAACTACGTCATTGTCATGACAACCGCCTGCCAGTGTCAGCTCAGGTGGCGCGAGAATCAAGAAGCTGGAGACAAAACAGGATTAGCTCCATATGTTTTAGGCAAATTAAAAAAATGTCTATCATTAAAGTAAAAGAGTCCTGTGCTCACATCGTCAAGCAAACCACCAAAATAACAGAGTCATCGTGTGCAATCAATTGGCGTTTGCAATCTTCCTTTGAAGAGACCGGCAGATCGCGCTGCAACATTTCCCTCAGATACAGTAAATGCTTAACCCAGTCGGCGTCACTGTGACTGTGCATTGTTATATTATATTCCAAAAATAATCTCTTTGAGAATGACATTTGCTGACATATCTACTGTCCTACCTGAAACACTAACGTTAGTATCATTGTTAATTTGTTGTGCCTGCTGCAAAGTGACTTTCTGGCTCTTTGAAAAAACTTTCGACCACTTTTAATCCTGCGGTGATCTACCCGTAATAATTCATAATTTCATTATAGCATTTGCTCCAACTAGCACAATTTTATTAAGAGATATAAACAAGTATAGGCTACCGTAGCCTACAATAGCCTATCAGTAACGTTACCACATAATTATGACAATCATCAAAGCGTGATATATATGGCAGGCAGAGGAAATTAAAAATTCCGTATTTTTATTTATTATGAGTTGCATTTCATTATTTATTATTTCATTATTTTTTAAATTAATTTATAACACTTTGTTAAAACTGTAGTTTTAAGATAGTAATGTTCAAAGCATTGTTTCCTGTGATTTTAATCCCTGTGTAAATGCATATGTTGTCATTTACATAATATATATGAATGTATATGGAGCGTTATAAAAAGGTGACCTTGAAATTGTGGCGTTAAAGGTGACGCGAGCCGGGGAAAAATTTGGGTGCACCTAAATTTTGTGCTGGTGCACCTAAATAAAAAAGTTAGGCGCACCAGTGCAACCAAGGCAAAAAGTTAGTCTGGAGCCCTGTCCAATGAGCTGGTCTCTACTAGTCATAGAAAATATGGTCTTGGACTTGAGTACAACACTGGCTAACAGAGCTGTTAAAAGAGAAAATGTAGAGAGAAACGTTGCCTGTCACTAATTATTTTCTGATGTAATTAGGATGACAAAATGCTTGGTATACTGCATGGACGGAGCAGAAACTCGCCACACTCAGGACTTATTACGGATCAAAGCACCAGAAACCATCTGGTGAAGCAAAACACTTTATAAGAACATGACCAAAAGGCTTCTCCTTGCAGAACTCAAAAGATTCTTCAGTAGCTTAAAGCAGGACACAATAAACGCCATTGAGGAAGGCCACATTCACAGACGTCTCACCTAATGCCAGCTGCCCTCGTGTGTAGGGTCTGGCCGCATATGGCGGGACACAAAACTACTCTTAAGGAGGGCTAGTCACTGTCTCTGCCTAATCTCATTATGGCTAACAGGATTGCTTGTAGCCTCTGTAGGGATGGGGAGCAAGGGGTAATCCAGGCCAGGATATTCAGAAACAGGGGTCAGAATCCAAAGGGAATGCCCGTATAATGTTGGGAAGAATGGTAGAGGCGGTGAAGACCAAGGACTTCCAAGGTAAAGTGGAAATCAAAGGTAAATCCAAGACAAATGGTATGAATGATTTGTTCACAAATTGGACTGTACAAATTCTTGAGTTTAAGTCATGCATGTTTGGAACATGTTGGGTGACAAAATGATGTTATTAATGATTATTTCTGGATTAATTATTCCTTTAAAGCTTGTACACACTTTTTTTGTATTTTGGTCTATGCACATACACATTAGACAGACTGCTGCATCATGTATCACTGATTTTTTTCAGCATCTCACTCTGTAAGCATGAAGGTAAAATTAATTCAACTTTAAAAAAAAACTTCTTGAGACCCTCTGTGTTCTGTTTTTGTCCCACTCCTTCTAGCCGTTCTGTACACAAGATACACGTCCTGTGTGAACGTCCCCTGTGCCACACACAGACACACTCCTTTTAACTAGCTTTTATTATGCGACCAACTAACATTATTTCACTTGTACACTCTATGTTGTTATGAAGTGTCCTTTACCTCCTTTCTATAGATAAACTTCACACCCTGATGCCAGCACACACATACACACACAGCTGTTTAGCCACTGAAGTGCTTTCTGATTCGGCTGTTGTCTGTTAGGAAGTAAAAGTACAAACTGTTCAGACTGACCATGTCTTGAAACACCCAAGCTTTACGAGCATTTGATCTTTTATCAACCCAAGGCTAGTAAATACTGAACCCTGAGCCTTGGAATTTTGAGGCTGTCTGTAAGGGAGGGGTAGCCTTCAAACACACACACAGTATTTCTCCATGACTGTTTGTGTGTTTAATGGTCTGTGTGAAGTCCATCTCGTTAAAACCAGCTGTGATTACCTGACCATTGGACCGTACTGAAAGAAAACAAAAAAGAGACACACATAGCTACAGTAACCTCTGGGGGCGACTGAGGCCAATATAAAACAGACAAGCCACGAGTGAAGCCAATATTTAAATGTCCAGCAATGAATTCAGAACTGAGATGAGTGAACTGTACACTAACGGCGGATGCGCTTCCCTTGAGAGCTAGTGTGATCCAAATTGAAGCCAGTGGCTACAATGCACTCTGAACTAACACAGCTGCAGTGTTACGTAGAATCTAGCAGCAGAGACCGTACCTCACAGACAATTAAACCCTCAAACAAGCGACAGGATGGAAAGGGCAGGAGGACAAACTCACGTTACAGGGTAGAGGAACTTTCATGCAATATCGTTCATGAATTTATTCCAGGGAAAATATGGCTAGAATAATCTGTGGTTTGGTGCCTTATGGGCATCAAATAAGATGCCTTCTGAATTTGACCACTACACAACACCACGGAAAGAGTGTGTTCAGTGAGACTTACTCTTGAGGAATCGGTTACGGACCCATTTGTTCTGTTTTCGGGCATAGCGGCGAGTCACCTGCTTGAGAGACTCGACCCCTGTGGGAGAAGGAAATTACAAGATCAGTATATGACGGACACACCAAGTACTGCGTGAGATGTTTGTGGGAGACAACACATACATTTTTTTTAAAAAAAGTCATGTGCAATGAGCTTACAGACACAATTTTAAGTGCTTAACAGCTAAACCTAGAGGACAAGGAGAAGAGGAAGAGGCAGTTCCATTAAAAGTCTCAGCCACACTCCCCCCCCCTCCCCCCTCAAGCCACTTCCTCTTCAGTATATCCTCTTACCACTGGTGCCACAGCATATTGGGATGTCTGTGTACTAAGGCTACACAATTTAGTCACATTTATTTATTCTTTCAACAAATATTGGCATTTGAAATGTTATATTTAAAGGGATGGGTCACCCAAAAATTTTAATTCTGTGATCATTTAAGCCTGGCTCAGACTATAGGAGTTTTTAAATCCTAACCGATTATGAAATCTGGTTTGATCATGCACATAAAGAGAATCTCCAAAGGTTTTTTTCTCTCAAATCTCAAACATGCACACATTACAAGATTTGAACATTTTAGCGCTTCACACACTACAAGATATTAAGATTATCATGCCAGGAGGAGCACCTCACGTGAAGCAGATGTAAACATGTACGTAGCAGATCGTCATTGATGTCTCAACAGGTAATGTTTACATTTGCTAGCAGCTTATTACTAGGGGTGGGAATCGCCAGAGGCCCCACGATACGATATTATCGCGATACTTAAGCCACAAAACGATATTATTGCGATTTAAAAAAAAAAAAAAAATTGCGATATGCTGAGTATTGCAATATTAATACGGCCATTATGAATGGTTGTGTGCATTTTAATTTCACTCTAGAATTAGCGCCAAATCGGGGACGGCAATTGCTTGAATGGTGGGTTCGTTATTATTCTTAATGAAAAACACAATAACAAAACAGTACCATGACAAACTCACTTAAATAGGCGCTTTTACATTTCGTGTTGAAACCAAATCTTCCACCGTCATCTTGTCATTCAGCTTCTCACTCTCATGATGAATGAAATCTGACTCCTGCTGCGGATCTGTGCTGCGACTCTCGTTTGGCTTACGCTGCACGTTCAGTTTTTAATTGTAATGTCTGTTTTCTAACTGAACTAAATGATTTTTACTACTATACAAAAAACAAAACGACGGTGGGGGCGGTGCCGCGGTAGGCCAGTGATGATACCGTTGTTGCGGCTGAACACCGGTAACACCGGCAACACCGACTATCACAGCAAGCCTATTGTTTTTTTTTTTTTGTGATCAACTTTTTAATGTTTAGATAAAACATACATTCAAACAAACAAACAACAGCAAGCATCTTGTGTTGTATAATGAACGAGTGTGCTGACAGTGTAGATATGGCATAATATAAACAGCTTCTTTGATTGTAATTGTGAGCGAAGTTCTGTTGCATTGTAGTGCGCAGCTGGCTTGCACTTGCATATCAAATCAACACATTACTAACACAAAGATGGAAAGAGAGGTCCACGTTCAGAAATATGCGAGAAGTGCGCAGTGAGCTGTGTGTGCAGGAAGCACAGTGTGTGTGAGCGAGAGTGACTGATTGTGATATAACGCAGAAAATAATTATTTTATACTGTAATAAGTGCGGAGCTTACGGTAAAATTTTGTACAATACAAGCTGAAATTCAGTTCCTGAAAATATCGATACTTGTCCTTGTATCGATACTATATCCCCACACAAAATATCGCGATACTATGGTGTATCTAATTTTTTTTATTAGCCGACCAATGTCACGGACAAGATTTTTTCTCAGATTGTCGGGAGGGGTAAATCGGGCATAAATCGGCCTAAAACTCCTGTAGTCTGAGCCCGGCTTTACTCACCCTCGTGTTATTCCAAACGATCAAGACTTTCCTTCATCTTCGGAACACAAATGAAAACATTTTTAATATTCATTTATTTTTGTTGATCCATTGAAAGTCCATGCCAACTAAAGTCTCACGCATCAAAAAGTACAAAAAGTTTAATCCAAGTTTTCTGAAGAGACATGATCACTTTATATGATGGACCGATTTATTTTAGGCTTTTATTTACATTGATCAATGCACATACATGGAGCATAACAAAATACAATATCACGATAATGAACATGCTCGATATTGTTATTGTGGGCACTTCAAAATACAGTGAATAATTATTTATTACGAATTATTCCGATTTTTAGAATGCATTTTAAAAATACTTTTCCAATCAACTGGTTAAAATGCACAACTCCGCTATATGCTATATACGTCAAAGGGGCATGCACACTCTGATGTAAACAAGCCTAACACGCATGAGCAGTGCATGGGGGAATGATTGAAGGATGCACCCTGAACGAAAATGCACATTTACTCTTCTGAAAGCAGATGGTGCTTATGGAACAGCAGAAATGCAGCCATTACCCCAGTAACCCTATAAACAAAACAGGTGCGCTACTTTCTTTTTCTGAACAGTATTTACATTTTTTAAACCGCCATTAATATTTTTGTATTCGCAATGGTGTTCATCACAGCACCAAATACTTAAAGACTTAATAGGCTATTTATTTTCAAACATTTTTACATTTTAATCTGGACTACAACATGCCCTAGATATTGATTGAACATGTTCTAATTCTTTATCATTGTTTTGTAAAACTTTACAATAAGGCTCTATTTGTTAAAGTGACAATGAAAAATACTTCTAAAGCATTTATTAATCTTGGTTAATTTCAACATTTAATACATTAAAATAAAAAGTTGTAACTGTATTTAATGGACCTGAGCTAACATGAACTAACAAGGATCAGTTGTATTTTTTAACTAATGTTAACAAAGAATAATATAATAACTTCTGTAACACTTTTTTTGCAACTTATTTCAATATCATGATAATACCGTATACCATGACAAAAGCTTGAGCAATTATCGCAACATGAAAATTTGATACCATCATATGCCTACCATTGACCATTGAATAGTAAATTGAGTAAATATCGCGTTCACAATGCATTTACATTGTACTTGAACTTGAAAGTGGATTCCGATCTCTTTTTGGATCAATGTAATATGGATTGTTTTTTGAATACTGAATATTACTATACAAAAGTGAATTACTATTAAAATAACTACTGAACTTATATAATGTAATATTAATATAATTGTGTGATAATCTCTAAGAAAAACAAAAACAACTTTCATGAAGCATTGTAAGGTGGTCCAAGCAAACCCTCAATTCTTTATTTTGAGTCATCTAAATTTCTGTGTGCAATCTTTATTGTGCTTCTAATTCCATATTAAATAACTCTGGTGTCATCATGTTACGTTAAATTTTACAGTAACCTCTAGCACCAAAACCTCTGAAAATATTGCATCATGAGCTCCTTGTGTGCTTGAAGTACGTGCAGCTGACAACAGAACAGAGCACCTTGCCTTCAGTTTGAAACACACAGAACATGACTATACACTGACGTTCAAACGTTTAGGGTACGTAAGATTTATGTTTTTGAAAGAATTCACATGCTCATTAACCCCCTAAGACCCAGGAAAACAAAGTCTTTTGAATTTAGTATTTTTTGTCCCATGTCATTACATTTGTTTCTCATGCTCTAAAACAATGTAAAAAAAAATTTTTTAAATGATATTTTATTCATATGTTATGCTATGTCCTCGTACGTGGACACCGGGACCGTGTAAAAAATAAAACAACATGAAAGGACATGTATAGGCAAAAACAATGGGATTTTTTTTTTCATTCAATCAATCAATTTTAAGAGTGCATAAGAGTGCTAAATACCTCAAAACAAATGGTATCTCTGAAAAGCCCTGAATGTGCTCTTTACAGGACATCCAGACTTAAAACTGTGACATGTATTGAGTCAGAGAAATTCACTCAAATATAAATGTCCTCGTACGAAGACAGTGGCACCCAGGAGGTTAAGGCTGCAACATGATCCTTCAGAAATCATTCTAATATTCAGATTTTTGTGCTCAAAAAGCATTTCTTATCAATGTTGAAAACATTTGTAATATTTCTTGTGGAAAACGTGATACCGTTTTTTCAGGATTCTCTGATTAATAGAAAGTTCAAAACAACAGCATTTATTTTAATTAAAAATCTTTTGTAAAATTATAAATGCCCTTAATGCATCTTGTTGAATAAAAGTATTGAACAGTAGTGTATATTTAAATTAAACTGCAGCTTTTTGCTCTTTAATAATCCAGTTGTTAAAGGGATAGTTCACCCAAAAATGAAAATTACCCCATGATTTACTCACCCTCCTAGGTGTATATGACTTTCTTCTTTCAAACGAATACAATCGGAGTTATATATAAAAAATGTCCTGGCTCTTCCAAGCTTTATAATGGCAGTGAATGGAGGACGAGATTGAAGCCCAAAAAAAGTGCATCCATCCATCATAAAATTAATCCATACGGCTCCGGGGGGTTAATAAAGGCCTTCTGAAGCGAAGCGATGCATATGTGTTAGAAAAATATCCATATTTAAAACTCTATAAACTAAATTAACTAGCTTCCGACAGACGGCCGTACGCATCGATTTACGGCGAAATCATGGGATAATTTTCATTTTTGGGTCAACTATCCCTTTAAGTCTAACATCACGTGTCACCATTTCCGAGTCCAAACAACCTATCAGAGCTGTGGTACTACCGGGAAAAAAACAATCATGATTTTAACCTTTATCATAATAAATAACATTATGATAAAAGTTATACATAATACATAAATCTCAGTTAGCCAGACGGTGATTCATCTTGAATTTGAATCGTTAAAATATTGATGTCTGGGACACAGTATACCTGGAGAATAGAGTACACCGTGACATTTTTTTAAAAAAATCTTAGCTTAAATTTGTGCTATAAATGCATAGTGGTGACATCTTTTGTATATCATGATAGTATATCATTTTGTGACATCTGATAGTATTCTCACTTAAAACAGAGTAGAGGCTTGGACCCTGTCTTTTCCAAATTAAGCGGATTGCTCTTGCTATTACAATTTCATTTTCTATGTTGATTCAGTGTAAATACTAAAAAGTCAAAGCAATTCACAATCCATCATATCAACATTAGAGAGAAGTATTATCACCTTCATGGCCTACTGAAAAGTCACTAATGCTCAGCACTAAACACAAGCGAAACACTCATGAGCGGCGTTATGAGTGCTGCACCTTTCATGCTTAGTGCGCTAGTAATTGATTTTGACACCAATCCAACTGACTGTTGGACAGAGAGAAAGAGAGAGAGAGAGAGAAAGAGAAAGAGAAAGAGAGAGAGAGAGAGAGAGAGAGAGAGAGAGAGAGAGAGAGAGAGAGAGAGAGAGAGAGAGAGAGAGAGAGAGAGAGAGAAATGATGACAAAAAGCCTGACGTCTCCCTCCCTACAGCCCAAGTATGTTTCCGAGATCTGATCAGAGTCCAACACCAGTGCAGTTCTTGAACCTCTGCTGAAAATTTAGAAGACAAATACCTGTTTGCTTAATAACAGGGCTGTCAACTGATTACAAGTTTGATGGTTTATCAAATTAAATCACATATCCGTATTTGCTGATAAATGTTCTCAAATGAAGATAATGCAAAAACTCTGTGACACATGAATAAATCATTTAATAGACATTACATAAAGTGGCTTTTAAAGTCAATATGTTGTTGTCCAGTCCACAGCGATACAATTTGTAATGTATGAAGTAGTCTTCCTGCACTATTTTTTAATCGTTGGTTTGTGTACACGTGTCAGACATGTTGACATAACCATAATTAATCATTACCGTGATAAAAAGTAATTAAAATCACAAGCAATTAATCATAAAGGTGCACAATACACTTGTCTGAAGGTAGCAGTGATATTTTTGTATTACAATGAAAATGCATTTTAATCACTGTTGGATAGTGTTTTTGCTTCAAATGTGCTGAGCTTGTTCAAGGACTGCTTTGTTCACCGGTTACAAAATGACTGCTTGAAAAAGCATGAGAATGCTTTCAGAATGAGTGTCTGAGATTGTTTGCGCTCTCTTTTGTGTGAAGTCAGGAACAGTTTCATAATTGTTCTCATGCAGAAAAATTTAAAGAACATCAACAAATCTCACTATGTTCATTCCCAAGGCCTGAACTGACAGCTGTTTAGTTTAAAAACAAAAGAACGAAGAAATTCAAGCTCAAACAAAATGACGGTGAATGAATCCTTACCTTTAAATTTCAGTTTATCACGTTCTTCCTTACTGATGTTCTCACTTGCTGTCAGGTACTCGTGAAACTCTTTAAAGCCAATAGACTGGAATATGCCATGCTGATAGTCCTGACTGTAAACACAGAAAAGAAAAGGAATCTAGTTTATGTACACCAAATTATTATACATGCACAAAAACTGAAGAACAATAATAGATTTTTACTGAAGTGAATATTAGTGGTCTTTTCCCATGAAAAACAGCACCACAATGCTATGTTCTGGGTTGTTGTCAGGGTGTTGCTATGCAGTTGCTAGAGTTATTTACTCGAAGCCAAAAGTGTTGCTATATTTTGTCAAGTCAAATTTTATTTTCTGTATTTTATTAGGGGTGCCCCCTAATAGTTGACTAAACGTTAGTCAACGAGAAAAGGCTTAGATGACCAAAATGATTAGTCGGTGAGTCGCAGAAAAAAATAAAACGGAATTGGGCTACTTTTACACTCTTGCCGTGTTTTTTTTTTTTTTTTTTTTAAAAGTCCGTGGGTTGAAGCAAGTGAGTACTGTCAACAACTTTGCAGCAGACACTGGGTGCTTAATTCTTATTTGTGCATCCTCGTTTTCTTTCCTAGCGTCTTAGCTCCACCCCTTCAGGATGCGAGGGAAGGACACAAGGAAAAGACGAGAGGACGGAGGAATTGAATCAAGTGAAATGATATATCCTCGCTCCCTTTAGCGTCACTTCAGGAGCGAGGAAACGAGGAGGGATATTGAGAAGCACCCACTGACTCAGAAAACACTAGTTTATTAATAAATAATTAAAATGTCTCCTTGCTATTTTTTCCCGACAAGCGTTAGGTGCGCGCAGAATAGGCTATATATTACACCATCCATCCATCCATCCATCCATCCATCCATACCACACTCAAAAGGACATTGGACATTTATGTTTTTGAAAGAAGTCTCTTATGTTCACCAAAGCCAAAAACAAAACATTTATTAAAGGGAGAGGTAAGGTTTATAATACCATTACAGTTCTTCTTTCACTTAGGATTTCAATTCAATTTGATTACATTTAAACATTGTACAGCATCAGATTCATCAAAATTATTGCCCTCTCTTTCTCTGTTACGCTCTGTGTGCGTGACATTCAGAAAAGTCTGATGTTAAACAGCAACGGGCTGTTACAGCAAGCTCTTTTGTGAAATATAAGCGCTCGTAATATTTCACACATATATATATATATATAACCATATTATATGAAGTTTTGCAATGGGTCAAGTAATCTGAGAGCACAAGCAATCTGTTAAAGCATCAGCCTGCTCACATTAAACTACATTATTATGACAATCTTTAAAGAGTTTAAAGTGCTCCCATGTTTTTGCGCAATTATTCAACAACAGCTCACTCTGTGGTCATTTTTCAAATGTATTTCATCATACAAATACACTTAAAGCAACTGTAAAGTGATGGCACTGACTAAACGACAATGGCATTTGTTGATCATTTTAGTTAATGTTATTGATTAGCTGTTGCTGAATTTAAACAATATTATAAATATAAGGCCTTTTGAGTGAACTCAAGGGTGAAATCACATCCAGTGTTTAATGGGACCCCATTTTAGATGGAAAAGCGGTCACTGGGTGCATCAGAACCCAGCCCCTGGGGTAAAATGAGTTGTCATACAGCTCAGAGAGAAAAAAAGAAGGAGAAGAGAGGAGAAGAGAGGAGAAAAAAAAAAAAAAAAAAAGAGATCAGCCGGTCACAGGGACACAGACAGTGCAGACGGGGCGAGGGGGAGGGGGATCTATTGACAGGACAGAGCGAGATAGACTGAGAGGGAATGGAAAGGAGAGACAGGCAGAGACTGACCTTGCTGCCTAGTGACTGCTCCCTGTGTAAGGTGAGAGGGCTGGCGGAAGGGTGGCAGATGCAGACAAAAAATAGAGGAAAAGGGGGAGGAAGAGTAGGATGACGTGAGGAAAGAGGAGAAAAGCGCTTGGGTGGCAAGTTTGCCAGCGAAGACGTCTAAGGGGGGAGGTGGGGTGCGATCGGCTGGACAGAGCGCTGGGCGGTCAGCCATCAATCAGCAGAAGCCAACACCCAGAGCGGCCCAACCCCAGACACTGCTGTGTCATCAACATCCACACACACAGACACACCGCAGTGCAGTCCGTCCGCCAATATCCCTGCACAACAAAGCATGTGACAGCACTACCAATCAATAATTAATCACCTTATCAAACAAATATTGTTAGTGCATCCATAAATACAGGCTAAAGCACAGGACACTGCATCATGGGCTTTGCTTATGTTCTGATTGCCACAAGATTGGAAGATTGCAGTGATCTGCTATGCCGTGTATCTAAAACCTGATCGCAAAATTCACTGACAGGCACTGCACCACTGCGCCATGCTTATCTTTGCAAAACTCACCACTACAAAGCCAGGGTGTCAATGGTGGTTGCTGGGTCAATTCCATTTGGTTGCTAGGGTGTTTCAAGTTGTTTTCAGGGCATTTCTATATGGTTACTAGTAGGGATGTAACGATACACTGTTATATTGAGATAGAGAGATTAAAAATGCGATGATACGTATCGTGGATGTAAACGATATGATTCATGATATACAGTTAGTTTTATCCAAGGCTCAGCTTACTGTATTTATAAAGGAAATTATATTATTCACCCAAAAATGTAAATTCTGTCATCATGTACTCAACCCTCATGTAGGGATGGGACGATTACCGTTTTCACGATAAACCACGATAAAATGTACTGACGGTTAGTATTATCGTTTAAAATTGTATTATCATTAAAACCGTGTTTGATTATCACGATTTTGAAAACACGCGATAAATCCTGTCCAGCCAGCATCAGTCTGGCGCAGACGTAGTGCGGAACATTGTTTTTTGAACAAGAAGAAATGGCGGAAGCCAGTGACAGCGCTCGGGAGATTTTTCAGCCTTCTAAAAGTACCAAATCTGAGGTGTGGTCATATTTTGGCTTTTACAAAAGTCCTGAGGGAAACCTAATTGAGGATCGTCATCCTGTCTGCTGAACATGCCAAAAGAAAGTCGCGGCAGGAGGAAACACTTCAAATCTGCCACGTTGTCTTCGTGATCATCATCACCCACTGTTGTATAGCGAACGCAAGGCACGTTAACTTTGACCTCAATACCAAAACTTTGTCTGGGAAATAATTGGACACAAAATGTTGTTTTGAGTTGAAATATTTTATCTCACTCACTTGAAATTAACATGAAGCTTCCGCGAAGAAAAGTTCGCAGCAAGTGGCTTTGAGCCAAAGATGAACGAACAAGTTCAGACAAGACTATTATGGGTGACATTTAAGGGATAATAATGTATATTCATTTTACAATTACTACACAGATTTTTTTTTTTTTTTTAACCACATAAATAATTACAGGGACATATTGAATTGAGATTAATGTTTTAAATCTTACCTGTTTATAAATCCATTTTGTACAGTGTACAAAACAATCGTCAAAACAAGATGATCACAACAATAATATAGTAGTATTAATAGTAAAGTCCTCTGATTTCATTTTCAACACAATCGAAAACGGAGACGCAAGACGGCAAGTTGCATTTGAATGAAACGAGAGCGCGTCCATTGTGATACGTGGATGTGCACTGTTATAATGCGTTGCTATTGACGACAGTCATAAGGAAGGAAATGCCACAGAATAAAATCTTGCTTAAAGTGCATAGAGCTGCTTGTTTTATTTGTTTGTTGATTTTCAAATATAAAATTTGTTGAAATGTTTTCAGTGTGTGCATGTTCTTTTTGAAAACTTTCATCTCATTTTAACAAAACAGTGATAATATTAATAATCGTGATAATTTTGGTCACTATAATCGTGATATGAAATTTTCATACTGTCTCATCCCTACCCTGATGTGGTTTCAAACCTATAAGATGGTTTTTAGATGGTTTATTCTTATAGGGCATTAATAGCGGAAGATGCGGGACATAGCGAGCACTGGGAGAGTCTGTGTGTGCGCGGCTTGTCTGTGTAAGAGATCCAACGAAGCGTGAGTTCTGCATAAGGAAAAAAAAATTGTTTCAGTGACATTACTACATTAAACTACTATTTATAATGTTGAATATAATGTATAATAATGCAATGGGGGAATCTTTGTGGGTCCTGATAATAATGAAATAATATTTTAATAATAATAATAATAATAATAAAAAAAAAAAAACATATTTTGGCTTAATATAAACCGTGATAATATCGTATCATGAGTTCAGTATTGCGATTTGTATGGAATCGTGACATGGAGTATATCGTTACACCCCTAGTTACTAGGGTCTTATGAGTGGTTGCATCTATGTGAGGGTGTTATGAGTGGTTGCCAGGGTGTTTCCTTGTGGTTGCTAGGGTCTTATGAGTGGTTGCCTAGCCATATCTGTGTGAGGGTGTTATGAGTGGTTGCCAGGGCATTTCCTTGTGATTGATATGGTTTATGATTTATAGGCTGTTGTGAGTGGTTGCCAGATGGTTTCTATTAGGGATGGGCGATATGACAAAAATCTTCATTTCAAGATGAGAAATTTTATTTCACGATAACGATATATATCGCGATAGTTATTTTTATTGTTTTATTTTATTTTTGTTATTTAAAAAAAAGATTAAAATTACAAACAATAGGACAAATACAATAACAAAAATATGAATTAAATGTATTTTTTCACATACAATAGGTTTATTTAGCATGTAGTTAGAAATAGTACAGAAATTGAATAATCAAATGTAAAAATAAAAGTGCATAGTCTTCACTGTATGAATTAAATAAAAATTTATTCTTATTAAAGCTACAAGAGTTATTCTGTCAAGAACAGTAAGTTATTTTCTCTTTTGTTTGATTAACAATAATGACCACAGAGAGCAGCAGGTTTATTAGGCTGCTTTCACTTTAAGAGCGATATCTCAACATGCATATGTATTTAAATGTCTTCATAATTATGGGGGACAAAATGGAAAAACAAAAATGAATTTAACAGATAACACTCTTATGCTAAGGTCACAGTCACATCAAATGTTATGTAGCAGTACGGACCAATTAATCTCCTGTGAATTCAAAAGGCATACAAGTGTAAACGCAACCTCTTGCAACTCTACATACTCTGATGTTCCTTAAAACACACCTGAATCATTCGACCGGCTCAGTCACTTTGCTAAAATGAACTGACATCTACGTCAGTTATTGGAAACACTTCACTTGTCTAAACCCTGAATTCCCACCATTACTTAAGACACAAACCCACTGCAGACAGGAACAGCGGGTGATAAACCTGCTACAACTTGTTAACTTAAAAGGTCTAATGTGCAGAACAGGTTCAGCCTGTGAAACGTAGCTTTTCTTGTATTTTTCTGACAGTTGAAGAAAAAAGACAGCCGTGTAGCTATTGTGTCAGGCAACGTGAATGAGATAAATTACACATGGTTCATTCAGAGGTAATACAAGTATTATGAATACAAAAAAACCTGACCTAGTTCCATATACCAAATAGAGGATCTCAACAAAAAAAACAAAAACAAAAAATCAGAGGCACACAATGGATTGGTGGCTGATATTATTCAACAATAACTAGGAAAATAAAATGATTATAGATACTGAAATATCTATACAGCTGACAAATTACCACAAACCATTTTAATTTGTTAAGGTATATTTGCTTGCGTAATTGTTTTGTTCTGTGAAGAGCATGTAAGCCTTAACCAGACAACGTGATATTCAAGTTAGCTTATGCCTCTGTTGTCTGCGAATTAGAAGTGTTCAGTTACAAATTATTATGAATTATCTTATGAATTTATTTAAAAATGTTCTTTTCACAACACTGAGATCTACCTGCTCTCTTTGATCATCTTCTCATTGAAGCGCAGGTGAAAATCTCTGAGCTCATCAATCAGCCCAAGCGACAACATCTGGTCCACACGCTTGTCCAACCTTTCATCCAGAGCTACAGGAGAGGATAAATGAGGAAATGAAATAAAGATACTGAAGATATGTTACAGTGACAATCAACAATGACTGGTGGCTACCATTCATTTTGTAGTGCAGCCAGAAGATGCAAGGGTCCTGGAACCGCAAAGGACCCCCAAGACAATCTCCTCCATCCTGCCCTCGCTGCTCCTCCAAAAGCCGACTGTGTGGAACTCCAGTGTCCATATACACCTGCAGACTCCTGTCAATCAACCAATCAATTGACCATATACTTAGTTTATCTGAAGTCATATGGTATTTTGACTAACAATGCATTTCTCAAATACATTTAAAAGATTTCTGCAGGACAAATAAGCTCTCAACTGAACATATTTTGGAAAGAACACAATGAACAACAGACAAACACACAACAAAAGACGTATAATGAAGTTTATCAGGAGGAGACATTAGCACTCTAAACTGTGGGAGAGAAGCTCTTCTACCGCAGAAATACTGTAGACGCAGTGGCACACAGGCTGGCATCAATTAAACAAGCACATAGTGCTCAGAAGAGGTGCTAATCGGACCCTTGATACCAAACACCAATTGAAGCATGTGAAAACGTGTGTAACATGCTTGGAAACCACAGCCATCAGTTCTCCCACACAGGTGGAAAAATAGATGCAGCCCAACAAACGCCAAAATTCACCTTAAGACAGTATGATAAGGTTTCTACCCAAGTTCACTTTAACTCATTTTAAGAGAATGTGTGAGGGGAAACAACAACACAACAGTAAATAAAGTGATGTGGACAAAGATCTGGGAAGGATGTAGGTTCAAACCCCGAGGAACTTAACTTGATAGCTTGAATTGCAACACCTCAGAATGGATACTAATTAAGAAAATAGGTTTATTTGCACACAAAGTGCAGGAGTCAAGACTAGATGTTTCATCAAATTTAATAATTTATTCTAAATTTACGGAAAAATATAGGAACAACTGAAACCACACATACGCAAAAAGCACTTACTCTGTACGGCCTTATAATCATGTTAAGAAGTTATATTTCATACTAACACGACTATAATTATACTGAAGTATGTTGCATTAATTGTATTTTTTAATAATTTTATATATGGATTATATAATACACTTTAATTTCATCTTAAATACACTCCATCATATACAGTTAAAGAGTAAGAAAAGCTGCGTTATAGCTTCAGCTGCAAGGTTTCTCTGAATAACGCAGATATGCGTACAGCTGGCTAATGAGAGGTCTGTAATCTGGGTATGTATAAAAGGTGTTTATTGTGAGAACTGGTGAGAATGGCACACTTGGCATTGCTCGAAGATCGTGCGGGAGCACGTCTGCAAACAGCGGCAAGTTTGATGAGTGACGAAAGGCTGTAAGGAAAGCGTGTGCAGAAAGCCCTTACGTGGAGATGGTTTGGGCGTGTTTTATGCAAATGACTAACCTCGTGCACACGGCTGCTCATTTAGAATACTCCAAATTCACTAACATCAGATCAATAATAAATTCATGTGCGTACGAACGTGTTGTGAACTAGGTGGAGATTTTTCGTGAGAAGTTCTCCTGTGCGTACAAATACAAAATAATCCACGCAGTTATTAGTGAATGAGACCCACTGTTTTGTGCTATCACTGAAGTAATTACCTTGCAATCTTGCGTGCGTCATGAGGGTGCAATATGGCGGCCATGTCAGGATCCACCTCCTTCAACCGTCTGTGAAGTTCAGGACCACCCAGTTTCTCAAGCTCCGCCTTTGATTCAGGAGCCCCACCCTTTTCTGATTCTGTGTCACTCCCCTGCTGTAGGTCAGACAGAGGACGACTCGTTTAGATTATCTCTGCCAATAGATGCACAGAAAGCCTTTTAATATTACGAAGACTTACTAGCTCTGTTTCAAATTTAGTTAACTGCCTCGCTGCCTTTTAACAGTGTCTAAAACAAGAGTGGTCTGACAATGCAACAAAAGAATCAAAATCATTATAAATCAGTCATTCTTTCTACACTAGATGCGCACAACGTGATGACAACAAATCCCTGACTTGATTTTTGATTGATTTTAAATGGACCCTTTTCACTTTTCCAGGGTTCTCAGAAGCAGAAGTCAATTGGTGAATTGAAACTAAAATATAATTTGTGTTCCCATCTGCTCCAATAGCAAAAGAGAAAATCCACATTTTTATAACAAAGAGATTGATTATGGTGGTCAGAAGAGAAAAAGATTTGCGTCACTCCCTCAGCCGTTCTATTAGAAACACTCAGAGTTTTCTGAAATTTAAAGCCAAGGTAATATTACACAAAGTATAGTGTTATAACTGCATATTAAACACTTTATGACATTAATAACTGTGGAAATGCGTCATCACAGACTGTGAAAAGGGTCCATAGTTTGATGTTAGCATGTTGCTAACAGTATGATACTCCAATAAACAGCACTCTAAAATAATCAATTTTTATTATGCTTAACTTTTTAATCAATACCATAATGCATTCTGATTGTCTTCTCTCTTTGCAAAACACGAGGTATCTTTGACAGCAGCATAATTTAGATGTCATCCAATCAACAACCGGTGGATAGAACCACGTCCCCCATCCCTATTTCGATAATTTCTCTAATTAGAATGTACGTCACAATACTGAAGAAAAGATCTGTCTCTACTTTTGTTACATTGCAACTTTAAAATGCTGCCCATGTAGGCAGATCACTAGGTTTTGGAACAGAGCAATTTTTTATAATCAGAAAGCATCAAAATTCACATTTACCCCAGTGTCGATGAGCACATTCCATAAAATGGATTCAATGTAGTAGTTTGTGCCTCCAACAATGATAGGCAGCTTTTTCCGATGATGCATGTCTTCTATGTATCATATTAAGGAAGTCAAACTGCCAGACAAGGAATTAATTTTTCAAATAAACATCCTATGACGCCAGTTACAAGCAATACATAAATTATGCACAGTGATCATACATGTGCAACCACATTGGGTTAGATTGCAGAGTACACAACTGCTATATGCTCGGTTGAAAAGCAATATCATATTCTCAGATCTATAGTTGCTCTAACAATAATTCATGTAATGTCCAGGCCTGGTGCTGTGGAAGGGCCGTAGGTTCAACATGACTGCTGGGATTCTGCTAAAGATTGTAATAAAAGGCATCAGAAGCTCCATGGAGCAATTCGATAACTGCTTCAATACGAGATGGCGCATCAGCACTCTCCCTCACACGAAATGGACAAACAGAAACGCACAGACAGACACACTTCCAGGTCACATGCATTAAAATCAAAGCAGTCTGGCCGCACGGTGTCCACCCCATCTGCATCACTCTGTGATCCCTGGGGAGGGAGGGAAGGAGGGAAAACGAAAGAGGGGAGGAGAAGAGAGAAGGGAGCGAGAAAAAGACATAAGGAAAGGGGTGGGGACGAGATTGCGAGAGACCGAGAAATAATAGTTAAGCATCTCTGGATGGTTATGACAGAAGATTATGACAAAAACAACTGCATATTTTGGATATTTTGTTTTTCTGTGATATATAAAAATAAATAAATAAATAAATAAATAAATAAATAAAAAAATAAAAAAAACCCACACATGATTTTTCACCAGATAACTTGAAAAGCTATATTTGGAAAGAATCAATCATTCTGGAGTGAGTGGGGTGATTTTGTTGGAGAGTGCATCTGCTTACAAAAGCTGAAAAATTCCTTTCCTATGAAAACTTTTTAAATGGCAAAATCCTTTTAGGGCTTAATTATTTAGCATTCAAAATTTGACATTTAAATTAATGCCTTACTTGCCATGTCTTAATTATTTGTGAAATTTACTAGCAATTTCTGAGTGAAAATTATTTTAAAGTAAATCCTACACAAATTTTTTTACTGTTAATAAACATGTTTTTTTAAAGACCACATTCCTACTATTTTTGACCTATTCAACATAACTAAAATAATTATTGATTTAATTGTGATTATTTAAAAAAAGAATATATATATATATATATATATATATATATATATATATATATATATATATATATATATATGAAATATAAGGTAGTGCTGTCAATCGATTAAAAAAATTAACAAATCCCATTTTTTTCTGTGATTAATCACGATTAAAAACATTAAAGTTTTTAATATATTTTATAATGTAATAATTTCATTGTTAATTGATGTAGAAACAACATAAGACAGTATAATTCTAAATATTTTTATGAATGAAGGCCAGTATCACTGATACTAATACTGCTACTGATGTCTCAATGAAATAGATTTTTTTCTAATTTTAAACATTAATTATAGCCATTCAACATTACAGTGTAATTGAAAGCTATCAATTTTAACATTTATTAGGCTCCAAAAACAATTTAAGTGAACTTAAAACCTTCTGTCTAACAGGTAGGAAATACAGAAAATGCACTGCATAAATTATAAATTAAATATAGATTAATCCTTATTAAAGCTACAAA
This sequence comes from Coreius guichenoti, assembly GCA_039654105.1. NCBI lineage: Eukaryota > Metazoa > Chordata > Actinopteri > Cypriniformes > Gobionidae > Coreius > Coreius guichenoti. The sequence continues at coordinate 27,577,550 of CM077184.1, forward strand.
ATTCTTTAGTCAAGAGCAGAGTAATTTTCTCTGTTACCTCTTAACATTAATGACAGACAGCAGCAGGTTTATTAGGCAGCTGTCACTTTAAGACCTGCCACTGCTGCACGACACGGATTTGACACGTGTCCCATTTAAAATATTTTTAACGTGTTAAACTGGACGGGAAAAAAAACGTGTTAAAGTTGACAGCACTAATATAAGGTAATAACACTATTTTAGTGTGAAATAATAAATTAAATGTCATTTTACTGTAAAATTACAATACAAATATTTACATATTTTGTTCATTTTCAAACAGTAACCCATCAAGCTTTTATTTTGACAGGTTGGGAAAAAAAATCATAATGCGGTGCCGATTTCAGCATGATACAGCTCATGATATCAGGTGTGTAAATGCGTCGCTTCACTGAAACCGATAGCACATATTTAATTAAATCGCATCCTCAGCGTTTTGACAATCACACTATGCCCTATTTTATTTCAATATATCGTGCAGCAATAATCCTAATCATGATGATTACTTTTTTATTAGATCTGCAGCCCTATTTCAGTATGTTGTATAGTAGTTATCACTGCTCTTCAGCAAGGCGAGACTGAGAAGCTCTTCACCTGCCACTCCTCATTTCTTGCGCGTGAGCGTCTGAGGTGTCTGCGACAGCGTTCCTCCAGACACTGCGAGAGCTGCCCCACCTCCTCACAGCATCTCCCTCAGCTATTAATATCCTCCTCATCTCTCAGCAAACATCTGCAGCAGGCGGGCGGGGAAAATGAGAACAGCGACGCGTCTCTCTCAGTCTCTGGTACATGCATTTACAGTTATGCACTTGCATTTACTGAAAGACCATGCCGAGGGAGTACAACCCATCACCCACTCATAAAATGCCAGAGCCGTTCGTGTGGCACGCTGGGAAATGCCACATTCCACAAAAGATGAGAAATTAAAAGATGGAGATTTGCATTTAAACAAGGAGCAGTCTCACAAAAGCCGTGTCACTGATGTCAGGGAGGCGATGACATTTTAAAAGAACAATTACTCAGAATGATCATTAAGAAGTTTGATATCTTAAAAGGCCGAGTAATGGCCCATTAATTTCATCTGCAGAGACTAAATAAAACGCATTTATTTTTAGAAGGGCCTGTCAACTAAACTTGTCAACCAAATGAATCTCTGCAACCATTAATTATAGGGCGTATGGATAGGGCAAAATAGCCAACTAGTCACCCAATCAACTAGTTACAAGGTTATAGACTATGAAGAAATTGGCTCCTCAAATTACAGGATAATCGAAAAATGACTCGCCGTTCAGTAAGGGAAATGTAAACTCAGTAAGCGCTCTGAATGCTTCACTGTATGATTCAAATCGCAAAAGACCCGTTCACACAAAGAAAAAAAATACTATAATGATACATAGCATCCACACCAACATGCGCAAGCGCTTTAACGTCGGAGGAATTCTGATTGGCTCTCAATGTTTTTGTTCTTCAGCTGGAAAAAAACAAAAAACATTCCGAAAGTGATTCCAACAATATTGATCCTCTGTATCTGTCCTCTTCACTATTCTCATAGAACTAGAACAATTGTTAAAACTTTATACTTAGTTATCATCCTTGGTGTGAACAGGCCTTCAAGCGAGTTAGAGAGCGCTTTGTGAATCTCATGACTGACTCATTAAAAAGAACCAGTTCATAAGAGTCGCACGAGCATTTAAAAAGGCCTTCATTTCATTCAATCTGGAGGAGTCTGGAATTTCATTATGAAAGGTTGGGCATATCATAAAGGATATGAGAGACAGAGCCTTGTTCCTGAAGTCCACCACTGTGTATCCACTAACCAATGGATCCACAAAGCTGATCATGTGATGGCGACACTGGGCTTGCTCCTCCTCGGTAACCTTATTGGTTATGATGTCCAGCCCTTTGTAAACCTGCAGTGAGAAACCAACCAGATCAAATGAAGCAGCAAGAAGGTTAATTCAGGTCATATAAGATAGAAATCTTGAAGAAGAGTAGCAAATGTCGCATGCTTCATAGACCACATTACTGTTTTCACTTGGTTTATCATGGCACGATCATTACATGAATCCTTAAAGAGGCCCATTTGAAAAAATGGGTCCAGTGTGATAGGTAAAACAGGTCAAGGGCACTTCCTTACTCTGTCCTAAATATCTAGTCATGATTCTTCATGACAAAAGGGACTGTAGATGTTTTGTTTTTTTTTAACATGTGAAGTGATGGGACTGATTTAACAATTTTGGTTCTCGACCCAGTGCCTTAATAATATAGTATATTTGAGGATGCTGTTTATTTGACTATCATGCAGAAGCAGCAAGACTACCCCGCACTGGGCCCGCCTCACGCTTGGGATGGCTCTGTTTGTGTGCAAACCCATAGAGGGGTGTTTGTTTATTTATTGTCCTTGACAAAACTCATTGAAAACATTTGGTTCCAGTATCCGAATGAATAAGAGCCAGTTCTCAATTCCCAACCCTAGGTATGTGGCATCAGTCCATAAGTGGTCACCATAAAGTGTTGCTGTGTGGTCATTCAAGAAACCTGTCAGGAGCGTCAGCAGGATTTTAACACCAAGGCATGTGTGCACAACCGCGGCTAAATTCAATCCAGATTACGGTAACTCCTCTGCCCTTGCGTGCCGATTTCGGCAAGTTAGAAAGAAATGCTACTGAATTATTGAGTTCGTTTCCCCTGTGTTCTCCACAGGACATCCCTGCCAGCGAAATCTTGGTGAGGTGAAGGAGGACAACAGCATATGAGGAGAGACAGGAATTCAGCCCATTCTCTCCAGAGGAGGAATGGTAAACACTAATAAAGGACTGTGATTAAAACTTGCAGAAGGCATTAACAATCGCCGCAGAACTTGGCTTGGTACTTCCATTCTGTTTTTTACTGTGCAAGTAAAAACGCCTGCTTTTCAGAGCCAGCCCTCTTGAACGCAATACTTCGACTTTACAGGCCTCTAACTCTAAGAAAACTTGGAATCAATAACAGCTGCTATTCGATCTTGAAATAAAACCAAAACGCAGAGTTGGGTCACTAAGCTTGTTACGATATACTAACAATGCAGGGAGTTTACCAACAGGTACATGAACTTTCATAAATGTGGATTTTGAGTACAGAACACAACACTGGTCACTTTAGCACTGTTGCCAAAAACAATGTGGTAAAACTGAAATTCATTAAGTCAAGACAAGTTGCTAAATGCATGTTGATATGTAAATGTTGACGGTCAGTAACGTGCCTTGTTAGAGTCCATAAACAGTCTCGATGGACAGTCACGTGCTCTGTTCCGAAACTTTGGGAGCTACTACGAAAGCAGCATTTTAGGACCACTAGAAACACTACAGCAGTGACAAAGAACATTTGAGACTGTAGATCCTCATCTCCATGTACTCAACTGACAGTGTCGCATTATGAGGGATCAATATATTAAAGCGCATGAGATACCAGCATGCTGAGAGCTCCACAGCTCACTAGCGAGGGCATTTCAGGTCAGGTGACACAGACTAACAAATGAGGGTGGTGGCACAAGTTCTACAATGGTGGAACCAGCACCCGATGTGCTGAATTGTGCTACAAACATTACCCAAGTAACAACAATATTCCTGGCAAATGTTTAATAAAAATTGGCACAACCTTGCTTTGAAGTAAATTGTTTGTTACAAATTGACAACGAGTTTCTTTCTCAAAAAAAAAATGGATTTTTATATGCAACACATGGTTAGATCTCAGAGACAAAACATTGAGTTTGACCATTAAAATGTCTCAACTAAATCCAAAAAAAAAAAAATCTTGCAACTACCATAGAAAAAAAATCTGTGTATATTTCCGTCCGTTATTCCGAGAGGTTGTATAGGGCCCCTAGCATGCATGAGCTGCCCTCCGGGATAAGATTAAAATGACATGGGGGAGTGTATGTGTGTGGCAAAGGAGGACAGAAGGCACTGTGAATGCCGAGCCTAGTCATGTGGCTCTCATTTGGTGGCCACGTTTCTTAAGTGCTACCGGCATTAGCAGGTTTTGTTCCCTGCATCTGTTTGTCACCCCCTTTCGTTAGGCTCTGTACCACCCTCTCACAGATAGAGCCCACCCTGTGCTCCAGCATTCTAATGACCAGTGAGCCCCTTCTCCAGTATTTAATTTAGTAGTTAAAATAGACAACATATTTAATCTGAGGCAAATGCAAACATTCCTGTGAGGAACGGAAGTTCAGTGTGTTGTGCTTTTGTGTACCTTGCTGTCAATCATTATACAGATGAAAACTGGAATATTGTCACTTAAAATTTGCGAATAGACAATGAAGATTGTTATATAAGGAAAAATGTGTTCCTGGCAAACGTTTAATAAACTTTAGCGCAACCTTGCTTCACAGCAAACTGTGTCCACAAGTTTCTTGCAAAAAACAAACTTGAAAAAGGATGAGGGGAGAGGTTGTCGTCCATTAGAAATGTTTGGGAAAGATGTTTCACACAACAGTACAGAATAACAAAACTTTTATTCCTCTCAGCCTCATTTTTTGTTTGCACCAAAGGAAGCACAGTTTGTTCAATGTGTTGTGCTGTTGTGTACCTTGTTGTCAATCATTGTACAGATTTTGCGAGGATGTATTCCACAGACTGAAGGAGAAAGCTGTGCTGTTGCAGAACCAGGTGTTGTATTTATTTTACGATCTCTTTCTCTAAATGTGCACATAGATTTTTTTTTTTTTAAAGGGGTCATGAACTGCGTTGTTTTATTGTTTTATGATGTTTCCTGGGGTGCACTTATAATGTTAGAATGCTTTTTACATCAAAAATTGTCATAATTTATAAATAAAAGGCACTTTTCCTACCCTGATTTTAGCCCTCTGGTTTCAACGCTCTGTTTTAAGGGGCGTGTCTGCTGTGAGACTTCAGTGTAAACGCCCACTGCTGTGATTGGCTAACGTCTTTCCATTTGAAATAGCTAAATATTACTCTCTCTTTTAGTGTGTTTTTACTATTACAGCTCTCCTGGTTAACTAATCGTGAAAAGTGTTGCATTACATTTAGATCTATGGCATTATATTCAGATCGTGGCATGAAAGGTTGCAGAGATGAACATTGTAGCCGATCACAGACAGGCTGAGCGCATGAAAGCAGTGATCTCGTCATTGCAGCTCAGTTTCTGCACACTAACGAATGCTTTCATCTTCACTAACAGTGCAAACGTGATATAGTTAAGAGATTCGTTGAATAAAACAGGAGTCACTGATAAACTCTCGCCATTTGATTGACGGCTCCAGCGCGCGCTGCTCCAAAGATTGCAAAGGGAGCTTTCTTTGATCGCTTTCTTTATAGAATTTAATCACCGTTAAATAACCGTTAATTATTTTCATCCTACTAAGAGAACACAAGTTGACGTTTAGTCACTGGTTTGATTTACTGCCAAACAGACAAAGAACATCTGACTGTACATGAATCATTACATTTCAGATCAGGCATTAGAATTAACACAGTTACTTACATGTTGCATTACTGTCGAGCCCAGGCACTGCACAATATTTTGTAATCCTCAACGGCATGTTTATTGCTTGGTAGCTCGATCTGGTTTAACACCACGTAGGCCTATGTTACTTTTAGGCTACCTATTCTATTGCATGTCATGCGTGAATCGGTGGGCGGGGCTAAACAGGCAATGATGAAGTAGGCGTTGATCTTCTTCTGCAGAGGCGGTGCTTGCCTCCCTTTGACGTCATAGATTCCCACTTTGAAAAACCTGTCGTTTGCTGGGCCTGGTGTCAATAAAAGCTTTTATTGGACTAACAAGGAAGTTTTCAGTTCTGAAACTTACAGGACATTCTTATAGTATGGTGACCTCTTATATGTCAAAAGCTCAAGGAAAATTTGATTTCTCAGTTCATGACCCCTTTAAGTAATTTGTTGATTATGCCATATTTTTCAAAACGTGTTCTGTTTTTCTAACTCTTGCAGGTGTAATGATACAAACTGAAACAACCTCCTCCCAAAAAAAAAATCCCATTGGAAGATCTCCTTGGAGGGACTTTTTTGGGATTTGTTTTAAAATGTCAATGTCATGTTAGTATTTGACAAAATATATAAGTTTTGCTGTACAACATGAACAAAATATACTTCCTCTCAGACTCATTTTTGTTTGAGTCACACTTTAAGTAGTTTTCTGACCTTTATCTCACTTTTTTTTGCTGAGACATGTTTTATATGATTGATGATTCTTATTTACAATCCTGTTGTGATTGCCTCAATTTGCCTTGATGTCATGGTGGTGAAGTCCTGCTATTGGGTCACATGCCCTTCCATGACTTGAATGGCAGGCATCTAATCTCATGCAGCTGCCTGTGTGTGTGTGTTTGGACATGTTATAGAGAGCCAGAGTGTCTAATTGAAACTCATTATTAATGAGGACAACTGGTCCATGGGGGGGGGGGGGTGAAAGAGGAGTGCAAACAGGAATGGAACAAATGTGGACTCCATATTTCACATCCACATTTTCCCATTGTAAAAAAGACAATAACAGCATTTATGTGGTAGTAACAGTTGCAACACGGTGTGAGAATCCAAGAGCTCATCACACACAAGAACTAAGCAAGAGACGGCCAATACAGTGGTCACAAGTTTGTGTGTATGCCGACCACAGCCCTAACAGGGTAGGGACAATTTTTCTTTGTGTGAGAATGAGAGAGTATATACAGTGGGGAGAACAAGTATTTGATAACCTGCAAAATCGGCAGTGTTGCCCACTTACAAAGCATGTAGAAATCTGTAATTTTTATCATAGGTACACTTCAACTGTGAGAGATGGAATCTAAAACAAAAATCCAGAAAATCACATTGTATGATTTTTAAATAATTAATTTGCATTTTATTGCATGACATAAGTTTTTGATCACCTACCAACCAGTAAGAATTCCGGCTCTCACAGACCTGTTAGTTTTTCTTTAAGAAGCCCTCCTGCTCTCCACTCATTACCTGTATTAACTGCACCTGTTTGAACTCGTTACCTGTATAAAAAGACACCTGTCCACACACTCAATCAAACAGACTCCAACCTCTCCACAATGGCCAAGACCAGAGAGCTGTGTAAGGACATCAGGGATAAAATTGTAGACCTGCACAAGGCTGGGATGGGCTACAGGACAATAGGCAAGCAGCTTGGTGAGAAGGCAACAACTGTTGGCACAATTATTAGAAAATGGAAGAAGTTCAAGATGACGGTCAATCTCCCTCGGTCTGGGGCACCATGCAAGATCTCACCTCGTGGGGCATCAATGATCATGAGGAAGGTGAGGGATCAGCCCAGAACTACACGGCAGGACCTGGTCAATGACCTGAAGAGAGCTGGGACCACAGTCTCAAAGAAAACCATTAGTAACACACTACGCCGTCATGGATTAAAATCCTGCAGCGCACGCAAGGAGCCCCTGCTCAAGCCAGCGCATGTCCAGGCCCGTCTAAAGTTTGCCAATGACCATCTGGATGATCCAGAGGAGGAATGGGAGAAGGTCATGTGGTCTGATGAGACAAAAATAGAGCTTTTTGGTCTAAACTCCACTCACCGTGTTTGGAGGAAGAAGGATGAGTACAACCCCAAGAACACCATCCCAACCGTGAAGCATGGAGGTGGAAACATCATTCTTTGGGGATGCTTTTCTGCAATGGGGACGCTTTTCTGCAATGGGGACAGTACGACTGCACCGTATTGAGGGGAGGATGGATGGGGCCATGTATCGCGAGATCTTGGCCAACAACCTCCTTCCCTCAGTAAGAGCATTGAAGATGGGTCGTGGCTGGGTCTTCCAGCATGACAACGACCCGAAACACACAGCCAGGGCAACTAAGGAGTGGCTCCGTAAGAAGCATCTCAAGGTCCTGGAGTGGCCTAGCCAGTCTCCAGACCTGAACCCAATAGAAAATCTTTGGAGGGAGCTGAAAGTCCGTATTGCCCAGCGACAGCCCCGAAACCTGAAAGATCTGGAGAAGGTCTGTATGGAGGAGTGGGCCAAAATCCCTGCTGCAGTGTGTGCAAACCTGGTCAAGAACTACAGGAAACGTATGATCTCTGTAATTGCAAACAAAGGTTTATGTACCAAATATTAAGGTCTGCTTTTCTGATGTATCAAATACTTATGTCATGCAATAAAATGCAAATGAATTACTTAAAAATCATACAATGTGATTTTCTGGATTTTTGTTTTAGATTCCATCACTCACAGTTGAAGAGTACCTATGATAAAAAAATGACAGACTTCTACATGCTTTGTAAGTGGGCAAACCTGCAAAATCGGCAGTGTATCAAATACTTGTTCTCCCCACTGTATGAGAGTCAAAAAAATAGAGGGAGACAGAAAGCAAAAGAAAAGGGGGTGAATGAGAAAAAAGGGTGTAGTGAATCCAGTGACCCACACCGCAAACACTCAGACAAGTCCCCAGACAATGGCTTTAGTGTTGAGCTATTACAGCCGGCTGTGGCTGAACCACACAGCACCTCAGGCCACGCACGAGACAGCTGCTCCCCACTATTCATACAGGGGGAAGGGACATTGAGTAGGAGGACTGGAGAGGAGGAGTGACAGTATAGCCAAAAGCAAGACTGACACAGGTCTAAAAATAGTGTTCTCTATATAATATGTATGTGTGTATGTATGTATGTATGTATGTGTGTATGTATGTATGTATGTATGTATGTATGTATGTATGTATGTATGTATCTATGTATTTTTTATATCTATCTATCTCGCTATCTATCTATCTCGCTATATCTCTCTCTCTCTATATCTCTCTCTCTCTATATCTCTCTCTCTCTATATCTCTCTCTCTCTATATCTCTCTCTCTCTATATCTCTCTCTCTCTATATCTCTCTCTCTCTATATCTCTCTCTCTCTATCAATATTTATATAAAAAATAAAAAATAAAAAAAAATAAAAATCGGGACCTATGCGGGATAGAAATGGTGGCTAGCGAACATAAAAACAATCTCTAGCGCTAATATTGATCATAGCTTTTCTTGAAACACAAAGACGTGTGCGTGCGTGTAGTAAGTGATGGTTTATTGTTGTCTCACATAAATGTGTCATCAGGTTCTGAGCTCCTATTGGTTTTTGATTAAATGGTTGTTGTAGGACAAGTCACACTGCAGGACTGCGCCTCAAAACTTGACACTGCAAGAATTTTATTGGAGGTAAAATTTGATCGCAATGGTTATTAAACGGTTGTCAAACTAGCAATCAAAGACTTCCGATTTTGGCCCAGGATCAGAGCAGTCTTTTAGGATTCTCAAAATCTGTCTCAGACAGTCAAATCGTGGCCAAAATTATACAGTGTGAACCCGGCTTTAGCTAAAAAAAGAAAAGAAAAAGGAAAACACTAAAGGAGCAGTTTGCTAAATATATGCACATACACTCACCTAAAGGATTATTAGGAACACCATACTAATACTGTGTTTGACCCCCTTTCGCCTTCAGAACTGCCTTAATTCTACGTGGCATTGATTCAACAAGGTGCTGAAAGCATTCTTTAGAAATGTTGGCCCATATTGATAGGATAGCATCTTGCAGTTGATGGAGATTTGTGGGATGCACATCCAGGGCACGAAGCTCCCGTTCCACCACATCCCAAAGATGCTCTATTGGGTTGAGATCTGGTGACTGTGGGGGCCATTTTAGTACAGTGAACTCATTGTCATGTTCAAGAGAACAATTTGAAATGATTCGAGCTTTGTGACATGGTGCATTATCCTGCTGGAAGTAGCCATCAGAGGATGGGTACATGGTGGTCATAAAGGGATGGACATGGTCAGAAACAATGCTCAGGTAGGCCGTGGCATTTAAACGATGCCCAATTGGCACTAAGGGGCCTAAAGTGTGCCAAGAAAACATCCCCCACACCATTACACCACCACCACCAGCCTGCACAGTGGTAACAAGGCATGATGGATCCATGTTCTCATTCTGTTTACGCCAAATTCTGACTCTACCATCTGAATGTCTCAACAGAAATCGAGACTCATCAGACCAGGCAACATTTTTCCAGTCTTCAACTGTCCAATTTTGGTGAGCTCGTGCAAATTGTAGCCTCTTTTTCCTATTTGTAGTGGAGATGAGTGGTACCCGGTGGGGTCTTCTGCTGTTGTAGCCCATCCGCCTCAAGGTTGTGCGTGTTGTGGCTTCACAAATGCTTTGCTGGATACCTCGGTTGTAACGAGTGGTTATTTCAGTCAAAGTTGCTCTTCTATCAGCTTGAATCAGTCGGCCCATTCTCCTCTGACCTCTAGCATCAACAAGGCATTTTCGCCCACAGGACTGCCGCATACTGGATGTTTTTCCCTTTTCACACCATTCTTTGTAAACTCTAGAAATGGTTGTGCGTGAAAATCCCAGTAACTGAGCAGATTGTGAAATACTCAGACCGGCCCGTCTGGCACCAACAACCATGCCACGCTCAAAATTGCTTAAATCACCTTTCTTTCCCATTCTGACATTCAGTTTGGAGTTCAGGAGATTGTCTTGACCAGGACCACACCCCTAAATGCATTGAAGCAACTGCCATGTGATTGGTTGATTAGATAATTGCATTAATGAGAAATTGAACAGGTGTTCCTAATAATCCTTTAGGTGAGTGTATATTTACATATTCGTTATATTTTTTTCTTAACCTATTCTTCAATATTTCTTGTATGTTATAGAGCTGCATGATTAATCATTAAAATCGCGATCTCGATACAAAAACCCATGCAATCCAAAGAGGTAGTGACTTGTAATGCCTAATGAAACAAAAATGTACAAACCCGATTCCAAAAAAGTTGGGACACTATACAAATTGTGAATAAAAACAGAATGCAATTATGTGGAAGTTTCAAATTTCAATATTTTATTCAGAATACAACATAGATGACATATCAAATGTTTAAACTGAGAAAATGTATCATTTTAAGGGAAAAATAAGTTGATTTTAAATTTCATGGCATCAACACATCTCAAAAAAGTTGGGACAAGGCCATGTTTACCACTGTGTGGCATCCCCTCTTCTTTTTATAACAGTCTGCAAACGTCTGGGGACTGAGGAGACAAGTTGCTCAAGTTTAGGAATAGGAATGTTGTCCCATTCTTGTCTAATACAGGCTTCTAGTTGCTCAACTGTCTTAGGTCTTCTTTGTCGCATCTTCCTCTTTATGATGCGCCAAATGTTTTCTATGGGTGAAAGATCTGGACTGCAGGCTGGCCATTTCAGTACCCGGATCCTTCTACGCAGCCATGATGTTGTAATTGATGCAGTATGTGGTCTGGCATTGTCATGTTGGAAAATGCAAGGTCTTCCCTGAAAGAGACGACGTCTGGATGGGAGCATATGTTGTTCTAGAACTTGGATATACCTTTCAGCATTGATGGTGCCTTTCCAGATGTGTAAGCTGCCCATGCCACACGCACTCATGCAACCCCATACCATCAGAGATGCAGGCTTCTGAACTGAGCGCTGATAACAACTTGGGTTGTCCTTGTCCTCTTTAGTCCGGATGACATGGCGTCCCAGTTTTCCAAAAAGAACTTCAAATTTTGATTCGTCTGACCAGAGAACAGTTTTCCACAGTCCATTTTAAATGAGCCTTGGCCCAGAAAAAACGCCTGCGCTTCTGGATCATGTTTAGATATGGCTTCTTTTTTGACCTATAGAGTTTTAGCCGGCAACGGCGAATGGCACGGTGGATTGTGTTCACCGACAATGTTTTCTGGAAGTATTCCTGAGCCCATGTTGTGATTTCCATTACAGTAGCATTCCTGTATGTGATGCAGTGCCGTCTAAGGGCCCGAAGATCACGGGCATCCAGTATGGTTTTCCGGCCTTGACCCTTACGCACAGAAATTGTTCCAGATTCTCTGAATCTTTGGATGATATTATGCACTGTAGATGATGATAACTTCAAACTCTTTGCAATTTTTCTCTGAGAAACTCCTTTCTGATATTGCTCCACTATTTTTCGCCTCAGCATTGGGGGAATTGGTGATCCTCTGGCCCATCTTGACTTCTGAGAGACACTGCCACTCTGAAAGGCTCTTTTTATACCCAATCATGTTGCCAATTGACCTAATAAGTTGCAAATTGGTCCTCCAGCTGTTCCTTATATGTACATTTAACTTTTCCGGCCTCTTATTGCTACCTGTCCCAACTTTTTTGGAATGTGTAGCTCTCATGAAATCCAAAATGAGCCAATATTTGGCACGACATTTCAAAATGTCTCACTTTCAACATTTTATATGTTATCTATATTCTATTGTGAATAAAATATAAGTTTATGAGATTTGTAAATTATTGCATTTCTTTTTTTATTCACAATTTGTACAGTGTCCCAACTTTTTTGGAATCGGGTTTGTATATATAGAAACATAATTGAAAATTTGTGGAGGGTAAGCTAAGCTAGCAGGCTAATCAGCTAAGCGTAATGGTTAGCTCGTTAAGCTAACTAAAGAAAGAATGAAAAATACTTAATTTCACAATCATCATTAAAAAGCCTAGCAAACAAAGGATGGGATGCACCATGTTCCATCTGATTTATTGTCTACTAGGTAGGGCTGCACGATATATCCTAATAAAATCGATCAAACAATATGGCTTAGTGCAATTGTCAATTCATGCATTCTGTGATTTAATATACAAGTAAATATATGTGTAATTAGTTTCAGAGTAAAGCGCAACATTTACACACGTGTGGTTAATAAGTGTTTCAGTCTCAGAACAGCTTAGTTCATTTACTGTGAATCAAGCCATTCTGAAACGCTGAAAGCTGCATGTGTAAATTGCACAAACAGTGCATTTTGGTTCTTGTAAAGAGTAAACCCAAGTAAGAATGCCTACGTTTTTCCTAAATCGTTCAGCCCTAAAAGAATTTTGCACTTAAAGTTTTCAGAGTAAAAAGTCATTTTGCACCACAAAATCACTTCAATCATTCATTGCATAAAAACAAAATAGCTTTTTTTATTTTTTTTCCTAATATCGTGCAGCCCTACTACTAAGTGAAAATAGTTATTCAATCGCTTAGGAAAGTAATAGCGCACCACTCCTCAACAAGATGCTTTCATTTCATACAAATGTATGACATATTTATGGCAATGAGGATGAATGAGGATAAAAAGAAGACTGGTGCTTCTGTATCAGGGGTGGAAACTACAAAATGAGTTTCTCCAACACCGTACCTCCCACTACAGAGCTTTAACGCCCTAACCGTCATTCACGCTGCCCCACTCTCCTGCATCTTTCCATCCATTCCTCCTCTCCTCCAGGAATGGCTCAGTGAAGCCAGGCTAATAAATCATTCACAATGTCGCTCTTTCCCCTCGCTTTAGCGCTATCACGCAGTCATCCTTTGTGGAGGCTTTCGCAATCGCACCACACTCAACACCACACCCACAACTAACCCATTTCCGCACCCCATTTTAGGCTTTTACAGGAGGAAAGAACAGGGAGCCAGAGGAGATAACCAATGGAGAATAAATGAGACATCACTTCTATTTCTCGCTTCAGTTTGCTCAAAGAGACTAGAGTGAGAGTTTAACTGGATATCAGGCAGATCTAGAGCACTGCTGAGGTTTCTCAGACGCCAGGATGAATGCAGACATCACAGCGGGCATGTGCTGTGCCGCCAGTCCTAGGCGGCCAGAAAGACTGACACAATTGGATTTCATTCATTCAGCTCAAATTGAATTTAGCTGCTGGTGTGTTTGGCAAAAGGGGGGAAATGGTTCTTTCCAAAAGCATTTAGTGCCCGAGTAAACGCAGACAAACTGACTCGACCCTTCAAATGCATAAAAGGTCACATTAACCCTTCCCTTTTCATCTGCATCCTTAAGTTATAAATCATTTGACAGATGTTTACAGAAATAGTTCAGGCAAAAATGAAAATGGTCATAAAATTCCCATGACTTTTTAAAGAATGCAGTTGATTTTGGCTGTGAATCTTTACATTAGGGGTGTGCGATATATATCGTCTGCGATTAGGGATGCACCGATACCACTTTTTTTCAGACCAAGTACAAGTACTTACATTTGGGTACTTGCCGATACCAAGTACCGATATGAGTACTTAATACCATTAAAGTTATTCTAACAATGTTTTATTTTCATCAGATGTTTTTTTACTTTCTGACTATAACAAAGTAAATATACAACTTGATACTGTTGCTGACATTTTAACATTCAACTTGGTGTTTTCCTAAACAAACATGGCACTGCTGCCCATTTCACATAAATGTAACCTGTAACACATTCAGTGTATTTCAGTACCACACATAGTAGCAGAACAACTGAAATTATGTTATCATATGTTAGTACAGTACTAAAGACTAAGCCTTTTTCGGAAAAGTGAGAGGCAGGTTCTTTCTGATGAAAAGAAGCTTCTCTGCATTATCAGCTATTCTGTTTTCATCTACAATGTGTGACACTGAGCTAAACAGTAGGGATGTGCAAGACTAGCCGACTAGCCGACTAAACAGTAGGGATGTGCAAGACTAGCCGACTAGTCGATTAAACGTTAGTGCTGCTGAGTCGACTTGGAAAATACTAGTCGTTTAATTATTTTATTTTTTTTGCACATTTAATGTTTTGCTTTAGATTTTTTTTTACAAAGGCTATGTTTAAATTACAGTCCTGTTAATGTTATAGCTTGAAATTAATATATTATTTTGAAAAGTGTATATCTGCAGCAAAACAAAATCATTTAATTTTACCTCAGGTTTTGCATGCGTTGGTTTTCTCTGGCGCTCGCGGCGGCTTCAGAGAAAATGTCCACTCGGGTGAGGGAGGACTCTGAAAGCTTACACAAAACTTTTCCATTTTCTTCCATGTCATGTCAAACTAGTATAACAATTAAGCTTGCTGCCTTGCTTAGGCTTGTTATACTACCGGTTATAAGGGACAATACGGTATGAAATTTTATATCGGATTAAAGGAGAATGAAACTTATTTGCACTTGAACAGTTGCTATCAACATCCCAAAGATATGAAAATACGGTTAAATAACGTATAGTTGTCAGTACACAACAAGCTTTTCTTGCGATTTTGCCGACCGTTATGTGTGCAGATCACTGATCAGTGGTGCAGATACTTTTCATACACGAGAAACGCGTTCATACCAGACACGCAAGTTGCCGTGGTAACGAACAACAATACCTTAACGTGCTGACTTATGTGGACTAACTTTTATTTGAGGAAATCTGTTTATAATAGGCTATTATGTTTGACTCATTGGTCCTGTGCTCCATATTGACTCGATTATTGATTTGAATAAATATATCTATAATGGCTAACGTACGTGCTTAAGTGAACACTCACGTGTAATACAATGATCATAATGCAAGGCAAGCATTCGCATGTATGTGATCTATTTTTAGCGGCATTCAGTATGGGATTTAACTATTCATAGTTTAAGCGTTCTTTCAAATGGATCGATCGTATATACTGTCTCTGGGGGGCGGGGTTAGACTAGTCATTGCGCACATCCCTACTAAACAGCCTTTCACTTTCAACACTACTGTATCTGCGTCACGAGAGGTTAAAGGGGCTCTATGTAAGTTTTTGACTCTACTAAAGCATAAAAATACCATAATATGTTTGCAGATATTTAAGAAACATGCTAAGTTAACATACGTGTTTATCTGAAAAACAATGCTATAGTCAATTATTCTCCTGTGAAAATGTGCGTTCCGTGTCGGAACTTCTGTCTTTGTTTTGGTCTGTGTAACACGCCCACTGTCAGTTTATCCAATTGTATTTCAGCAACCCGGGTTGCCAGTTGGCGGCAAACACGGCGTATTTCATTTCAGTTTAGTCCAGTCATGGAAGCTGCCAAACGAAAGGGGTCCGAGTCAGAGAGCGAACATTCCTGTCCTAAAAAACCTCGGAATCCATCCAAAAAAACTGTATGATAAACGTTATAATAAAAGCCGTATAAATATTGGAGATGCGTTTGAGAGATGGAGACAACTTAAAGCAGACAAAGGCTTCAAAACGAATGCTGAGATGGCTAATTTTCTCCTTGACAGGTAAGTAATTAGCCAAAGTCAGTTAGCTAATGTATCCTGGCTACTAGTAGGAATATTTTAAGTAAATTCAACATTCAGACAGTACTTGCATTTACACTGTTTCGTGGTACCTGGTTGTTAAGACAGCATGTATTCGAGAGAGTGGCCAACTAGTGCGGAGGTGCAGAAGGGTCACGGCTGTTTATCACATCGGTAACAACCGTGACAGAAAAATACGGAAATTACAAATACGAATTTTTATTTAATTTACGAATGCATTTGCAACTGAATAAGTTGATGTGTTATCATGCTAACGTACATTGCTAGGTTGACATATATAGCGCTGTTATATTATTTATTTATTTTTTAGCTACGAGGGTCCACGCACCTCAACCCCGTGTAAAAATCTCAAGTATTATTCGATGGTACCTGCACTGTCTAATATTGACTGTCCATCATTTAAATTATAGTATTTTAAACCTCACAATGAATAACAGTCTAAACATTACGGTTTACGACTTGATTACGGTTACAACTGGACGGCTCAATGTATGCAGCCTCCGAAATGAAACGAAAATCCATGAGGTGGTTTATCGTTTAGAATTTTGAAAGAATATATTTCAAATGTGTACATTAGCTGATCAACTTACAGTGTAAGGCTCGGTGCTTTCCATCGTCAGGTGCGCTCGTTCCTGCTGGTGTCGTCAATCTGGCAACCTGCGTGTGCTTCAAGTCTGAGGAGGAGGGGGCTGGGTGAAAAAAAACCCGCTCCAATATTTTGAATTTGGATTGCAATACCTAGCTCAACCACTGGGTGTCCATCCTACATAAAGCCCCTTTAAGCTTGGTTTATACTCACCGCGTATGTAAAAAATTAAGTAATCGCGGTCGTGCGCGTTGAGAGCGCAAGACCCCTTTTCACTTGGCGGTGTGCACGGCGAATTTTGTAACTTTCCGCGCGACCCCGCATCCGAAGATGCGTTGCCATAAAGTGGTATCGGGTGCAGTTGTATCGGGGTAGTTTTACGAGTACATGAGCACAGTATCAGACCGACACCCGAGTACTGGTATCGGTGCATCCCTATCTGCGAAAATATCGTAATTGTTGTTTTAACGATGTGCGATCTGACATTATCGAGTATATCCCTCACACACACCCAGAGAGTGCATGCATAGCCTACACTAACGTGATGTAGTCTTGTAGATTAGACTAGTGCATGTGCACATTTAGAGTGCACGCTTTCACTGCGTGTTAGTCTATATTTATATCATTTAATATAGTTAATAAATATCACACAAAGAGTGCAGTTTTTTTCTCCAGGTATCAACAAATGTGATATTGATTTGAGTTAACTAAACAAGAAGTTAATATTAAGTGAGTTACATTTTTAGACACCATGCCTGTTTTTGCGCTATTATTTCGCCACCGAAAATAGTTCAAAACAAAGCCACAGCACTGTAATTGCATCTCTGAGCAACACACAGCGGTGTTTCCTTACTGAATGAATCAGAATTTTGAACGAATCAGTTGAATCAATGATTCAATGACTAAGATAGATTAAGACTAAGATCGTTTAATTTCAAATTTAAAGTATCTTTTCATGTTTTAAATAATTTCAAATAATGTTTTAAACATCAAAACATTATGCATAACTGCAGGTTATTCATTTGTCACCTCTGAGCTGCATTAAACAGTGTAAATAATCTAAATACCACTTCAAATGCAGCTTCTGTTTCCTCTCCATTGCAAAGATGAATTTTGTTGAGATTTGATTGGTAACAGCCCTATTGTGTCTTATTATTATTATAATAAAATGTTATTACATTTATGAAATTGACATGCATATACTATATGATACATGCATACAATTAGGTTTAAACACACTCAGCAAAATATCATCTAATTATTGTTAGAGAAAATATCGAGATATATCAATATCGCACACCCCTACTTTACATTATTTACTACATATCAAACAATATCTGCTAACACTTTATTTTGATGGTCCCCCAACAGTCATACTATACTGACTATAAGTAACTTTGCAACTAAATTTCAATAAATTCTACTAACCCTAACTCATAAACCTAACTTTACAGTCTACTAAGACTCTAATGAGGGTTAGTTGACTTGTACGGTCAGAATTATTTGCACCCTTGGTAAATAAAGGCAGCTGTGAAAATAAATCTGCATTGTTTATCCTTTCATTCAAAAATGTCACAAATCTAACCTTTCATTAAAGTTAAAAAAAAAATAAAATTAAAAATTAAAAAAAAAGTAAGTGTGGGGAAATCACATTTGAAATAAATATTTTTCTCTAATACACACTGGCCACAATTATTGGTACCCCTAGAAATTTTTCCAAGTAAAATATCTCTGAAGAATATTCCTATTCATATTTACATTTTTAGCACACTAGAGTGACTAGGAACATAACTTTATCCAGCCATGACTTCCTGTTTCACAGGAGTATAAATATGAGGAAACACAAAGGCCAAATTCCAAATTCATCATCCATTACAATGAGTAAAACCAAAGAGTTTGGTTCTGATGTGCAGCAAAAGATTGTTGAGCTTGACAAAATACAAAGTGACTAAGGAAATAACTAAAGCATTGAAAATTCACATTGCCAACATCAGGCCAATAATTAAGAAGCTCCAATCAACAGGAAACGTTATAAATCTGCCTGGAAGAAGACGTGTGTCATACGGTCATAATGCATGGCGAGGAGAGGCCAAAGACTCCAAGGATCACAGCTGGAGAAAGTCTCAGGGTAAGAAATAATTACCAAAAGTACACAGGGATAAAAAGTACCCCATGTCCATGGTTAAACAATGCTGGATCTTAAATGTTGTTGTGGGCCTAATTGTTCTGCTGGAGGTCCTGGATATCTTGTTCAGATACATGGCATCATGGATTCTATCAAATACCAACAAATACAAATCAAAACCTGACTGCTTCTGCTAGAAATCTTATAATAGGCTGTGGATCTTCCCTCAGGACAATGATCCAATACAAACATCAAAACCGGCGAACGTTAAATCGAAAGTGAAACTAACCTTGAGTTATCATCCAAAGACAACGAATTTGTCGATAAAAGGTAGCACGAATTGTTACTCATTTGAACCGCGTCACACAGACCATTTATCCGCTCGGGTCAAAGTCCAAACGGATCGGTCTCGGTCACGCGACCACTAAACAGTGCTGCGAGATCCAGTGAGAAGGACGTGCATTCAACGAAAAACACAAATGTCTCGGTGATTTAAACTAGTTTAAAGCCAGATTAAACAGCACTGACAAACAGGAGAAACGATACAGTCAGAAGGCTTTTCGATCTACAAACCTCCATAATTTACAATGGATTTACTACTACTACCATGGATAACACTAACTGCACCATGGTACTGTGGCAGAAATGTGGGATATTCTATTCATATAGAATTGAATTATATTATTAATGATATGTATTAAAAGGAGTAATGGAATATTATTACAGTATTTTTTTGGTGATTTGAGCATTTATACTAAATGTTTTAAGGCTAGGCCTACTGTTTTTCATACAAATACCATAGAAACCATATAGATATACACTCACCTAAAGGATTATTAGGAACACCTGTTCAATTTCTCATTAATGCAATTATCTAATCAACCAATCACATGGCAGTTGCTTCAATGCATTTAGGGGTGTGGTCCTGGTCAAGACAATCTCCTGAACTCCAAACTGAATGTCAGAATGGGAAAGAAAGGTGATTTAAGCAATTTTGAGCGTGGCATGGTTGTTGGTGCCAGACGGGCCGGTCTGAGTATTTCACAATCTGCTCAGTTACTGGGATTTTCACGCACAACCATTTCTAGAGTTTACAAATAATGGTGTGAAAAGGGAAAAACATCCAGTATGCGGCAGTCCTGTGGGCGAAAATGCCTTGTTGATGCTAGAGGTCAGAGAAGAATGGGCCGACTGATTCAAGCTGATAGAAGAGCAACTTTGACTGAAATAACCACTCGTTACAACCGAGGTATGCAGCAAAGCATTTGTGAAGCCACAACACGCACAACCTTGAGGCGGATGGGCTACAACAGCAGAAGACCCCACCGGGTACCACTCATCTCCACTACAAATAGGAAAAAGAGGCTACAATTTGCACGAGCTCACCAAAATTGGACAGTTGAAGACTGGAAAAATGTTGCCTGGTCTGATGAGTCTCGATTTCTGTTGAGACATTCAGATGGTAGAGTCAGAATTTGGCGTAAACAGAATGAGAACATGGATCCATCATGCCTTGTTACCACTGTGCAGGCTGGTGGTGGTGGTGGTGTAATGGTGTGGGGGATGTTTTCTTGGCACACTTTAGGCCCCTTAGTGCCAATTGGGCATCGTTTAAATGCCACGGCCTACCTGAGCATTGTTTCTGACCATGTCCATCCCTTTATGACCACCATGTACCCATCCTCTGATGGCTACTTCCAGCAGGATAATGCACCATGTCACAAAGCTCCAATCATTTCAAATTGGTTTCTTGAACATGACAATGAGTTCACTGTACTAAAATGGCCCCCACAGTCACCAGATCTCAACCCAATAGAGCATCTTTGGGATGTGGTGGAACGGGAGCTTCGTGCCCTGGATGTGCATCCCACAAATCTCCATCAACTGCAAGATGCTATCCTATCAATATGGGCCAACATTTCTAAAGAATGCTTTCAGCACCTTGTTGAATCAATGCCACGTAGAATTAAGGCAGTTCTGAAGGCGAAAGGGGGTCAAACACAGTATTAGTATGGTGTTCCTAATAATCCTTTAGGTGAGTGTATTTCACCAAGGCAGTTAAGAGCTATATCCGTGTTTTTAACTGTGGTTATCATGATCTAAATGTACGATACTATGGAAGACCAATGGTTAATTTTAATAAAACTCAGTCAGAATATTTAAATTTTACCATATAAAAATGAGGTTGTTACAATTTTTACAGATGTACGTTTTTGTTAATGAACATAAATTTACATCTGCATCCTAACTCAAGCTACTGCTACTGTCAACTCACTTTCAAATGTGCATTTCTAAGACAAAACATGTAATATTATTAATACTGCAGCCTGCACTGCAAACTGTGCCGAAGATATATGCCAAAGTCAGGCAACACAAACCTGTTTCATGACTAGAAACAATATCACCTATTAGAACATGCAGAAACTAAGACATTCATTTTTTCTATTGAGAAATTTCTATATTGTTAAGGAAAAATTACTGGAAAAGTGTTTGTCATATTCTGACAATAAAAAGTAGCTTAAAAACACAATTAACAGTCTGGTTTCTACAACTTTCACTTAGGAGCAAAAATCTGCCTTTAAATTTGAAATAAATATTTGACATTTATCGTGATAATTATCGATATCGACTGATATGAAAAGATTTTAATCGAGATCCTTTTTTGGCCATATCGCCCAGCCCTATCTCCAACCTCATCAGGCATTATAGGAGAAGATTCAGAGCGGTTATCTAGGCAAAGGGAGTTTGTAAAAAGTATTGAATAAAAGGGTGCCATTTATTGTGGCCAACGTGTATTAGAGAAAAAAAACATTTCAATTGTTTTAATTCAATGAAAGGTAAGTGTGATTTTTAAAAAAATAAAAGATCAAAAGGGTTAAAAATACAGATTTATTTTCACTGGATTCTTTGTTCATATTTGCCAATGGTACTAATAATTCTGACCACAACTGTAGTTTGAAAAGTTACTTATAGTTAGTAGAATGTCTAAAGTGTTCCATCGAAATAAAGTGTAACTGAACATTCTTCAAAAGTGTGTCTGCGCCGCGCGCGTGTCTCAACAGCTGGACATATAGTGCATAAAAAACGCTCTGCTCTGGACCCCGAAAATGTTGATCGACTTGTTTTCCTGTCCAATAGTTTGTAATAGGCCTAGCCTTATTTGCACGTTTCATTATACGCCTGCCTAGCCTAAGTGTCGGTTATGTTCAATTAAAAAAAAAACACATGGCCTGTTCTCAAGTAAGTCCATTTAAATTTCCATTTTTGAACAGTTGTCTATAATGAATTGAATCATTACGTAAAGTAATTTTGAAGATTTTTGAATATCCTAAAATCATAAATGCAGCCCTGTTGTAGACTGTGACAGATGTTTCTAGTCAACTGTTTGATTGAGAATGTAGCGGCCCTGCGTGTTTATCCTACACAAACTTCACGTTCAATGTAGGCTAGTCCTTAAGTGAATTTTAAGTTTTATTTTCAACCTCTTTTCATTAGCTACAATCGCCTACGTACGTTTGACATTTCTAATCGTAAACACAGCCACGTTGAAGCCTGCAGTAATGTTTTTCATTGATGTTATGGCAGTCCACTCTGCTTATTGTTTTTCGAGAATGTTGCACTCCTGTTTATCATTGTGCACGAAACTTCACGCCAATAAATCATCAGAAATATTGCTGACTTGTGCGTCTCAAGCGCCCTCTTTACGTTCGTCCTAATGCCTGTTAGTTGTCCATGGATTGTCCGTTGTATTTGGCGTTGAAAATGGAAACGTCTTTAGACATGGAAAATCGATTTTACAATCGATTCAATGAACACTCATGTCTCAAAAATCGAACAGGATTTTTTCACAAAAGTGACAGCCGTATTATAGATAGGGCAGAACAAGAAAGGCTATTAATAATCTTTCATTGCACAAAAGTATTATAATACGATTTACGAAAGGCTCCAATACAGAGCAGCACAAAGCGTGTATGCGCATCCCGTGCGCAGGATGATGCGCTTGAAGCAACATGGAGTCACAGCGCGCCACGCTCCGTCCGCATTGAAAAGTTCAAAACACAAAGGGAAGATATATCGATGCGTAGTTTATCTATGCAATATTTTATTGACCCTTTTCTTTTAACAGTTTAAAATTTCAGTTACCGTGCATGTGAAAAACAATATAATCTCTAGTCCAGTGTTGTGATCTAACAGACACCCGGTAGAAAGTAACACGATTTAGAAACCGCAATAAACTCCAGCCAGATAAAGTCATTTTATGCGAAACCATAGACCGTTATCTTCAGATCAAGCATAATAACAGGAACATTGAATAATCTTGAAGAGAGTTTCATCGTGTTGACTGTCGTAACCGAACGCGACACGCAGTTTGAAAGCTGAATGGAGAATGACTGACAGCCGCAGCGGAGGAAAGCATTTACGTGAACTTGAATTTAATGTCTTAAATATTCATCTGTACCTCACATTAAACTATGGAATGGCTTCAGAACACTTAATATAGTGCACGAAGCGTTGATGATGCTTTATAATGTTTTTGTGGGGCACTGGGGCTTAACAATAACACAGAATACACACAGTATCGGATCTGGATCGTCCTGTCTGACCGATACCCGATCTGGCAAATAATGGCGGTATCGGATTGGCGCATCCCTACTAAAAAGCCAAAAACTATATGGCAGCCAATTACCGAAGAAGTTTCTTTAAACTTTCTTTTAAAGTTTTTATCTAAATAAATAAAAAATAAAACAAAAACAATAGGTTTAAAATGTTACAAGTCATTTTAGACAACACAATATAATGTACAGTGTGAAAGATGGATATTCATTTTTAGATTTGCTTAAGATTAGTCTTAAATGAGTGTTTTTAAAAAGTAACAGGATGAAAAATGTAATCCAAATGTAAAAAGAGGAAATGATGTACAATTAAATATCCAATACTGACCAATAGATCAATTAAAATAATTTCCATTAATTGAAATAAAGCTGAAATAAAATCAAATAAAATAAATTAGATGAAAATAAGTTATTAAATACTAAAATTACAAAAAAAAAATGAAATAAAAATGAAAGCTAAATAGAATTTTTTTCGAGTAAAAAATAGAATAAAAATGAGAAAAGCACATAAAATTACTCAAATATAAAAAAATAAAAGCTAATTCAACATATTGAAAAATACTATTTATGAGGTAAAGGGAAAGACATTTAAATGATCATTATAATGCCTGGGTGAACTATTGCATTAAAAACAAATCTAATATTTATGCAAAAATTAAATGCAATCAATTCACAGATCAGGCACATGGTGTCAACTGTACATGACAACCTCTGGGAATGCATTCATTTGCAAAGCAGATTGATCGCAATAAATGTTGGGTACATTTACATGGCAAGGCCCCCGTGGGTTTCCAACGCTGTCCATGCAGTTTTCCGACAGCAGGTTCTGTCTGCTTTGAGGTCTGATTCATTAATCCACCGCACAGGGTGATGTTAGTGCGAACAAGTGCTCAAACAGGTGCAACACCTTATCAAAGAGCTCTGAGAAAATGAGCAGAAATCAGACAAATGCTTTAAAGGCCTGCGTCCAGTAGAGTATTCAAATCAGGTTGATAAATGATTCTCTTTGAATTACGGTTATCCCGTGAAACAGGAGAGCACAGATGTGTCAAGGCCTGTCATTTGTCACGTGGGGAAAGTCAAAGGAAGAGAATGGAAGAGAGGCAGCAAATCCTTTGAGTCCAAATCGGTCTTTGAAAGAGTCTTCACATCATGTCATAAGGTTAAATAAAGTTCAGGTAAATGGTTATTGAGTATGTGAATGGACATTCAAGACTCTTAAGTACAGATGAGTCTGTTGAAACTAGTAATCACAGGAGAATAGAGATCAAGTGAAAGTAAATGCTTCAGAGTCAAGCTGTATTTACTACAAAATTCACAGCTCAGGCTAAAGAGCAAGTGTTTGCTGGGCTCTAGACTGACACTGAAAAGGTTGCAAAAGAGAAAGATGGTTTTACTAATTAAACATCAATTGACCTATCGGTAAGCCCCTCCCCTCGAACGCAGATGAGCCAATGGCAGTTGAGTATCAGCTGCAAGGGGACCGGAACTCTGACATCTTTAGGTTTCAGCGCCATAGAGAAACATTGGAAAATCCGAAGCTCTCATCGGTTTGGTGTTTATGCTACAAAAAAAAAAAAAAAAAATTGGTAAAACGATGTCCCTGGAGTACTGTAACACTGATTTCAGGTATCCTGAGAGGATTTTCTGGTTGTCAAACTCTCATTAAAGTTAGTGAGTCCCTGCTAACATACAAACCAAAATAACTAACTGTTCTCACGTCATGTAACGTTAACAGTGTAGGTCAAAAACACATAAACGAAGGCCTACATTTCAGAGCAGCTCTCCATATTAAGATGGTTAAATGTAAATTAATTTAATCTTACCCTGTGGTACATGAACAGTGTTGATCCTGGATGTTGTCATCTGCGTTCGTGACGACAGTAACATGAGGCTTCTCCTGTTTGCATTGTGATCTGTAAACCATCGCTTCCAAATTAATCTCCCACCATATTTATTTTAAAATCTTTTATATATTTAAGTCCCACTTGAATGCCCCTCGACAAGAGGTGGTCCTTCTGTGTCACAGACTTTGTGATTTATCTTCTAATTTGTTTTTGTTTACATTTTTGATATTTCTGTGAGTTTAGATATGTTTAAGGTCGGCATTATCTGTCTTACTAAGGAGAGACTCCTATTTTGATGAGTATTATAGTCTACGGAGCAATGCGGGTAGTGAAGGGAGAGCTCGCAAGTCGCAGTTTATTGGAGTTGTTTTTCAGATACAAACTTTACAGTTTATTAGCACCCCCGAAAAGGCATAAGTTCTGTATATGTTTGTTTACTGTTAGTTGTGTTTTTACAAAAGAGAGTGTTTTTGTATAATTTGCTGTGCATGTTAACGATAATGCAACATAGAGAGAGATTTTGTGAATGAGACGTTAATGCGCATTTATTTTGTTTTATTTGTTCAGCTCTTACGGTGATTTAGAGTGAAAAAGGACGCAATAAATCATCAGTAAAGTTTGGCCATTATTCAGACGGGGTCCGCAACATTCTGTGTCCAAAAACAACTTGGGATAAGGTTTTCACACTGACAGCTGTTACTGTAAGACAGTTAGCAACTCTGTTTGTTTGTCCGAGTTAGCAACAGTAACTAAGGGGGGTGGGGCTTACCGATAGGTCAATTAAAAGTCAACATGAGGCTCAAAAACACTTCCAGTGCAACTCAACGTCAGTCAATTCCGATTTACACAGTTACAAGGTTGTTTACTCACATATAGAACACTAAACCTGGGGTCAAAGGCCAAGGTAGTTTTTATGGCATTATGCTGAGAGAAGAGGTCCAATTATAAGCAGAAGTTCTTGACAAAACAGCCACTGAGTGAAATGTCTTTCTGCATTTCTCAGTGGCTCCCTCACATTTAAGCAGATATTTAAAGACTGAATAATTTATTTAAAACAGAGATGCCCAAAACTTGGCCTATTTGGCTCACCATGCCATAAAAAAAAAAATAAAAAAAAAAAATAAAAAAAAGACATGCCATTAAATCATATCTTCATTTCTAATTAGGGATGCACCGATCCGATACTCAGTATCGGTATCGGCTCCGATACGCCATTATTTGCCGGATCGGGTATCGGTCAGACAGGACCAATGCCGCAGTGCCCCACAAAAGGCACAAAAACATTATAAAGCATCATCAACGCTTCGTGCACTATATTAAGTGTTCTGAAGCCATTCCATAGTTTAATGTGAGGTACAGATGAATATTTAAGTCATTAAATTCAAGTTCACGTAAATGCTTTCCTCCGCTGCGGCTGTCAGTCATTCTCCATTCAGCTTTCAAACTGCGTGTCGCGTTCAGTTACGACAGTCAACACGATGACACTCTCTTCAAGATTATTCAATGTTCCTGTTATTATGCTTGATCTGAAGATAACGGTCTATGGTTTCGCATAAAATTACTTTATCTTGCTGGAGTTTATTGCTGTAAATCATGTTACTTTCTACCGGGTGTCTGTTCGATCACAACACTGGACTAGAGATTGTATTGTTCTTCACATGCACGGTAACTGAAATTTTAAACTGTTAAAATAAAAGGGTCAATAAAATATTGCATAGTGTATCTATCTATGCATCGATATATCTTTCCTTTGTGTTTTGAACTTTTCAATGCGTACACGCATCATCCTTTGTGCCGCTCTGTATTGGAGCCTTTCGTATTATAATACATTTGCGCTATGAAAGATTATTAATAGCCTATCTATAATATGTTGCTGCCTTATTAAAAAGCTACGCTATACATTTAAAATAAATGTCTTTTAATTTCTTAGTATATAGGCCCTATTTCTATAAACATAATACTTGTTTTTCATTAATGTATTTTACAACAATGTACAACATTTTACCAGATTTAGTGCTACACATTCACTTTTATTTTTTTCTTTATTTTTTTCCCCACTAAATGTTTAGATTTTATACAATTATTGTGATTTATCCACCATCTAGTTTACAGTAGTATTTTTGTCATAGATTGTGATTTTTTTTTTAAATTTTGTTTTTCTTTATAATGAAGTTGTCAGTATTTAGTAGATTTTGTTTAACACACAAAAGAGTGATTATCAGTTCAACACACTGAGGTATAGAAATTCTACATAGAATTTTTAAATAAAACTGCACTGGTATCGGATTAGTATCGGTATCGGCCGATACTCCGAATTTTTGGTATCGGATCGGTTCTGAAAAAAATGGTATTGGTGCATCCCTATTTCTAATTTATATATTTTTTAAAAACGCAAAATTAACATAATATAGCAGAGCTGCACGATTCTGGATAAAATTAGAAAATTATTTTTTTTTTCAAACAGAGATCATGATTCTCCTGCGATTTTGAACAGACAAATGACAATTGCTGCAGTCTATTAAAAAAGTAATGAATTTAAATAAATTGTTTTTTAAAATGATCGCTACCGTAGACGACAGTATTTATATCTAAACTTTCAGTACTTCTGTGATAACTTGAATTATTGTAACACAGAAATAATGATACTGTGTGGTTGAAAAGACTGTTTGTGAAACGGTTTCATACATATACATAAGTGCTCTCTCTGGGTTAGCGGCAGTGCCAACACAGATTTGAATGTTAGATTGCGTGGGTATTTTGAATCTAAATCTTTTAACAATTATTCGTGCAACTCTATAAAATAGTTATATATAATGCAACATACTGTATACTTTCATCCCACTGCCCTCAATGCAAGTTTGACTTTTGTCCCTTCTTAGTAAATAGAGCCAAAATCTGATTAAAAGTCTCTGTTTAATACAGATCAATAATTGATTTGACCGGATTTTTTAAATTTATTTGGTTATCTGTCGATTGGTTGAATAAGAATACGAGCTTTGCATTGTACTATAAATGGTTATGCTTTATTTCGATAGTTCACTTTAGACATTCTACTAAATCTCAGTAGAGTATTAGTAGAATGTTAGAGTTAGGGTTAGTAGAATAAGCTGACATGTAGTTGCAAAGTTACTTATAGCCAGCAGAATGTTTGTTGGGGGATCATTAAAATAAAGTGTTAGCGTTAGTTGACATGCAAAATTACTTACACTGTAGTAGAATGACTAAACTGGACAACGGAAATAAAGTGTTACCCTACAATCTACAAATTATGTCCAATAACATCACTGCTTTATGGATCCATAACGGCTACCCCGTGTTATTAGTTACCATTCAGTATAAATGGGCTACAGTCATTTAGTAAGTCATAGTAGCTCAAACACAACAGCGTGGGTGTTTGTACGGGTTTTTCCAGGGTGTCTTGTTTCTGTGTAATCCATGTTACCATGATACCCTTAAACCCTTTGGATTGCTTTTACACTGATCAAAAGCTGACACCAGCAAAGAGTAGTACAACTGATTCCACATCAGTGAGCCCAAACACCCACTAAAGTCCATTAATAACCCTTTGCGGTAAAGTCTCCTGGTCCTTCACTCTTTTGAATGGCCTATTAAAAGGCTGTTGGGATCTTGAAGACCTTGCGTGAAAAGCAGGATGCCCTAAGCATCTAAAATCCCTTCTTTCTTTTCTCCGGTTACAGCCTTAGTGACCTCAGCCGGGGTTCCCATGAGCAGTTTGTCGACCCAAGGTCCATTGAACCCTGCCCTTCCTGACCTTTCATGTCACTACTTGCTCCAACAGCAAGAATTTGGGTACCAGACTTCAACAAACCATTATTCAAATATTTAATCCAAACCTGACCACATGAACAATTGGTCGTTCTCTCGGCTTAGTCCCATTCTACCCATCCGTACAGTAGTGCCATTCAGAATGTAAATAGTGCCCTGTGTAAGCCGCATGGCCACTGAATGTGCAATGAAAGCAACTGCGCATAATAGGCGTGTAGGCACCAATTCAGCACGTCAATAGTGGCTTCCCAGCAGCCAGCCTGCAACAGTGCTCAAAACTCCACAAAAAAACCCAACTCACCCTTGCACAAACATGCATAGGGACAAATGCAATACTTATCAATATACTCTACAAATACATAAAGCATACATTTACTACAGCTAGCTCAATCCAAAGCTCTCATTGACTCTTTGTGTCTCTTGTTACACCAGCGAGGGGTTTTGAAGGAGCCAGCTTGCAGCTCAGTGTGAGCAGTGGACGAGACTGCACTGCAGCACAAGGGGAGGAATTTTATTAGCGTAACCCAATTAACAGCACCAGGTGACAGCCATGCCACTCTCAATAGAGCAATACATCCTCAAGGAGGCCATATGAGAGAAGGACAACTAGAGTTTTACATTTTCTATGGAAAATAAAGTTTGCCTTTGCAAAAGTTGCTATGTAGTTGCTATGGTGTTGTGAGTGGTAATCCCATGCAGTTGCTAGAGTATTATGAGTGGATGCTAAGTCAAAGGAGTCCACGGCCAAACCCAGGGCTTGCATGGTTTATCAAAATGAAACTGAAATCACGACATGGCTTAGTGCGATTAAGGGGGTGTAACGATACCCTCATGTCACGATTCGATACATATCATAATACTGAACTCACTATACATTATTATTGTGATACACCAAGACATATGGTAAAAGGTTAATTTTTTAAAAAGTACCGCTGATTAAAATGCTAAATTGGGCATTACATTGGGGGTGGAAATGAGTAGGCTTGGTAACCTAGGGCCCTATGATTTTGTCAAATTTTTTGATAAATAAATAAAAATCAGGTCAGTACACTTAAATGGAATCACAATATAGACTAGTGACTGTGAATATTAAACCGCAAAAGACATTTATGACTATTTATGAATGGCGCAGACCTGCGGTTTCATTTACCACACACACAGAGAAGCGTGAGTGACGCTCGTGGTGTTTTCAGCCTCTGCCATCTCACTATATGAGGACATGAATGTATGAACTTCATCTCCAGAGCTGCTCTGAGAGTCATTTCATGAGCATTTTACCATTTCATTTGAGAAAGACTATTTCTCAGAAACGCAAAAGGTCTTCACGGCAACCCGTCAAAATAAGAGATCGGTTTAACTTGTGACAGAAATATATTACTGTTGTACAGTAGAATTTAGCTAGGTCTCAATGTAATAATAATAATAATAATAATAATTATTATTATTATTATTATAACAGTAATACATTAATACATTATAATAAAATATACACTTTTATAAACACTTTAAGGAATAATGACAAATTTTCTTCCATGTTTTAATTTTAACAGTAAAGCTCTGTTGTGCAGCACTTTGTTTAACATTTCATATGATTAAACGATAAATTAAATTATTGTTTTATACACAACACAGATTTTCTGTTTCAGAAAACACAGAATTTGGTCAAAATAAAAACGGAATTTGAGGGAGGGGGGGGGGGGTGTATTTCATATGTCCCTAAACATGTAATTTTTATTAAACTTTTCATAAATTGGTAAGGTAAATTGTAAGTTTCATGATATTAATTAAATAGTAGGGCCCTATGATTACCATCCAGTCATAAAAACGGAATTTACTGTATAACACAGAATTTCACGGAATTTGTCAAATTTTTGATGAATAAATAAAGGCAGGTCAGTAGTTAAATCAAATCGCGATGAATATTAAACTGCTAAAAAGGCTATTTAAATACAAATCCTGCATGCTCTGCATGAATGAATGGCGCAGACGCGCGGTTTCATTTCTCCCACACACACACACAATAAAAAAAATTTAATTATATTTAATTAAACTTTTTTTTGTCAAACAACATGCAGTACAATGAGCTTTACTGTTAAAATTAAAACATGGAAGAAATTTTTTTATTATTCCTTAAAGTTGATAAATTATTATATTATTATAATAATAATAATAATAATAATAATAATAATAATAATAATAATAATAATAATAAAATTAATGTTTTATGTCCTCATTTGATTACCAGAAAATACACAACACAGAATTTGTGAGAAGAAAAAAAAAAAACATTTCATAGAAATGAAAAAAAAAAAAATTTGTATATTTATATTATACACTCACCTAAAGGATTATTAGGAACACCTGTTCAATTTCTCATTAATGCAATTATCTAATCAACCAATCACATGGCAGTTGCTTCAATGCATTTAGGGGTGTGGTCCTGGTCAAGACAATCTCCTGAACTCCAAACTGAATGTCAGAATGGGAAAGAAAGGTGATTTAAGCAATTTTGAGCGTGGCATGGTTGTTGGTGCCAGACGGGCCGGTCTGAGTATTTCACAATCTGCTCAGTTACTGGGATTTTCACGCACAACCATTTCTAGAGTTTACAAAGAATGGTGTGAAAAGGGAAAAACATCCAGTATGCGGCAGTCCTGTGGGCGAAAATGCCTTGTTGATGCTAGAGGTCAAAGGAGAATGGGCCAACTGATTCAAGCTGATAGAAGAGCAACTTTGACTGAAATAACCACTCGTTACAACCGAGGTATGCAGCAAAGCATTTGTGAAGCCACAACACGCACAACCTTGAGGCGGATGGGCTACAACAGCAGAAGACCCCACCGGGTACCACTCATCTCCACTACAAATAGGAAAAAGAGGCTACAATTTGCACGAGCTCACCAAAATTGGACAGTTGAAGACTGGAAAAATGTTGCCTGGTCTGATGAGTCTCGATTTCTGTTGAGACATTCAGATGGTAGAGTCAGAATTTGGCGTAAACAGAATGAGAACATGGATCCATCATGCCTTGTTACCACTGTGCAGGCTGGTGGTGGTGGTGTAATGGTGTGGGGGATGTTTTCTTGGCACACTTTAGGCCCCTTAGTGCCAATTGGGCATCGTTTAAATGCCACGGCCTACCTGAGCATTGTTTCTGACCATGTCCATCCCTTTATGACCACCATGTACCCATCCTCTGATGGCTACTTCCAGCAGGATAATGCACCATGTCACAAAGCTCCAATCATTTCAAATTGGTTTCTTGAACATGACAATGAGTTCACTGTACTAAAATGGCCCCCACAGTCACCAGATCTCAACCCAATAGAGCATCTTTGGGATGTGGTGGAGCGGGAGCTTTGTGCCCTGGATGTGCATCCCACAAATCTCCATCAACTGCAAGATGCTATCCTATCAATATGGGCCAACATTTCTAAAGAATGCTTTCAGCACCTTGTTGAATCAATGCCACGTAGAATTAAGGCAGTTCTGAAGGCGAAAGGGGGTCAAACACAGTATTAGTATGGTGTTCCTAATAATCCTTTAGGTGAGTGTATATATATATTTCATAGGGCCCTAAACATGTCATTTTTGTTAACTTTTAATAAATTGTTAAATTGTATGTTTTATTATTTCAATTAATTAGACATGCTTTTTGATTGCTAAAAATTTAATTTAACCATTAAAATGGAATCCAAAAAAATTAAAACAGGAAAAACGGAATTAGGAAAAAAAATAAAACGGATTTCATAGGGCCCTAAATTAGACATGCTTTTTGATTACTACAAATATTATCCCACAAATATTCCTCCATTGCATTATTATACATTATATTCAACATTATATATAGTAGTTTAATGTAGTAATGTCACTAATGCTCTGTAAACTTCCACTGTCACTATCCACGATACATTGCATTTTCGTATTGCAATATATTGTGACACGATATATTGTTACACCCCTAGCGATTAAATCATAAAGCCTGCAATTTAATTAAATAAATATATGTGATGCGTGTTTCAGAGAGAAGTGTGGAACTGTGTTCTTTTATCCGTTCGTGAAACATTCATCAACTCACACATCAGTTGTGGTAAACGGAAGCTCAAGCATGTCCGCTTGACATGCAAGAACCAATGAGGTTCATTCTCGTGTTACGCAGCACGTTTGAGCTTCTACAAGAACCAATGAGGTTTGTTCTTGCGCGCAAGCAAGTACGTCTGAGCTTCTGCTAATGTTCCCTGATCAATGTTTATATGTGAATAAAAGCCTAAATTAAATGTGTTCATCATATAAAGCGATAGAGTCTCTTTAGAAAATTTGGACTAAACCGCCCAATTCATATATTAGTTTTACGATCTCTTTGAAGCATCAAAGTGGTAGTTGCGTAGCTGTCAATGGAGGGACAGAAAGTTCTCAGATTTCATCAAAAAGATGAACAAAAGTCTTACAAGTTTGGAATAACATGAGGGTGCGTAAATGACAATTTTTGGGTGAACTGACCCTTTAAAAATCACATGTCCTGACACGCTTTCAACCCATAAAATACACGAACTACACCCAGTTCAACTTTGGGACTGGGCCAAATTTCCACATCCTGAATGAGGCTTTAATGTATGATTAAACTGACCCAAATTCAAAAGCAGAAAAAACCCTTTCAACTGAGAATAATAGACAGGCCTATATGCAAATGCAGTACCAAAACTTCACTAAGCCCACCCCCTGAGTTCCCAAGCCTTGTTTCCAGGGGCTCTGGGAGCACAAAAGGAGTCGATACAGACAAAGCCTTTTCATCTATTACTGACACAGACTTGGTGGAGGATGCAGCATCTCAGCTATTTCACCTGATCATAGCTGCAAAGAGCTGGATGATCTGGTAGAGAAACTAAAGTTCTTGAATTGCATAAAAGTTGACAATGACACAGTAAAGCTACATTCTAATTCTTCAATATTTGCAAGAACAACATAGGCACTTAGGCAACTAGATGAGTCAGATTAAACTAAAACGCATAAGGCTAAAGTGAGCAAGTATGGTATGCACATCACATTATTTAAAGGGGAGGTTCAAACGTCAAAGTAGTAGTCAAAAAGTAATGAATAAGCATCTGGATTCATCCTTGTACATCCTTGAGTTAATGGTCCAGCAGTGACCAATGAGCTTCTACTCACACTGCAGAACTAAGCTATTGTCATATTCAGATCTGACTGATGAAGTAATGAGTACTAGAAAAAAGCAGTTCCTCCAGTTTTTTTTTTTTTTTTTTTTGCAATTCCACGATTGTGGAGCAAAACACGAAATCAAAATGTCCCTTTTGCGATCCTGCATAATTTACCATTTTCACCACAAAATGATAAAGTGCAGACTACATAAAGTTAGACACGTAAATACCAAGAATGATAACTATAAAGATACCTGTAACTATATTATTACTTATTTTTTATAACAAAAAAAAA
This sequence comes from Coreius guichenoti, assembly GCA_039654105.1. Taxonomy (NCBI): domain Eukaryota; kingdom Metazoa; phylum Chordata; class Actinopteri; order Cypriniformes; family Gobionidae; genus Coreius; species Coreius guichenoti. The sequence goes on from CM077184.1 coordinate 27,612,040, forward strand.
AACCTTGTTTAAAAGTTGCATGACAGAACTTGGACAAGACAAAAGTAAACAAGCAACAAGCTTTCTGCACTTTTATCTGTTGTACATCTAGTGTCATCCATAATATGGTACATCTAATGCCATATATAATGTGGTATCCTAGTTATAAAATATATACCTATACATCTATCTATCTATCTATCTATCTATTGAGAGAAATAAATCTGGTACTAGTAGTTATATACAGTACTGTACAAAGGCCTTAGGCACGTTAGTATTTTCACACACAAAAAAAGGTTAAGCCAGTTATTCACCCTCAAGCCATCCTAGATGTATATGACTTTCTTCTTTTAGCCAAACACAATCAGAGTTTTATTAAAATATCCTGGCTCTTTCAAGCTTTATAATGTAAGTGAATAGTAACAGATTTTGAAGCCCAAAAAAGCGCATCCATCCATCATAAAAATAATCCATACGGCTCCAGGGGGTTCTGAAGCAAACCAATGCATTTTTGTAAGAAAAATATCCATATTTATAACTTTATAAACTAGAATCACTGGCTAGCACCAGAGAATAACTACTAATACTAGATTTATTATGTTTTACCTATTCTATTTTGCAGGGATCTTAAAATAAAAGACGTTGATCCCTTTTAGGTCACAGCTCAGGTGACTGGCTCAACCTATCAGCAGAACTGATGGCAAAGATGGCAGACTTCTAATCTTCTCTGGGTATCTGCGCCAGCAGAGTAAATGCCATTGGGATTCATTGGAATGCTAATGGACAGCTTTGTCCTTTATGTACTTTGGCTTGGATATAAAGTTTGGTAGCAGATGGCGGACAGGACTAGGGTTATGCAACATGCCCGTTGTGCTCATGCTAAAGATATCTTTTGCTTTGGTCAAAAATATTCATACATAACCAAACAAATGCTTCAGACTTACTAGTGGACCAGTGCAGATGGTCACTTCCTATCTGTTTAATGAAACCCATCAAAACAGATAAGAAAACTGAGCAATCACCAATTGAATATTATCCATGCATGATGCGAATTACCAAATCACCCGAAATAAGAAACCAGTTATTATATGTTGCTTGTCATAAGCCTGTTGGTAGTGGATCAGTAAACACAATTTATTCATGGATTTATGACAAATTAATGAATTATGAGCGCATGGAGCATTGTCAAAAATGGCGACCAGTGATGAGCACGAGGAAATAAAATAACTCTAAATTCTCAAACGTATACGATGCTCTACGCAAAACATTTACACAACGTTTGCTGCAACCTATTTTCGGAGGAAAAGGTCAATATCAGCCTGTATAAATATTTCAAACGTGAGTTCAAATGCTCTTGGCCTACTGATGTTCAGGCTAAACGCATTATAAAACTAGTATCTGCATTTAAAAGCTTCTGACAAATGACGCAGTTCCATTATAAAGCATTAACGGTTTACTTTTTCAACTCTGCTGTTTCAAAATGACCTGTCATTTATTAATCGCAATGCCCTTTCACGTGCTTCCCTGTTTGACAGATGATGCAGCAGATCGCTCGACTTACCTGCATGGAATCGGCGCTTATAATTTCCCCATTCAGCCTTTTCCCGATCTCGATAGCCAGTTTGGATTTGCCAGTTCCAGTGGCTCCTAAAATCACCACTAAAGACGGACTGATGCCTTTCTTGAGTACACGCGTGGCGGCCGCCATGACAGCAACCTCTCAGGAAGGCTGAAGAATGTTCTGAGCATGTGCGTTGACTTCACACCGGAGGAGGGAACTGTATCCAAGCAACTAAAACTGTTTCCATAGGAACGAGATTGAAGGATTCAATTATAGCAGGTACGGGAAGGCAAGGGTTTTTCATTCAGAGATAGGACAAAAGTTCTTACAATCGAACAAAAAGTACTTGCAAAACAGGAATTACATATGGACAATAAAATGGCTCTGTGTGTTCCAAATTGTTCAGAAAATGTTCAGATTTCTAACCCACTAACACATTCAGGACCCACACAGAATACTGTTAGCTAATAACATAGTGCTAGTAATATGGTGAAACGAGCATCCGTATCCTTTGGCTTCATTGCAATAATTTCAGCTTTGAGTTTTCACTCATATAACTGATGAGTGGCGCAGTTTTAATCGTTTAATTTGCATCTTTGACACCATTGTTGACTTTAGCAGGTCGACTCGTGGACCTTCCGGAAGAACATGGGTATGAATAGCTCTCTTCCGTCTCCATGGCAACTGAGCGTTGCCATTTTCCACCAAGGAAAAGAGAGATGGTCGTTGGCACTGCGACGTGTCAACTAAAAGCGGCTCTCGCTAATGAAACGATCAGATCGACTTCACACACACTCGTACAGGTGTTGATTGAGTAAAATAGCTTTTATGCCACATATAGTAAAATCTTGCCCTATTTTCTGTCATAGCTGAGCCAATATGATACTGTTTAAAAAGAAGAAGCCGAAGTTATAGAGCATTTTTAATAACCAATCACTGCTCTAGTGTGTAGATATTAAGAACTGTCAGAAATCTGTCTTGAGATTAACTGCATGTGATAGTTCAAACAAACGTCATCGTTTACTCACCCTAATGCTGTTCCAAGCCTTTAGTCTCAGTCACTATTCACTTTTATTGCATCTTTTTCACACAAATAATGGAATAGTTCAGCCAGAAATGAAAAGCCACCCTATATGTATATGACTTTCTTCTTTCAGCTGAACATAGTCAGAGTTATATTAAATAATATCCTGGTTCTTCCTAGCTTTGTAATGGGAATAGAGACAAAAAGCGAATCCATCCATTATAAAAGTAATCCATACGACTCCAGTGGGTTAATAAATGCATTCTGAAGCGAAGTGATTGGTTTTTGTAAGAAAAATATCAGTTTTTAAAACTTTATAAACTATAATCACTGGCTTCCAGCAACAGCTGTGCGCATGTTCACGAGTGTTGAGTTCCGAAGGGTGACCTCTGACCCGACGTATGATGTAGGATGTAGCTCCTCTTCTCTCGAAATCCTCCAACATTTTTCTTTAAATATTCTCGTTTTAGACTTCTAATTCATGACGGTGTTTTGTTTTGCTCTATCCTCTGCGCTTCCGTGTCCGTCAATTCATACCTACGCTTACGCTACACATACGTAATACGTCATACATAGGGTCAGAGGTCAGCCTTTCAGCCAGAACTCAGCTCTCTCATGAACACGGGTATGGCCGTTGCCAGAAACCAGTGATTATAGTTTATAAAGTTTTTAATATGGATATTTTTCTTAATAAAAACCCATCGCTTCACTTCAGAAGGCATTTATTAACCCACTGGATTACTTTTATGATGGATGGATGCGCTTTTTGAAGCTTCAAAAACTCAGGCACTATTCAATTCCCTTACAAAGCTGGGAAGAGCCAGTATATTATTTAACGGCTGAAAAAAGAAAGTCATATCCAGTACACCTAGGTTGGCTTGAGGGTGAGAAAATTATGGGATAATTTTCATTTTTGGGTGAACTATTCCTTAAGGTAAATGGTGACTGGCATCTCAAGTTCTGTTCCACGGAAGTAAGCCATACACATTTGGAACAACATCTGGGGCCGGTTGCATAAACTAGTCTTACAAGTTAGTCTTCTCTTTTTTTTTCTTCAAGATCAGTCATAACTTTTTTTAATCAGTTACATTAAAAGGTAGATTGGTCTAATTTGAATCCGAAAACTAAAACTGCTTAGCCCTAATTAATTGCTATTTGACCAGACTAGTTCTTAAGACACAGTCTTAACTTAGCAGCTATGTTTATGCAACTGGCCCCAGGATGAGTAAATGATGGAATCTTCATTTATGGGCGAACTATCACTTTAAATAAGTCTTATTTGGAAAATTTCATTGTAAAACATTTATTTTTTGGCTTCTGGATCATTGGTGTATGCAAACAAATCTGAAAGCAGTTAATTAGTTGAATTCTATTTAACAAAGAAATACAAACATGCTGACGTGATCTGAACTGAATTTATTTATTGTTTACCCAATTTTTAGTTTATGTATATAGGCTTATGAGGTACAGAACACAAAGTGCTTAGACAATGCTGCTGCCATTCTTCTCCCAGTATGACACCTGACGACAAGGGACAAAAGTGAAAGAAAAAAAAAAAAGAAAAAACAATGGTTACTGGTGGCATATGCACCCTGGTGTCAAGTACAGTCAATTTCTGATGCCATTTTACCCTTTTAGCCATACAATTTCAAAGCTGAATGTACAAACAGAAGTCACCTCAATCAATCAGTGGTGATTGTTGTGAACACATGGCCTTTTTTTTTTTGAAATAATTGCATTCTTCAGCAGTGTGCATAAAGTTCTGGTCATAGTTGGAGATAAGTACACATATGCCACCAGTACAACTTTATATTTAAATAGAAATCAAACAATGATACAATCAATTATGTAAGAAAATATAATTAGTACAAAAATCTTTCAGCATTTTCTTTCTGCCACAAGAACGATATTAAGCCAAAGAAATTTCAGAACACAAGGGAATAGGCAGTGAAACCAGCATAAAGTGGCTAGTGATGAAAATGAAATGTAGATAGTGTTTTATTTAACTTTTTGAATTTTTTAAAACTTTTCTTAACAAAAATAGAAACTTTGAGATACTCTAGGGAAGGCAGGTGGGCCAACCAAGGTTTAGGACAAATGACAGAAAAATAGAAAATAAAGTCTATTAACAGTGCTGATTTTCATATTCAAAACACAATGTATTTTTACACAATGTCCTGTACATCACTACTATTATATACATATGTCCAAAGAATATGCCACAGTTTATATACACTGCAAGGCTGTGCTGGACACTGTCCTGAATGTTCAAGATAAGAATAATATACAATAACTGAGGAAAAGACAAAACAAACATGGAACACAATATAACAAAGTAACAGTGATGCAACTTCCTGTCTGTTAAATTTACACTGGCATCATGTGGCAATGGTGGCACACAGCTCTCCTTAAATGTAGTTAACAAAAGCACTATTAACGGAGAAGTTACACTGATCAAAGACACTCAAATATCTTTAACCAGATGAATTCTAGATTCTGCCACCAAAAAAAACCTTGACGGTTTAGGAGATCAATTATACGTGCATATAAATTGCTACATTTCAAATAACGCCTAATTTGGCATGCTAATTCAATTAAATAATACTTCCCGCCAAAATACTTAAGCTTCTGCGAGAGAATTTAAGAGAACACACATTCAGGGTCTAAATCGTTAAATTTCAAATGAAAATGTCAGAAATAATGACCCTCTTTGGAAAATTGTTCGGGTCAAAAAACTTCGGGTCAAGTAGGATCCACTTGAGAACACCAGTACCGCAGCTTCCACAAGTATGTCCCCTCCCCCCAGTTGCGAAGGCAAATGTGCAAAGAACGAAAACTAAAGAAGTAATCTCAACATATAGTGTCCATTCCATTAAACATCCCTATGTGGAACTTTGGGGAAAAAAACACAGCTCTACACAGTTCCTATTGAAAATATGGCTGGACTACGAAAGTTTATGCACGTTTCAGTTCAGCGAGTCTCCGTAGTAACTGCTGTTGCCTGCTTTTCAGCTGCTTCTTCTCCTGGGCCTTCTGTTTGTCGCTGACATGCAGCGTGCGCAGGTATTCTGTGGCCTTGGTCAAGATCACAACTTTGGGTGTCTTTGGACAGTCAACCAGGCCTGGGATTTCATCCCGCAGGGCCAGAAAGCGTGAGCGTAGGTCATTGCGTCTCTTCCGCTCCAAGAAGTTATGTGTCTTACGCTTGTCCGTGTCCTCACAGTCCGAACTCTGAGGGCTGGATGGTTGGGATTTGAGGTGGTAGGATGTGTGTGTTGGAGAAGCAGAGACAGTCTGAGATTGAGCGGGGACTGCGGGGGAAGGTAAGGGGGTTTTTCTTTCAGGGGTTTGGGGTGTGGAAACCAGTCGTGGCTGCAAGGTCTCTTGCCTGATCTTCTTGCGAGGCGGCTCCTCTTCAGGATAACTGTCGGGCGAGCGGGCAGCATAGTTGTGCTGCTGCTGGTGAATGGAGATGTGAAAACGCTTCATGCATGGGTCATAGGGGTCGGCACGAACCGTAATGGTCACCGGTTTGCGGGCGTTCACCAAGCGCGACTTGTTCTGCTTATGTTCCACCGTCACTACATCAATCTCTTCATCATCTGAAAGAACAACAAAGAATATGAGGCACTTCAGTTTACATATGTCTGGTTTTGCATCCATTGTAGACAGATCATGTGCAATGCTGCTTCATCTTTTGCAGCCTTTTACCAAATTCCAACACCTTTCCATCCACCCATTCTAGGACAAACGTTCAGAATGTAAGATCTAGTTAGATGGGCCCCAAAACTACAAAATGAACATTGTTTCTATTAGTTCCCAATTCTCAGCAAGAGGAAAGTAAATGAGGCTTTGATCTCCAATAATGAACTTGAGTCACCTCTGATGTGTATGTTGATAAGAGAAGCATCTGTTCTGAGTTCCCTCTACTCCGATTTCACTACGCAATTACTTCCGTCATTGAGCACAAAGCCAAATATTTTTGTTCCAAAATCAGAAATTCACTATTAAAAGGAATAGTAAAAATTAAAAGCCCCCATTAGTAAAAACATCTGTTTTTTTTTGGTCCATACAATGAAAGTCAAAGGGGTCTAATGTTGTTTTGGACACCATTGACTTTCACTGTATGGACCAAAAAAAGCTGAAACATTCTTTGAAATATCTCCTGTGTTCTGCAGAAGAAAGGTTCAGAACGATATGAGTAAATGACACAGAATTTTTATTTTGGGTGAAATTTAAGCCTTTAAATTGCATGTGCCCTTAAAATTAAAGTATAGAAGAATCAACTAGGCTATATCTCTACTGTGTCAGCTTCATAGTGACTGTTCATTCATGGACAATTGAGTGACCCTGACCACTTTAGGATTCAAGTACCCTTATTATTGCTGTCTGCTGCTGATCATGCACTAGTAGGCACCAGCCACAAGTAAAACAATTTCTTCTTTTGTTTCACTTGGGGAATGGGGAAGCTCAGCACACTTTTACATTCCACATATATTAAGTAGAATTCAAGGTGAAATCCCAACCTAAATCCCATGGCACCAATGCAACGTTTCTATTCAGGTAGGCTATGTCAGGTTTTGACGTAGTTTAGTGCATAAATTAGTGGCAGCTACTGCATAGGATTATCACAGATGTTGAGATCAGCCAGGTGTCAAAATGAGGTGTCACACCTGCGAATTTACATGTACGCTTCAAGGTCTACACGGTTAAGCAAATAAGTGAGTTTTGGTCTTCAAAGTCAACGGTCTCGTGCTTACCCGAGGAGTCGGAGCGAGATTCTGACCCGGACGACACCTGTTTCTTGCAGCTGCTGCTCAGGGGGAAAGTAAGGACAGCTGCTGGATCCACACAATCTGTCGCGAAGCTGTTGAGAGCAGGCGCGTCCACAGGGACGCACTGCGCTTTGCTGGAGAGTTTCGACTGAGTCGAGCAGGACAAACGCTCGTTGACAACTTTCTCCAGCTGCTGAGTGGCGGAGAAACTGCTCCACATACAGTCCTGAATAATGATGGAGCTCAAGTTCTCCAGGGTCTCCTCCGCATTGAGTTTGCACTGTCCCTCCTGCTCGTCGTCCTGCCCCAAGAACTGGGACACCCACTCTAATCTGTCCCCTGGAGATGGACCGGTACCTTCCAGTATCCTGACAGGCGACATGGGCGGGGTTGGCACGAGCTCGAATTTCTTCCAAATGTCCTCGCTTGGTGCGGTTGATTTGAAAAAGTCCTCGTCCAAGTTGTGGTCGTCGTAGAAATAGTGCTGATATTGGTCGTATTCCTCCATCTCCCACTTTTTATTTCGCGATGCGTTTGCACTGATTCCTGGCATTGGTGTCCTGAAAACACAATTGATCCGGTTTTAAAAACAAGCCGATCTTATGAGAGATAATTAACTTAAAGCTCTTCATTGTAATTTTCAATGAGCCTCTGGTACATATAATTAGTTTACTGTTGTTATTTTACTCTTGCAAGTATTTTAATATTATTATTAAATTATTATAAATAATATAGCCTTTATTAATTTAATATATGCGTGCAAATATATTAGTTTTTTTTTTATATATAAGTAAAGCAGTCCAACAAAAAAATATTATAAATTATTTTGGTCTGCATGCAGTTCCACTTTACAAAACTTGAAGTTTCGCAACATAGCCTACTTCTATTACATAACACAACGATGTAATGCTTCATGTAAGTACATATACTACTACGAATGTATTTACTGTCATCAACAGTTGCTCTATTCGTCTGCAAAATGCCTTACTTTTTCTCAAAAACGATTAAGACACCCCAATAAATAAGGCGTTCCTTGCTTAACAACCACTTACCGTAATACAGAGCCGAGAGTCAGTATTACATGTCATTTGAGACACGAAAATGAGGTTTACCGGTGAGCTCCAGACAAATGTTTTACAGAAAAGGCTTTCATGTCAACAAGTTAGGAAAGCGTCGAAAGCTGTGTTCTGAATAATCCTGTCTTGTTGTGTTCGTTTTCCAGGCGTGGTTTTGTATTATCCGGCTGTTGTTTATAAGTTAAGTTGCGAGGATGTGTACTCATTTGCAGTCCGCCTCTTCATGAGAACTTCGCTTCTCTCTGCGCCCTTTATAGCGAATGTGTGATCCCTTCTCAAGCCGTGGCTTGCGCTCACTAGTATGGACACCTGAAACGAGTACCGCACTATATTACCCAGCCAAAGTAGTGGGTGGATTTGCATATAGGGCGGGTAGTAGCGCGGTAACCACGCCCATCGCTTAAAGCGACAGATTCTGCTGTAGAGGTTCATTTGAGTTTTGGCCGTCTGGGGATAAAGTCAAATGTTGATTGAGAAAAATGCCATATAGTCAGACATTTCTGTTTCAGAGTGGGAGAGACTTTTAAGATGATATACTCTAATTCGGCTCAACAACGAATTGATATATGCAAGAATAAAATATAAAAATGAATTTTACACTATACCAGGGTGAGAAATTAAGCAGGACTCATACAAACATGCCACATAATTTGACCAAAATGCTTTAAAAAGGCATTGTTTTAAATTTAAGAATGTTAAAAAAAATTTAAATGTAGATTATTGTTTTATAATATATTGTACATTATTCTGTTTCTGCTGAGGTGGATTTATTTTTACACTCTGAGAAAAAATTTGCAAAAACTATACCTTTAGCTTGTCACGGGGGCAGTACCTTTAAAAGGACATCTTTGTACCTTTTTTACCCCTAAAAGATTCATAGTAGTACCTTAAGGTACATATTGCTACTCTAAGGTACTAATATGCACCTTTTAAGAGTGAAAAAGGTACAAAGATGTCCTTTTAAGGGTACACAAATATAATGAAAATACAAAATATAATTTATGTTTAAATGAACAAAAAACCTTGTTTTAAGATGCTTACATACACAAAATGATATTTACAAATATCACAAGAGTTTTATATTAGAAAAAAAATCCCACGAAAACCAATTCCTGTACCCCATAATAAAAAATGAAATAATTTCTGACACTGCAAAATACTAGCAAATCATTTTGCATGTGATGTGCAGTGAAACATTAGCCAAGATCTTGCTTTGTTTGTGTCTCACACACAACCTATAATTTTCAATTTGCATATGCTGTATTCACATTGAACTACACATTGTTTTATTATTATTGTGAGTGAAAGAGCAAGTCATATCCAGCCTATACATTTTGTCTGTGCTAATTTAGCTCAAGATGATCATTAGTGCCAGACAGCTTAATGAATTGATGGCAGTGCACAAGCTGTACTTGTGACAATACTGTTTCTTATGGCTATACCACGTGTCCTTTTTTCCAACAATGTCCCATATGGCAAATCTGTGCATTAGGAAGTAAGTAATCGCCGACTAGTGTCTCAATTCAGTGTCTATCCTTTCCTTTCTTTACATCTTAATTTAAGACCTTGACCTTACGCAGAACAAAGGCTCTTCCCACAGTGATTGACGAATCTCCCTGGAGAGATGTATCTTTCTTTCTCTGGGTTTATGGTCTTTTTATAAATTTGCTTAGCTTTTTCGACCCACCCTTTGTATCCAATTGTCCCATGCAAATGTTCAAGAGTTTATAGGAGGCTGGTCAATGACACCAGGCTGTTCAGTTGGTTTGCTTTGACAAAAGAATTGCAGTGATGATTCCCTCTCTACTCAGGTGCAGTGTGCATCTTAATATATATGTATGTATATATATATATATATATATATATATATACACAGTCAAACCAAAATTTATTTAGACACCTTCAATATTTTCTCACATTATCACAGTTTATTCGCTATAGTTTAGAAAATGGTAATAAAATATGACAACAACTCAGAGTTAAACTGTGTCAGAACAAATTCATCTTGATAATGTCAGATAACTTTGATAGAAAGGTATGTAATGGATTACAATCAACCAATCAGCTGTTAAATTTAAGTACACAATTAGATAATACCAATTTAGGTCAACCAATTACCAAGCAATGCTTAATTCTGTTCAGTCTGTGGTGTAAAAAGTCGCATTAGCAATAAAAAAAAAAAAAACACTTAAGTAAAACATGGTCAGGTCAAAGTGTGTGAATAATTTTGGTCCCATATTTTAATCAATCTTACTGGTAGTCCACTGTATGAAGAATTTTTGGGTAATATGTCACAGTTTACTTTATTTTGCTATCCTCACTTACATAAATGAGCTATAGTGTCCTGTACCCACTAGTAAAAAATTATATCATGGAGTCTGAGTAATTTCTGGTTTAACTGTATGTATGTATGTATGTATGTATGTATGTGTGTGTGTGTGTGTGTGTGTGTGTATATAAATATATATATATAGGCCTATAGTTGCTATGGTGCTTGTTATGCACCATCTGTGAATGATGAGAAAACTGCCTTAAACTGCCTTAAAATTACATTTTCTGAGGCAGAATAGGGAATGAATATTTTTAGGGCTCAGTGATGAACCCTCACAGGTACATGAACTCACTGCAAAGCTGTGAACTGAAGAAGTGTGTGTGTGTGTGTGTGTGTGTGTGTGTGTGTGTGTGTGTGTGTGTGTGTGTGTGTGTGTGTGTGTGTGTGTGTGTGTGTGTGTAAACTGGCAGAGGTTCTTGGAACATTAGCATGCTGTTATCATATACTAAAGGTACTAATTAAGAAGTCTGCCCTCAAAGCTGTGCACTGGTTACCAGTGGAGAAATTAGACATATACAGTAGAAAGGCTATAGCTTCACTATTTAGATTATGGTTTTATGGTTAGGCCATTGATTGTTATTTCTGTAACACTTTTTCTTCTGGCAGGCAAAAAAAAAAAAAAAATACACTGGAGAAGAGGCCAGTGCCATTTCTAGCTCTTTTGACCTGCAACTGCCCAGAATACTCATGCTAAAAGCACATAAAATGCCTTAGCAACTCTATAAGAGCGCCCTGGCACCCGCTCACAGCAACCTGCCATCATGGTGGTCAGTTTTACATGCGCATGCTCTCAGTTTCTTCAAAAACTGTGTTTCTGAAACTAATTATCATATGCAGAAAAGTTTCTCTGACCATTTGAACACTGAAAAAATAGTGACATCTAAATTAACTGATTTTATTTAATTTAAAAAAAAAAATTAACATCACTGAATCAACAAGCCCCAAGAAACTGTGGTTTACAGTGAATTTATAACAGCTAAGGGGCGTTGTTAGGCACGACACGGATACGTGCCTATAATTTCACTGTATCATTATTAAATTAACTGTTATAAATTCACTGTAAACCACGGCTTCACAGGGCTTATTGCTTTTGTAAAACGGTTACCACACAATACAAATATTAAAGCCAAAATATATGTATCAATGCAACTTTTATGAAGTAAAATCACTAAAAGCCTTCCTTCCGCTGGAAAAAATAGTCCCTGACCGTGAACAGCAACCACTGATATATAAATGTTCTTCTCTATATAGATCAGTGACCGCAACAGAAGTTACATTATAACGCCATTAGATGGCGGCAAAGACTGTCTTAATGAGTGAGTCACTCAGTAGTCTCACGTAGCCAGAACTTCAGACTGACGGCAGAAGGTCTGGACCTTTTCGCAGCTTTCATTAGTCAAGGACCGCCCAAGAGGACGTTTGACTGACATGTAACGCAACCAATCACAGTTTGTTTTGTTCCGCATCATGTTTAGGGGAGTGAAAATGTAAAGTCTATGTCCCTGCAATAACAGACCGGCGTGCATCTATAAATTATTCATTCTAGAATGTTGTGTAAGTTTACTGCAACAATAGAGCTGCGAACATACTTTTGAAAATCCAGCGTTTAGTTGATCCTAGTAAGCGCTCATTGTCACATTTGTAAACACGACAGCGTTCTTCTTCCACGAGAGAGTTTGGCGTGACAGCATTTGTTTCCAGGCGGACCGTTAAAGAACGCAACACACACGTCTCGCGGACATCCTGTAGAATTCAACCAATCAGATGACGACTTTGAAACTCCTGAAGTGTTTCCAGATAAGTGTGCCATATGCATCAGACATTCAGCCAACGGTCCGTGGTCGTGACGTCTGAGGCTGAGACTAGTCACTCAGTAGCGAAGACTTTTATATTGAAAGGACTAAAACTTGTTGTGTGAACACGGGAAAGAGACGCAACTGACAAATGAGCGCTGTCACTGTCAGGACACGGGAAAACCACTTTTCTGTTAAAAGGACAAGATATCTCAGTGGACATTCAACTGATTTTTTATTATGAACATAGGACTGACCTGAAGGAATATGCTAAATCTGAATGCAGGTAATACACTCGGTCACTCAGTCTCTCTCTCACTATACTCTTCTACAAAATACAGTAAGCTTAAATGAACAATATCAATGAGAACAAACACATGTTTACGTTGCTAAGAGTGGTTGCTAAGGATGTTGTGCAGTGATACAGAGAATCATTGGGTGAAGCGGTCATAGCCGTGTTTGTGAATAAAACACAGCTATTGACTCAATCAGAATCAAGGACTGGAAATAACCGTTTTATAAACATTAATTTATAGCAGCAAAACAAATGGGTTAAGTCAGGTAGAAAGTGCAATTTAAGGTAACAGTATAGCCAAACATGAAAGGAAAAAATAGCTCTCTCTATGGACTTTTTCTTGTTTTCTTTACTGTAGTATTAAATGTGGATATGTGATGGTTATCAGAAGATATGGGTTTAATATGTAATTCATTTGTGGTGATATAAACACAAAAATGCAATCCTGTCTTCCAACATTCTCTGTATATCTAAACTATATCTGTTGCTCTAATGCTTGCTGAAGTGCACCTATCAAAGTCTGGCATCATGAATTCCCCGTAGCCTGACCCTTGAGTGAATAGGTTGACTGAGCAGGTTGAATACCACCTGATGCCTTTTTAATCACATGAGGAAGAGAGCATATATGTCTAATGAAAGGTCAAGGTTCCGTGATCTTCCTGACCACTATGCACAAAACAGGGTGGATACCTGTCCCTTTGATCTATTAGCATTTTGCACACTTTGCCACACCCACCCTCTAATCAAATCTGGACAACTGGCAGCAACAGACGACAAGTCAGCAAAAAAAAGAAAAAAAAAGAAAAAGAACATCTATTGTACTTGACAATAAAAATGCATAACATATGACTGTGTACATTTAGAATGTGTTAAAAAATTAAAGATATAAAAGACTCAATATACAGAACTGTGAGAGGTCATGCAGGGACTTCTGGAGATGCATCTGTCAGCATAAGGGGCGTTTACACAACACCGTTTTTAACTAAAAATAGAAAACTTTTTACGCGTTTTGGCCATTCGTTTACACAACAGTATTTTGGGGACCTAAACGCAAACTTTTAAAAACAGGTTTCAAAGTGCAAGTTTTTGAAAATGATACCATTATCATCTCCGTGTAAACTAAAAAAACCTGAATTTGTGAAAACAGTGATGTCTTTCGCATGCATATTACATGTTCAGTCTATAGGCACAGTGTTTCTTTACAAAGTGACATCGCCAACTACTGGCCTGGCATGCATAACACAGCATTTTTACTCGTTTTCGCAGATCTGTGTTTTGACAACGTTGTTGTCTGTACGCGAAACTTTTCAAAAATGCAAAAGAAAAACGTTTCTGTTTTTACTACATTGTTGATGTGTAAATGTACTCTAAAATGATAGCCTGTTAACTGTCAGTGACCCGCTAGCGGGACACTTGGCACACGTTATTTATTATTTTGAAATTGGACATTGCATTACACTGAAACAGTACTTTAAGTCCTTTTAGTGGAATCAGTTTTTTGTGATCAGTTTTTTTTCGCAACTTGGTTAGATAAATGGCTTTGATTTTCTGGCAATTTTTCTGTCCAAATTATTTTGTAAAATACATGTTGTATAAAATAAAAAAAGTTTAGTTCAGTACATTTGCTTATAGTAAATCTAAACTTCTATAACTTTTATACACTTTCTTTTTCGTTTTTTGAAGTGCTTTCTAATCTGCTGAGTGTCTTCTTAAAAAAAGAGAGACCAACCTTAAATCTGTATTCCAAAGCATTTATAAATTACAACCATTTAAGTTCAAATCTAGGTTTAAAAAAGGCGGTTGACAGTTAACAGGTTAAGGTTATTCATATTTTTACTTATTAAAAATATTATTCTAACAATATTTTAAACTATTTAAAATATTTTAAATATATATGAATATTGAATTATTTATTTTTTTTAAATTATATGTAAAATACATTTTAAATATTGTACATTTATTATAAAAATAAAAAGTAGTCTTTTTTAAATGTAATAACAATTTTCCTTATGTGTTATAAGGTATAGTTTGTTTTCTAAAAAATATTAAATATACTAAAGACTTAATACAGGGGCTTTTGGGAATGCATCTTTTAACATAAATTGTTTAGGCAGGCTTTTTGCTTAAAATATGATTTCAAAATATAAATGTATATTTAAAATAACTACTAAAAACATTTAAAATACTGTAAACGTATTGTAAAATTCTATAAGAAAAGAAGTCTTTTTAAATGTAGTAGTTAAGCAATGTTTGCACTTTTACATTATGTTTCCATTAAAAGAATTTTTTTTTTTTTTTTTACAGTGCTGATTGAAGGAAACGTGTGCAATTGCATGAGGAGATGTCATTAAATACACCTAAATCCCGGACATGTCATTAAATACACCTAAATCCCTCCTCCAGGAGGGGCCCACGAGGGAGTGTGTGAATTAGAATTTGGGGTCAAATAGCTCTCCTGGTGACTCTTTGTTGATTCCCATTGGTTGGATTTTAAAAGATGCACAAGCCAATCCCAGCCCATCCATCGCCTGCTGTGTGCATATGCAAATGAGGGTTGCTCGTGGGTGGGTTGACATCACTTTAAAATGTATGTGAGATTGATGTCAGAGGACAAGTGAGAGCCAAGATTTCTCCACTTGAAAGCAGATTCTGGTATAGATATATTTATTTAAATATTCTTTAGTGGTACAATATGTAAATTAAGTTTTTAATTAAAAGATTTTATCATACATTTTAACATTCCACTGGAATTTTAAGTAACCTATAATAAAGTTATAAATAAATGAAATTTTGCCTACCCCTGCGTTTGTGATGAATAGCTCTTATAATTTAATAGGTGCTAGATAACATTTGCATGATTCAGATGGTGATGCATGAAGATGAATGTGTGAGATGCATATGGAAAAGATTGTTAGATTTGCGTAGGTTTTTAAATCACTTAGTGCTTAAAATACACAGATGTTTATGGCCATGTGCTTGCATGAATGAAAGTATCCAGGAGCAATAGTCACTGCTGATGCCTGATCAGCATCTGAGAACAAAACCACCACTGATAATGCAGGAACTATTTCATCCATGTAGCATCTGTATGCAAATCACAAATTTACCACCATTCCTTTTAAAATCTTTCTTTTGAGTTTGTGGCTTTGAATATGTGAATTTTTCCACTAAATTCAAAGAATGAAATTCAGAAACAATTCCATGCTTCTCATGAATATATAAGCAGCCCAACGAGAGGTCCAGCCATGGAGGTTTTGTCCAGCAGCAACTATTGACCAGCAGGGATGAATGTGAGTGGGAGGGTCACATGGCCCCTTTGATTGATAGATGCTCATTAATTGGAAAGGGTGTAGGATTTTTTTTACTGCATTCTTCCGAGACTCAGCCCTGGGAGAAAGCCGGCTGTCAGCTCAGTTCTGGGTACGGCGTGTACTTGTTGCAAACTGCAACTTGGCAGCAGAAATCGGGTGAGAGAGACTGAAAAAGAGCGTGTGAGAGAGAGTGAGAGAGAATGAGAGCGAGAGAGAGAGAGAGAGAGAGAGAGAGAGAGAGAGAGAGAGAGAGAGAGAGAGAGAGAGAGAGAGAGAGAGAGAGAGAGAGAGAGAGAGAGAGAGAGAGAGAGAGAGAGAGAGAGAGAGAGAGGGAGGGAGAGAGGGAGAGAGGGAGAGAGGGAGGTGGTGCATTTCACAACAGCCACTGAGTGAAAAGATTTCATAACCACTATCTGGCAGTGACAGAAATGCTTCTAAATAAACAAAGTGAGCAGCAGTTATTTTACCGTTTATTGTCGTTTCAGATATTATTCCACTGAAGTAAGTATTTGCATATGAGTAGGAAAATGCAGAGATACTTAAAAGTTGGACTGCATCTCTCTACTTGCAATATTAGTAACATAGTTCATATTTGCATATGATACCTGAGACAATTGTACTAACATACTCTTCAGGTTCTGCTTATTATTCAGGTACAAAGCATTCAGGATATTACTATAGGATATTGTTGGATGTCTTTTTAAACTTCAGTTGAGACAGGATTTGCATGCCATGTCTGTTACAGCCTATAGACACTTCTCCTTTCCACCATATAAAAAAGCACAAGAGGAAGCACAGCATCAAATTCATAAGTTCATTTTAAAGTGTGTTTGGGGCTCAGGTTTTGCATACATTGTGGAGACAAGCCTAATGTCCCAATTAGGAAAACATCATAAACTGCCCTATTTAAAAGGTTCCTAATTTTGTTTTGTAGGTCTCCTACAATAGGTAAACATGTATCCAAGTTCATCTTTTGTTTTCTCATAATATACATCATCTCATTTTTTAAAGATTCTGAAAATGGTTCATTCGAAGATTCAGTTTCTCTAAACCCCTCCTGTCTGATTGGTTGAATTCTACCGGATGTCCGCGAGACGAGTGTGTTGCGTTCTTTAACGGTCCGCCTGGAAACAAATGCCGTGACGCCAAACTTGTTTACAACTGTGACAATGAGCGCTTACCAGGATCAACTAAACGAAACGCTGGATTTTCAAAAGTATGTGAAGTTCGCGGCTCCATTGTTGCATTAAACTTGCACATCGTTCTTGAATGAATAACTTATAGATGCACGCCGGTCTGTTATTGCAGGGACATCGACTTTACATTTTCACGGCCCTAAACATGACGCGGAAAAAATCGAACTGTGATTGGTTGCGTTACATGTCAGTCAAACGTCCTCTTGGGCAGTCCTCGACCAATGAAAGCTGCAAAAGAGTCCAGACGTTCTGCCGTCAGTCTGAAGGTCTGGCTACGCGAGACTAGCGGGCAGCCAATGAAGACCAAATTTGCTAAATTTATGCAAATGTATTACATTGTTATGTAGGTGGGCTTTGTAACAGGAGGTGAGAATGGAATTGCTGACGACTCCTTCTGGAAGTTCAGAATCAATTCTTTCTTTCAGGAGACAATAACTATTTGTTGTGCACGTTGATCTTTAAAACTTTGCCGATCTTTTACATTCACAAACAGCTATAATACACACTACATGAAAGGTAATATTAAAAAAAAGCATAGGGTCAATAGAAAGTGTCCACCATGATAGAAAAAAACTGTGTATATGACTTTTTGTGAAACTGTATATTTTGTGAAAATGAATGAATGAATGTATAAACAACTTATATAAAAACAAAAATATGTGTTGACAGAAATAACCTACTTATAATATGCTCTATGCTGCAAATGTTCAATGAGTAGCTGATAGACTTCCATTGTAAATGCATTTCTGTCAACACACTGTGTAGTCAATCAAAAGCAGTGATTTGTTTATATTTTCAGTGCATTTTTGTTTTATTTGTATAATACATTTTTAATTTAAAGCCTTTATATATACAGCCTTTCCTCATCTAGTCTTTTCTTGAATTTGTCTCTAGGCATACATATTTTTTTCCTTTTGTATTTCAAATCAGTAGCCAACAACACCCGCCATTTGCATTTCAATACAGCCTGCTTCTTGCACCGCTGAACACTTGTGACTGGGAGACTTTGCTCAAACTACGAGTTTCTAGGGTTGTTGTACACGTTCATGCATGTTAGAAATGGTTTTGGCTTTTGTTTCTATGTAGAATTGACTGTGTATGTATGTATTTAATGGTACAGAAGGGAGTGATTACAAAGCCATCTCCTCCGTATCCTGGTTCAGGCTGGCCCTTGCTTATCCCCACCCACTCATCTCTGAGATCTTCTGCTGGCTCTGCAATCTTGGTCTTTGCAGTCTGCCAGACAGTTACCCACCCACCTGCTTACACATACGGATTTACATGTACAAATTAAGCATTTGAACATACTCACAGCTTATTAAAGGCATACCATATAATTTGACTGTGAAATCACTGTTTTGATTTTTGAAAGGGATAGTTCAGCCAAAAATGAATGTTTTGTCATTATTTACTCACCCTTATGTCATTCCAAATGTGTTTTTTTTTTTTATGTAGAAAACAGGTAAAAATGTGAATTCAAAACAGAATAAAAAAGTAGTCCTGTACAGTTGTGTGCTCAAACAAAAACCTCATCAGTTAAATAATCATGTGGCAAATTTCCATATGTTTGTTTAATGTAATCAAACTGTTTCTATTGAAATGATCACAATTACTGACGTAATGTAATTTTCCTAATATTAACATATTGACGTTTTTCTTTTGTCTGTATTACACTAATACACTTGTTTGCATGTATATACACTCAACGCCCACTTACCCGTTCAACTGCTCATTAATGAAAATATCTAACTCGATTTCTGCTGCGACATTCAGATGGTAAGGTCAGAATTTGGCGTAAACAAAATGAAAGTATGGATCCATCCTTCCTTGTACAACAGTTCAGGTTGCTGGTGGTGTAATAGTGTGGGGGATGTGGTACACTTTGGGCCCCTAAGTACCAACTGAGCATCATTTAAACGCCACAGCCGACCTGAGTATTGTTGCTGAAAATGTCCATCCCTTTATAAAGTTCACAACGTAATTTCGGGAGGAGTGAACCCATCTAATCTTTCAATTAACTGCCAGAGCATATAAGCAGCCACCCACCTTTTTCTGGCATCAGCTGTTTTGGCATCCCTCCACCTCCCCAACTCCACCAACATAAATTTAGGTATCTCGCTTACCATACTCCTCTTCCTAGCACTAGTAGTCCCTGGGGGGTAAATCTAAGCTCGAGTTGAAGCTGCTTCCTTGAGCCCCTCCACTGCGGACAGCAAGCCAAATACGTTTAACCTTATTAGCTTAAAGAGTATATTGGTAAACGAACTGATGATCACAGTGTATCCATCTTCTGATGGCAACTTCCAGCAGGATAACGCAAAGCTCAAATCATTTCAAACTGGTTTCTTGCACATGACAATGAGTTCACTATGCTCAAATGGCCTCCAAAGTCACCAGATCTCAGTCCGATACAGCATCTTTGGGATGTGGTGGAACTGGAGATACACATGGATGTGCAGTCGACAAATCTGAAGCAACTGCGTGATGCTTTCATGTCAATATGGACCAAAATTTCAGAGGAATGTTTCCAGCACCTTGTTGATATACCACGAAGAATTAAGGCATTTCTGAAAGTAAAAGGGTCCAAACGGGTACTAGCAATGTGTACCTAAAGTGATTGGTGACCAAGCAACCAATTTTGCATTTAAAAGACTTCTAATAGCCGTCCAAACACAGCCCTGATGTCTAGGCTAAAACAAGGCAAAATTTTGGCTGTCAGTGAAAATGTATTAGACGTCTAACCATAGCTCAAGAATAGACTAGTCATGTAGAACATGAACATGTCAAAGAAATGAAACCAAACACCTTGTAATCACTGTTGACTTTGCTTACATGATGGAATATCATACATCTCGCAAGTTATTTTGGCAAAAAGGACATATAATTTGGCTAGAAGTGGGTTACTATATCAGGTCTATAGTTAACCGAGACAGTAAAATGACGGCTATTGCTTTTATCAAAGTAAGTTAAACAATTTTCAACTCATTTTTTTTAAGTCAGTTTAATGTAATTTAAGTTGAAATGTCTTCTAAAGACTTGTTTATGGTTGTTTATGATGTTTACTGTTGGTCCTTTTGCAGCCACTGTCAATATTTTACAGACAAGAGCTGCATGAAGATTCTTCAAAAAAAAAAATTCTCACAACAGAAACAATATGAGCACTCAGACAAATTTGGAATGACTAAATTAATAATAATTCAATTTTTTTGTTGAAAGCCCACAAATGTAGATTATATATGTGTTTGTGTATGATAAGGGCCTGTGAATTTAAAAAAAAAAAAAGGACAGGAAGGAATTTGAGATCGAGATTGGGTTAAATGACATCCCCTGGTGCGTCTGTACATGATAGGAATCTCTCTGGTCACCTCCTCAGCATTCCTGGAAATCCGTGCAGCAGCCAAAAAGAATCATCACATCATTGATTTGATGCCATCTTCGTTTGATCATACAGAACGCTGTTCATTTACAAATGGATTGCAGACATCCTCATGTGACCTGACAAAATTAATCAAACTGCCAGCAGAAAAGCCACAAGACCACGAAGGTCAGAAAAACTTTCATTAACAACCCAGATTCTGCATACAGAAATCTTACACTGGTAATAAGTGAAGGTCATGGATATGATTATTAACATCACAAAATGGTGCCCAGAGCCTCACAATTTAATCTTTAAACACATTAATGACGCTTCAAAAGCCTAGAAAAAAATGAGATATGCATGTAATGTATTGTTACACTGGTAAAAGGAGATGTTATATTAAAAAAAAAATGAATATTCTGTTATAGTCACCCTTTTTAATTATTAACTTTTATCTAAATGAGGAACATCACAAGCCATTTATCATAGAAGAAGCCAACAATATTTGTAAACCTTATTTCCCACATTGATCTCCTGGTTAATCTCATGTGCCCCTTTTTACAGCTGACTGGATAAATAACCTCCATTCCAGCAGAGGAACGGCCTTTCAGCAATGGCCTACTGGAATGCAGCGGGTGTTAACAGAGAAGCTGCACATCCTGGCCTGCAGTCTGCTCAAAATCAAGATTAGCAGGCCCTCACAAAGAGCAGCGTTGAGCGAGGATGGTCCAGATGACCCAGTGTGACCTGTAGACAGAGATGCCCTCTTCAAAGAGCTGGACCCTTATCAACACTGCATATACAATGGCAGAGCAATCTGGCCTCTGAACGAAATAATTAGTTTCAGCAATGCCCACAAACATCAGCTCAGTGTCAGGTTGTAACACATTAACATTGTAAGTGGATACATGCAGTTCTTAACTTACAGGGCTCAACATAAGAATGTCCTGCTGGTCCAGGGCCAGTGGGAAAGCTTGTGCGTTGATCGTCTGGATATGTATCCAAAATGATATCAAAGATTAAACCATACAGAATGTAAGTGCAGATAAAAGTATCAATACTTTCAGTACTGACATTATATAAAGAAGATCGATTCTCAGAATCAAATATTAGATTATGGCCCGGTTTTTACAGACAGGGCTTAGACTAAACTAGGATTAGGCCTCAGATCAATTAGGACATTTAAGTAGCTTTCATAAATGTGTGTAGCAACTCATAATGTAAAAACAGCGCATAATGTAAAAACTGCACATAATGTAATAAGTATTACATTATTATAATAAAATGTTCGTAACGTAATAATTCTCAAAATGTAATAAAATCTTGAGCTCATAATGTAATAATTTTTACATATGAAAAAATATTACATTATAAACTCACCAAAAACATGTCATATTTTCATTATTGTAATAGTTTTTAAAACAAAAATATTAGTATTCCCTTACTGTACATCTAAAGCCAGTCTTAAACTACCTGTGAAATGCAACATTTAAATATTCGTACAAGTATTATTAGTAGTATTGTTATTTTGTTTATAAATAATAGCATGAATATTTAAATATGTTGCATTTAGAGTTTTAAAATATACTTTAAGGGAATATTAATATTTTTTATGTTTTAATGCTGTTACAAACAGGCTTGACACGGAGAACAGATGGTAAGTAAACAAAGTCTTTATTGAGCAACCAGAGGAAAACAGGGCAGGTACGTGAATGGAAGATGTTAGCAGAAGAATGTAGCAGATAACTGGATGATACTGTACTCTTGTCTTGCAGATGGCAAAGGGAAACTCAAACGGAGGAGACACAGGAGACATGGAGAACACTGGAGACTTGGAGGAACGAGGAGAATGCAGGTAAGTATCGCAGGTAAGTATCGCAGGTAAGTATCGCAGGTAAGTATCGCAGGTAAGTATCGCAGGTAAGTATCGCAGGTAAGTATCGCAGGTAAGTCCTTGAGGTAAACAGTAGCGGTGCTATATGCAAACGAGACTGGACAGTGACTGAATGAATGCATGGGCTTAAGTGCGGGTGGTGATTGCTGGTGATGACGTGCAGGTGTGTGTGATCAATATTCCGGTGATGGAGTGCGCTGTGATTGGGAGAGGGTGGAGCCTGGCGTGCTTGTAACAAATGCCATATGAAGTATATTTGGGTTATGACAAAGCATTTTTAGAGTCTATAATTCCAATATTTGCAGCTTTTGGTTTGGGAATTTTTTACAACTGTTGCTGATATTAAAACTTTAGGAGACTTTGTGTGATTCCCCACAGTCTCCTATATTGCAAATAAAAATTCTAGGTTATAAAAGAAAGTGGTACAAGAGAAAAGATAAATCCAGTCTTTCACTTTAGTAGTAACCACAAGCTCATCCTCTTATTAAACAACGGCACAAGCATTTTTACAACTGAAAGGAATATTATCACATAATCTCCTCTCAACTGTGTTTCTGATGCATTGCTTGTGTGTTTCTTCAAATTAGAATGAAAATAGTTTCCAACTGACCCCTCTATTTGATTAAGTTTAAGGGTTGCTTTCATTGTAATACAGTCCAAGCACAACTAGGCCAAAGAAAACAGCTGTTGCCTTGGCAGATGACTATTGATTCCTATGTGTGTGCTCACAGTGGGACGAAACAACTGTTTGGTTGTCAGAGACTCAGTCGTCACAAAGGGGAAATGTGTGTGTGTGTGTTTGTGTGTGTGTGTGTGCGCGCGCACACATGTTTTTCTATCCCGGTGGGGACTTCAACCTGAATGCACAGACACAGACTCATGGGGACTCGTGTCACTGTGGGGACATAAATTGAGGTCCCCATGGGTACAAAAGCTTATAAATCATACAGAATGAGTTCTTTTGAAAATGTAAAAATGCAGAAAGTTTTGTGTGATGGGTAGGGTTAGTGTAAGGGGATAGAATATACGGTTTGTACAGTATAAAAACCATTACGTCTATGGAGAGTCCCCACAAAGACCAGACAGTGTGTGTGTGTGTGTGTGTGTGTGTGCACATGCTTGCTTTTGCATTTTAGCAAGGAGGATCAAAGGCACGACAATAATTTACATTACACCAGAATAGTTGCAAATTGCTGTGCTAAAAACATTCAGCCATGCAGGGGGCCTTGACTGGAAGTGGCTTATCTTCTAAATTACTAAGAACATCTCTGGCCCTTGGTATTTTTAGTGTGGACAAATAGAATTAAGACAGACATTTATAGATAGATAGATAGATAGATAGATAGATATGTGACTATTGACAGATGTGTAAGTCACTAGTCCTTCCTTAACACGTCATTGTCTGATTAACATCATCTTAATATTCATGACTGATGTGAGTCTCTGAAGAGGATGAATAAAACTTGTGAATAGCAAAGTCAGTGAAGCTTTCTGCATTGTGTTTGTGCTCTTCTGGGATAATCTCACTGTTTTGGAGACAACCGGCAATCTGTTGCACTTATGTGATATTCATTATAGCCTGAGAGAATGACGGGCCCTTTGGCCTTTTAGACAACCAGGGGAGCTTCAGTATCTCCTCCCATTGCCTGCCTCTGTTTCAGAGTCCCAACATTCACATTTCATTCAGAACAATGGTTAACACTGGCAACACCATCTTTCCCACCAAGAGCCCTCCAAGTTAACTCAAGCTGAAGATACCTCAACTCATCCACGTCCCACCCACCCTTTCCATTGTCTCTCCAGCATATGTTTGTCAAACAGTGAGGAGTAGAGGGCATTGTTGGCTTTAGGGAGAAGTCAAGCAGGGCACATTAGCACATTAGCAGCCAGTCACCCCAGAGAGATGGGCCACCTCAGCAGGAGAGGCTGGGGCCATGGGGAGGACCACTCTACAGGAATTCAAGACATTCATACAATCCTCTTCATTGATCTATCGATCCCATTCCCAGAATGCTCTCTCAATACAAAGCCTTCCAATAGCCAATAGCCTCTTGACCCACAGTGAAGCACTCAACCCTACTCCTCCTCCAAAAACTCGGACCAGCTTTTTCAGGGACATCGTTACAGGCCGTAGGGATGTCATGCATCTTGTGGGACACCAATCAATCACACAGTAATAGCCCAATAATTCAGTAAATGCACACATGGTTGTGGAAAGTGGGATGGATGAAACCTTCTAATCCTTCTTACTCAAGAAGATCAGGGCTTTTAAATGGAATGTAGATTTTATCCCAAGAAATTGTGACCTTGGAAATACAAAGTTGATTTCCACTGTTGCTCACAACTGTGTCTATAAGTAAGGTCCTTAACCCAGTTACTCCAGCGGGATTGTTTGCAATTAGCGTACTGTAAAATGGACTTAAGCTTGGATGAAAAGGTCTACAAGAAGGCAATGGACCTTTTCTTTTATTAGTATTGCTCATATTTGTATTTGGGATTATGTAGAATTTGTGTTTGTTCTACAGACATTAATGAATAATCTTATGTACAGTACTGTTTAAAAGTTTGGGGTCAGTAAGATTTAAAAAAAAAAAAATTAATCATTTTATTCAGGATGCATTATATTGATTAAATGTGACAATAAAAACATTTATAGTGTTATAACTATTTATATTTCAAATGAATGCAGTTCTTTTGAACGTTCTATTCATCAAAGAATCCTGGAAAAAATAATTTATCACAGTTTTCTACAAAAATATTAAGGATCATGTCACACTGAAGACTGGAGTAATGACTTCTGAAAATTCAGCTTTGCCATCACATGAATAAATGACACTTTAAAATATATTAAAAATATAAAACAGTTATTTTAAATAATACACTCACCTAAAGGATTATTAGGAACACCATACTAATACTGTGTTTGACCCCCTTTCGCCTTCAGAACTGCCTTAATTCTACGTGACATTGATTCAACAAGGTGCTGAAAGCATTCTTTAGAAATGTTGGCCCATATTGATAGGATAGCATCTTGCAGTTGATGGAGATTTGTGGGATGCACATCCAGGGCACGAAGCTCCCGTTCCACCACATCCCAAAGATGCTCTATTGGGTTGAGATCTGGTGACTGTGGGGGCCATTTTAGTACAGTGAACTCATTGTCATGTTCAAGAAACCAATTTGAAATGATTCGAGCTTTGTGACATGGTGCATTATCCTGCTGGAAGTAGCCATCAGAGGATGGGTACATGGTGGTCATAAAGGGATGGACATGGTCAGAAACAATGCTCAGGTAGGCCGTGGCATTTAAACGATGCCCAATTGGCACTAAGGGGCCTAAAGTGTGCCAAGAAAACATCCCCCACACCATTACACCACCACCACCAGCCTGCACAGTGGTAACAAGGCATGATGGATCCATGTTCTCATTCTGTTTACGCCAAATTCTGACTCTACCATCTGAATGTCTCAACAGAAATCGAGACTCATCAGACCAGGCAACATTTTTCCAGTCTTCAACTGTCCAATTTTGGTGAGCTCGTGCAAATTGTAGCCTCTTTTTCCTATTTGTAGTGGAGATGAGTGGTACCCAGTGGGGTCTTCTGCTGTTGTAGCCCATCCGCCTCAAGGCTGTGCGTGTTGTGGCTTCACAAATGCTTTGCTGCATACCTCGGTTGTAACGAGTGGTTATTTCAGTCAAAGTTGCTCTTCTATCAGCTTGAATCAGTCGGCCCATTCTCCTCTGACCTCTAGCATCAACAAGGCATTTTCGCCCACAGGACTGCCGCATACTGGATGTTTTTCCCTTTTCACACCATTCTTTGTAAACTCTAGAAATGGTTGTGCGTGAAAATCCCAGTAACTGAGCAGATTGTGAAATACTCAGACCGGCCCGTCTGGCACCAACAACCATGCCACGCTCAAAATTGCTTAAATCACCTTTCTTTCCCATTCTGACATTCAGTTTGGAGTTCAGGAGATTGTCTTGACCAGGACCACACCCCTAAATGCATTGAAGCAACTGCCATGTGATTGGTTGATTAGATAATTGCATTAATGAGAAATTGAACAGGTGTTCCTAATAATCCTTTAGGTGAGTGTATTTCACAATATTACTGTTTTTACTGGATTTTTGATCATATAAATGTTGCCTTGGTGAGCAAAAAAGAATTCTTTTAAAAACATTTTTTAAAAAATCTTACAGACCACAAACACTTCAAAGCGATCATATGATTTTTTTTCTGGCGAATGAAAAATGGGCAAAAAAAATCCCTTAGACCCTCATTGAAAAGAGGGCCCAGTCACATAGGGACCAGAATATCATAAGCTATATTTCCATCCAAAGTTGCAAATTTAAGTTACACAAAGTTGGAATATTGCTTAAAACATTTTGTGAATAAAGCAGCAGAGTCTTTTAGATGCAAAATTGCTGGCTGGGTAGTTTATGCGCATGTCTTCTTATCAGATAGAAAATGTATCCACCTCAGTTGAGCGCAAAAGTTTTTTATGCACATTTTTAGAATTTATGTGCATCTTGACTTTCCATCCAGCATTTTTATGCGATATCCCAAAATGCGCATAAAAATAGGTGGATGGAAACATAGCTAAGCACTTGAGGCAGTACGCAACAACCTAGCAACCACCCAGAACTGCACAGTGATGTGCTAAAAACAACCTTTTAGAACACTTCAACAACTGCATAGCAACGCCCTGGAAACCACTAAGAAAACCCTAGCACTTTAGCAACCACATAGCAACACCCTGGGAACCATCCAGAATACTTTAGAAACATGGTTTTGAATGGGCAAGCATCACTTACATCTTCATCGCCATAACATAATTCAGAAAACAGTTGTGTACATCCGTGTTCATCAATCATTGGGCAAAAAAGCAACACTCACTCAACGACTGAAGAAAAAGTCTTGAATCAGACAGACACTCATTGAAAGCAAATTATTATTGCACTGCTAATGACTCCCAGGCCGCTATAGAGAGCAGCTACCATGATCAATCAGCTACATGGCTCCACCAACTCTCAACTCAATACTAATCAATGCTCTCTAATAAGCATCAATAAATCACAGTCCTGATGGCTTACTGGCTGAATCCAGTATCAATATCATTCAATTGCTTCTGATGAATATCTATTCACAGCAGCTGAGTGTTAAATGAAAAAACAATGAGCAAATGCTGAGTAAGCACTATACAGAAACAGTTCTCACAAAGACAGTAAATCTTTCTTTGTTCAATCCATGTAGAATTTATGACATCAAGCTAAAATAAGCACACAAATAAATCACCCTTTTGGGATTGGTTGGTTCTGCACAAAGAACTACTAATGTGTTGTTATTGGATGCTTTTAGGTGTATCAAAAGGATGAGACATGAAGAACACCATCTTTTGTCTGCAACGCTGCACACACAAACAAACACACACACATAGACAAAAAGGAATTAAAGTGCTGATGTTTAGCAATCTGCTCAGACTGTAAGTCGTTTTAAGGAACAACAATTTGTGCAATTTGTGTCCCCCATCCAATTACAGATGTAATAATATAAGACATATACAGATTTTTCTAGTCTTTCCTCCTATGTTCTGGAAAGACAAAATTATATATATATATATATATACTGGTCAAAAGTTTTGGGACACATTACTATTTGTAATGTTTTTGAAAGAGTCTCTTCTGCTCATCAAGCCTGTATTTATTTGATCAAAAATACAGAAATAATAGTCATATTGTGAAATATTATTACAATTTAAATTAATGTTTTTCTATGTTAATATACTTTACAGTGTAATTTATTCCTGTGATCAAAGCTGAATTTTCTGCATCACTACTCCAGTCTTCAGTGTGACATGATCCTTCAGAAATCATTTTAAAATGCTGCTTTATTATCAATGCTGGAAACAGTTTTTATAACCCATGATACTTTTTTCAGGATTCTTTGATGAATAAAACGTTAAAAAGGAACAATATTTATTTAAAATAGAAATCTTTTGTAACAATATACACTACTGTTCAAAAGTTTGGGGTCAGTGATTTTTTTTCTCTTTTTTCTGAAAGAAATTAATACTTTTATTCAGCAAGTATGTTAAATTGATAAAAAGTGATAGTAAACATTTATATTGTTAGAAAAGATTTCTATTTTGAATAAATGCTGTTCTTTTTAACTTTTTATTAATCAATGAATCCTGAAAAAAGTATCACAGGTTCCAAAAACACATTAAGCAGCACAACTGTTTCCAACATTAATAATAACTGAGTATCAAATCATCATATTAGAATAATTTCTAAAGGATCATGTGACACTGAAGACTGGAGTAATGATGCTGAAAATTCAGCTTTGATCACAGGAATAATTATATTTTAAAGTATATTAAAATAGAAAACCATTGTTTTAAGTTGTAATAATATTTCACAATATTACTGTTTTATCTGTATTTTTGTTCAAATAGAGACTTCTTTCAAAAACTTTACAAATAGTAATGTGTCCAAAAACTTTTGACCGGTGTATATATATATATATATATATATATATATATATATATATATATATATATATATATACACTGATCAGGCATAACATTATGACCACCTTTCTAATATTGTGTTTGTCCCCCTTTTGCTGCCAAAACAGCCCTGACCCGTCGAGGCATGGACTCCACTAGACCCCTGAAGGTGTACTGTGGTGTCTGGCACCAAGATGTTAGCAGCAGATCCTTTAAGTCCTGTAAGTTGCGAGGTGGGGCCTCCATGGATCAGACTTGTTTTTTACAGCACATCCCACAGATGCTTGACTGGATTGAGATCTGGGGAATTTGGAGGCCAAGTCAACAATTGTTGTGCTCCTCAAACCATTCCTGAACCATTTTTGCTTTGTGGCAGGGCACATTATCCTGCTGAAAGAGGCCACAGCCACCAGGGAATACCGTTTCCATGAAAAGGTGTACATGGTCTGCAACAATGCTTAGGTAGGTGGTACGTGTCAAAGTAACATCCACATGGATGGCAGGACCCGAGGTTTCCAGCAGAACATTGCCCAAAGCATCACACTGCCTCCGCCGGCTTGCCTTCTTCCTGGTGCCATGTGTTCCCCAGGTAAGCGACGCACATGCACCCGGCCATCCACGTGATATAAAAGAAAACATGATTCATCAGACCAGGCCACCTTCTTCCATTGCTCCGTGGTCCAGTTCTGATGCTCACGTGCCCACTGTTGGCCCTTTCGGCGGTGGACAGGGGTCAGCATGGGCACCCTGACTGGTCTGCGGCTAAGCAGCCCCATACACAACAAACTGCGATGCACTGTGTATTTTTGACACCTTTTTATCAGAACCAGCATTAACTTCTTGAGCAATTTGAGCTACAGTAGCTCGTCTGTTTGATCGGACCACACAGGCCAGCCTTTGCTCCCCACGTGCATCAATGAGCCTTGGCCGCCCATGACCCTGTCGTCGGTTCACCACTGTTCCTTCCTTGGACCACTTTTGATAGATAGTGACCACTGCAGACCGGGACACCCCACAAGAGCTGCAGTTTTGGAGATGCTCTGACCCAGTCGTCTAGCCATCACAATTTGGCCCTTGTCAAACTCGCTCAAATCCTTACGCTTGCCCAATTTTCTTGCTTCTAATACATCAACTTTGAGGACGAAATCTTCACTTGCTGCCTAATATATCCCACCCACTAACAGGTGTCGTGATGAAGAGATAATCAGTGTTATTCACTTCACCTGTCAGTGGTCATAATGTATAGATTTATTTTTTTTAATGTATTTTAATGTTTTTCTGGCAAATCTATGCATTATCACTATTCCATTGAATAAATGTAATGGTTTTCAGAATGAAAAAATCTATTTCAAATTGTATTTCATTTAGAAATATATATATCAAATTAAAATGGCATGCTCTTACAGTCTCCGTAATTGAAAAAAAAAAATGCTTTATGCGTTTTCTAAAAAAATGGTTTGTCCCTCAATTTCTGTTCAACCTTTTCGCTCCTAAAAATAATGTCTTGATCTTTCTGACATATTTAAGAGAGTGACATCATTACATAAATTTTGAGTAAAAGACCAGTTTCATTCTTTACACTTATATTTGTCATGTTAAGGTCAATATTTCAGCTTTGTTATGGGGGGAAAATCTAACCAAAAACAAGTGATACACAAAGTGACTGGAAATATATAAACTGGTTTATGTTTGCCAATTCATATGAAAATGTAAGATTTTAAAGGTCGTTTACATGACACTGTTTTCAACTAAAAATGGAAAACTTTTATTTTCCATTTTGTTTTGGCCGTTCATTTACGCGACAACTGCATTTCGAAGGCCTGAAAAACAAACTTTTGAAAACCGTTTTGGAACTGCATGTTTTTGAAGAGTTTACTACAGAAACACTGCTGGCCTGGCATACAGCGTTTTTAATCGTTTTTCGCGGATCCATGTGAACAGGGATCATTTTTTAAAACATTGTTGTCTGTATGTGAAACTTTTCAAAAATGCAAAGGAAAAACATTTCCGTTTTTAGTACATCATTGTCATGTAAACGTACTCTTAAAAAAAAAAAAAACAATATGAAGGTCCAGCCCTAACACCACCCCATTCTTAACCCTCAGTGGGGCGTAAGCAGATTGTTCGAAAACATACGTTTTGTATGAATTCATACAAATTCACCACCAATTTACTAAAAAGTAAAATTGCCATGAAGGTGTTTAAACTGAAAGTTTAACAGTATTGTTTTTAAATGAAATGCTAATAAATAAATTAACAAATGGCATTTTTTAGACACAAATGGCGTTTCTTGAGAAGGGTATTTCATGTATTTCAAGGGGGGAGTGACCAGGACAGTGTAGAGATGGTGAGTAGATGTGCAGCCATACGTGTCATGTCCATGTCCCGACAGATGGGCTGGTCACTGCATCCCATCAGCCCCTTCTGCCAGCAGCATGATGGACCACTGTATGGGTCTCTTGGGAATCCCTGGGTGAGCCTTCATCCTGGATAAGAACTGTCAATGAACGTGATTGATCCTCCCTTTCCACCCTCACAAACACATCTGCAGACTTTAAACACAAATACTCCTTTTCCTGCACTCTTTCTCTCTCTATCACTCACACACACACTGATCCATCCCTCTCTAGCTGATCAAAGCATTATTCATCCCACACAGGAAGAGGGCTGGGGGTGAGGTGGGGAAGAAGACCTTCTGTCTACTTATAAAACCATTAAAGTAGAACTAATTACTCAACCTCACCTCCCACAACTGTAACGGGTCATACACTCAAATACTTGTGTGTCAAATGACAGGTCATCTGCTTGTAGTTTATGCTCTTAAATTCTTCTTCAGAAGACTGGGGATGCACAACAATTTTACTGCACTTTTTCAAAAACTTAAGGAGGCTTAATGGAGCTTTCAATTATGTTGACTAAGTATCATCTTTGGCTCAGATGATTCTTCTAAAATTTAATTTAAGAAATCAAAATCGACACAAATGTTTACATACCATTAAAGGATACAGAAACAAACATAATGTGGATAGCACAAACCGAACAAAGGGGTCTAAAAAGGAAAAAATAATTCTGCAATTTTTTAGGCTTAGTTCACCCAAAAACGAAAATTTTATTACCTTTTATTCATCCTCATGCCGTTCCAAACCTGTATGACATGAAATACAGGTGGAATTACAATAATTAAATATGATTTTTTTTTTAACATTCACATTAACTAAATTTGATATAATTATTTCATTCTGTTTTCACTGGTAAAAAGTTTAAAATTTTCAGAAGCACTGTGAACTTAATAAAAGTAAATATAATATAATATCTATCTATCTATCTGAAAATGCTGCCTCCATATTTAGCTGCCTATATAGGAAGGAGGTCTATTTATTTTAATTTAATTTAATTTAAATTAAGCTCAATTAATAAACCTCATGCTCACATCATGTGATCTCTAAAGATTTTGAGTACGACTTCTAATTGCAGACTTTGGTATCTTGGCAAATCTGAGTACATTTAAGGTAACACTTTATTTTAAGGTGACATAGTTACACGTTATGTACGTACTATAGTAAAAACAGTAAATTATGCATAATTATAAGTAACTAACCTTAAACCAAAACCTACCCTATATTTAAATAATATTACTCAGTACTTATTTGTGTAATTATACTGTAACAGCATCACCTTAAAATAAAGTGTAAACCATTAAAAAAAAAAACTAATGAGATCTCATCTGAAATTAAGAAACATGAGGAGAAACATGTTTTTACTGGAAGAAAGCAATTTTTTTCATCAGGAGAAAAATCTGAGAAGCCATAAATTTACGCCGAAGTCTATTTGCTTTCAGTTAATGCCCTTGCGGTCTAGGAGGAACATTTGTGATTATATGTAAGAGTAGGATTGTTAGTCATATGCATAGTGTTAGGCTGAGTGAGTAAATGAATGAATGAATGAGTAGATCTTTCTGTGGAAAAAGAGTTCAGTTAAGTCACAAGGCAGAAGAAACGCTACCAAAACACCCCTGAAGTTTGTCTTAGGCCTGGGATGTTTGGCAGGCAAGTTGAATTTTTTTTGACAGCTGAGGCATTTAAGCGCTACAGAATAACAGTATTAGGCTACAACATTCAGCCGTTGGGTCTGGCACCAAGCGTAGGCCCCCTGAGGAGGAGAGAGAATCAGCTGTTTCGGCATGCATGTGTTTGTTTGAGTGTCTGCGGGGAGGGCATGTGTTTTACTGCCCTGCAATTCTGACATAAAAGCAATAAAACAAAATGATACTCCATGTAGAAAGAACAGTCTGTTCTAAGATTTGTGTGTGCATGTGTGACTATGCGTAAGTGTGTGGCTGCATGAAAAGAGGGCTGATATGAATATATGCCATATCATATGGTAAAGGGTAGCGGGGCCAGGGGTCCATTTGCTTTGGGATCTCTTTGGGAGGCACTTAGGCTGTGGTAAGCTGATGCCGAGAGGGTCTGGACAGCTGGATTTGCTCATTTGTCTATCGGCTTTCATCAAAGAACTGCTTCTTCTGCCTCAACCCCTAAGGAGTTCCTTACAACCATCTTAAACTCTTACTCTGTGTGGGGTCCGGCATGATCATGTAGCCAAAACTGATTAAACATTGATGTAACATTTTCAGTTCTCAATCATTTTGGTTGAGAAATGGCTGCAATTTTACTTATAGCACAATAGTTTTAATTCAAAATCGGCTGCCAATGGTCAAGTCACTTTTATTTATATAGCACTTTATACAAAGCAGCATCACAGTAATAGGAAAATAATTTAACGGTGTAAAGTTCATCAGTTATGAAATGAGTTCAATTCAGATATACGCAGCTCTACAGAAGACAACAATAATAAGTGCAATGTTGATTCAAACCAGTTCAGTTCAATGGTCAATTATACACTTTAGCAGTTATTAAACAAAATTATACTTGATGGAAGAATGCTGCAATTGACCAATCAGAATCAAGTGCAGTTTTTGACAGAAATCTTTTAAAAGTTGATTTCCTGGACGTGTTGTGTAAGATCCATCTGTGCTGCTAAAGACTGATTTCTCAAGCACTGAGATGTGTGAAGGGTCTGGAGTGGGTGGCTTGTGACTGTGTTTTTCTGTCTCGAACAATTCAAGATGATGCACGTCAAGTGTTTGTATTATTGCATTATTCTTATGACTGTGACATTTCTCACAACTAGATACTGTTAATGTATCAGGTGATGTATTGGAGGTGTTTAAAGTCACAGGTAACAGTCATAATGTTTGCATACAGCTCCAATATGCGCCTAGACTACAAGTAACCAGATACTCAGTTGGTTACCATTGTATTAGAGATTTTTAAGTTTGTCAAGCTGAACACAGGAGTATGCACATTATCACAGTATATACTTACTAAGTGCATGGCACACTTGCTACTCCGGTGTCTTCAGATGAGAAAAGAAAACTTTGTGGTCCAATTACGACACCTGCTGGCGATATAGGTAAATAACAACTATGATTTTACTGTAAATGCCACAATCATTTCTCATCGATCATGTGTGAAAACACTTATACATAAATTGATCATAAATTGATGTTTTCAGAAATAAATAAATATTTGTTCCCTCTTGCATTTTTGTTTATAGTGTAAATATACCTAATTTGATCAGTTATACGCAAAAACACAATTTTTTGAAGTTAAATAGTTTTGAATGAAGTGCATGTTTTGTGGGTTCGCGTGTAGAGTTTTAAGAAATAGAGGCAGTTTCAGAAATTGCAATTTAAAAAAAAAAAACTGTAATATGGATTTACGCAGCTAACAGGGAACGTTCTCAGAAATTTGGCTAGCGTCTGGCAAGGTTCTCTACAAGTTATAAGCAAACATTCTTCCAATAACGTTAATAGAACGTTTGTTCAGAGTTACAGTAAATGTTCTCAAAATGTTAGCACAAAAAGGTTATTTAGTAGCCCATATTTCATTCATGGAATCTTTTTTTCTGAAACATTTTAGTTGGATGTTCGTCTAATGTTTTTTAAATGTTACTACTTAATTCAAAAGTAACTTATAATGTTTGCAAAATGATAAAATCGAATGTTTCCTTAATGTTCACATAACCAAATAGACTAAAAGTTTTAAAACTGTGCATTTTAAATGTTCGGAAAATGTTTTCATAACTTAATGGGAAGGTTAGCAAAACGTTCTTTGAACATATTTTTGTTAGCTGGGTATGTTTCAATCCTTGCACATGTAAACAAAAAATTAAATGTATGCATTGTTTAAAGCTGCAGTCCGTAACTACCTCCTTACCTTAGCCCAATTCACAACGGTAAGCTTGTATGTGTTATAATTTGAGTGGTACTGGTGGATTTCCGCGGGAAATTCGAGCATGTCTTTGCGTCATTACGTCACGTCTGTATACATAAAGAAGGAGTCCAGCTAGTAGTAGTATAGCATGTGAGGATGCTGCAGGTGGCGGATCATTTACAGCCTTTTCTCACAGTTTATCATTTTGATGGCGGATTGTAATCCAGAAAGGTCCAAACGACAATCATCAGTGACAACTGGAGATTCACCCGTAGTCAAAAGCAAAAGATTATACTGTACAGAAAATGAAACCTACAGTTAACGCTAATACACACTAAATACACGTAGTCATGCAATGCTGATGTTGTTAACATTAACAATTTGAGAAAAAAAAAGTTTAACAATAACAATAATTTGCACGGTTTGATGTGATGTGAGCTAAGTGATCGTTAGATTTAATCACCGTTGGTAGCACAATTTATTGTAATGCTTTTTTTCTCAGTTGGTCAGAACAAAAGTGACAGACATGATACTTACTTGTTCAGATGCGGGGAAAATTCTTATTTTGGTCATAATTCCAAGACATAGAATCTGTGATTCCGAAGTACAGTATCCACACCGGTGCGCCGCACATACCCCTCAAAACATTAGATTAATCCGCGTAAAGTTGTGCAAATAACTGCAATTGCAGGTTTCAAACAGAGATGGCGACAAAGAGGCAAAACTTACGGACTGCAGCTTTAAGTAAGAGAATCAAACAGTAACATGACGAAACAACACAAAATCAACAATAGAAGGCCTCATGAATTTTGTTGTTTTTGTGATTTACTGGATAAGGATTAAGGAGAAGGATTTTGTACACAAAACCTATTGTAGCAGGTGAATTAAAATAAGATTTTGATTAGGTATTTAGGCTAATATTAGGCTAATTGGTTGAAAACCACTGCTATTAATACAAATTGTGAACTAATATGTTCACCACACACCACTTCGTGTTTACCACAAAGTTCGTCAAGAGATTCCAGCAACAACAGAGTTAAAAACAAATGTTCCAGGCAAGATAACTTCCTTTTACATTTTCAGGCTTGACCTCTTAAGCCATGGCAACACACACTGGCAGGTCGTGTGCTGTTTTGAAGTTCATGATTGTTTGCATGTAAATCTACAATTCCAAAATGAACTTGAGTATGCTAATCAAACTGAGCTCTCAGACTGTTATGATGTTTGTACTGTACATTATCTGCCCACCAATGATCTTGTATCATGAGAGCACAGAGTGGATCGTGGAGTGATTAAGTGTCATGGGGCAATAAATGTCCTATTTTATGCTCAGGTTTTCTGCACAGAAGCACAAAAACAAAACATTTAGTGTTGATTATTATTATTAATAATAATAACAATAGTTTTAAAAGTATGTTAGTATTATTATTAGTAGTAGCACTAGTACTTTATTATTCTTTCCATTTGAATTAAATAATAATATAGAAATAATTAGATAAAATTCTGTTAATAATCTAGTTTATTTTAAAGTTCTGATACAAAAGAATGAATTAACACTGTCCTCTCAGTGAAGCCTTATTTAGTCTGAACAATTGCAGTAATTCCAGTAGGCCTAATAATCAATATCTGGAAAACTGTATTACTAAAACCCATTTATAGCAGTATACTTTTATAAACTATGTCCTTGTTAATTTACCACAATCCTAGATGGAACAGAATGTTATCTTCTCCATATTACTGTGAGTGCAGTATGACCACAAGATGGCAGAAAAATCTCACTGAATGCGAATCAGTTCATTCTGCTCTGAAGTTTATTTAGTTCATGTTCTTCTATATATGTATATATACAGTGCTGGTTAGGTTACTTCAAATTGTAGTCCGTTACTGAATACAAATTACATGTTGAAAATTGTAGTTAGTTACATAATCCATTAAATTACACATTTTAGGTAATCAGACTACTTTTTGATTACTTTTGACCTTACATTTAGTCTTAACTAGTTTATCACATAGATTTGAATAGGATAATATTGTACTATAGTGATATATCAATACAAAGAGAGAAAAAAATATGTTTAAAATTTGTCATCAACAAAATGAATGCATTAAACATTACATTACATCAGGGTTTCCCAAACTGGAGTTTGTGAAGGAACTGCAGGTTGTTAGTAAGTTGATGAAAAGTTAATAATTAATTAAACCATAAAAATGTGAAATTTTAAAATAAAAACAACCAAAATAAAACACAAAAAAGTTTAAATATTTTGTTTACTATGCAGTGTGGCTTCTGAATTGTGCAATTCCTCAAAACTGGAAGACTTTCTCAACATACATAAGCAATAGGCTGTTTTAGAAAGGACGATTAAAAGACAGAAAATAAGAATTTGTCAGACTCAATAAATTAGGAATAATTTACTGCCATTTTATGAATGTTCAGTGATTAATAGAAATTTAATTGTAGTCTGATTATGAGTATTTTAAAATAACATAATATACACTCACCTAAAGGATTATTAGGAACACCTGTTCAATTTCTCATTAATGCAATTATCTAATCAACCAATCACATGGCAGTTGCTTCAATGCATTTAGGGGTGTGGTCCTGGTCAAGACAATCTCCTGAACTCCAAACTGAATGTCAGAATGGGAAAGAAAGGTGATTTAAGCAATTTTGAGCGTGGCATGGTTGTTGGTGCCAGACGGGCCGGTCTGAGTATTTCACAATCTGCTCAGTTACTGGGATTTTCACGCACAACCATTTCTAGAGTTTACAAAGAATGGTGTGAAAAGGGAAAAACATCCAGTATGCGGCAGTCCTGTGGGCGAAAATGCCTTGTTGATGCTAGAGGTCAGAGAAGAATGGGCCGACTGATTCAAGCTGATAGAAGAGCAACTTTGACTGAAATAACCACTCGTTACAACCGAGGTATGCAGCAAAGCATTTGTGAAGCCACAACACGCACAACCTTGAGGCGGATGGGCTACAACAGCAGAAGACCCCACCGGGTACCACTCATCTCCACTACAAATAGGAAAAAGAGGCTACAATTTGCACGAGCTCACCAAAATTGGACAGTTGAAGACTGGAAAAATGTTGCCTGGTCTGATGAGTCTCGATTTCTGTTGAGACATTCAGATGGTAGAGTCAGAATTTGGCGTAAACAGAATGAGAACATGGATCCATCATGCCTTGTTACCACTGTGCAGGCTGGTGGTGCTGGTGTAATGGTGTGGGGGATGTTTTCTTGGCACACTTTAGGCCCCTTAGTGCCAATTGGGCATCGTTTAAATGCCACGGCCTACCTGAGCATTGTTTCTGACCATGTCCATCCCTTTATGACCACCATGTACCCATCCTCTGATGGCTACTTCCAGCAGGATAATGCACCATGTCACAAAGCTCGAATCATTTCAAATTGGTTTCTTGAACATGACAATGAGTTCACTGTACTAAAATGGCCCCCACAGTCACCAGATCTCAACCCAATAGAGCATCTTTGGGATGTGGTGGAACGGGAGCTTCGTGCCCTGGATGTGCATCCCACAAATCTCCATCAACTGCAAGATGCTATCCTATCAATATGGGCCAACATTTCTAAAGAATGCTTTCAGCACCTTGTTGAATCAATGCCACGTAGAATTAAGGCAGTTCTGAAGGCGAAAGGGGGTCAAACACAGTATTAGTATGGTGTTCCTAATAATCCTTTAGGTGAGTGTATATAAAAATAATATAAAATAAATAGTATTATAATATAGAATATAATATAAAATAATAAAATAAATTATATAAAAATATAAAATAATATAATATATATAATAGAATCTAATTACAAGTAGTCTATTATCTTTGGAATCTGATTACCTACATGTAATCAGTTACTTCCAACACTGTTGGGCAACTCTTCACTTCATCCATCGGGAATTGATTGTATGGATGTTCCACACGTGAATTGACCAGACATTATTTTGAGTTTATTAAAACAATGCCCAAACTGATATCTGGCTTATATTGGTTATCCAATACCTTACAAAATTCACCTTTTTTTAAACTTTTTTGTAACATGCACTGATGAATCATTTACAATAAGAAGAAACAGACAGGTTATACAGGTCATACTTTCACACAGTCATTAACACAGTATGTATACTAGAATGTTGATTATCGATGACAGTGTGGCACATGTCAGAAGACGAAATTAAATCTACAGTAAAGTGTAAACATTCAAATGGGTGTTAGTACTAAAAGGTCATAGTGGCTTGAATAAAAGAGTGTTACATAATAGAAAGTTTGGATAAGGCTGCTGAGAAGTGAGAGGAATCCAGCTAGGGAGGATATTAGATCACAATATATACTTCAGCTAGATTATTATATGTACTGGAACAGCTTCTGCAGTTGCTTTCTCATTTTGATGGAGGAATTTACTAAATAGGAAATTATGAATGAAATGATGGTCCAAGTAACTCGGTATAAATATCACATTGTTATGATAAAGCCGTATTGTACATGTGTGCTCTTGATCCACTCTCCTCAACAGTTTGTTAATGGTAGACCCAAGTGCTTGGTGTGAAAATAACAACAAACTCACATGCAAGTCAGCATCTGGTCCTGTCCCTGACACCTTTAAACACTCACAGGGTCAGGATGGAAAATTCATGACGGACGCAAAGAGCTGCTATGAATGTCAATGGCATGTCTGAACACTGCAGAGTTAAAATAGACAGGAAGCTGTCAGTGTGACATTGAGTAATGCTCACACTGAGCGTCATGAATCCTAATAGGGGTGCGATGTAACTGCTCCTAAAACAGTGAGAAAAATGACTGGCTTACCTTATGACCCAACATGATATGCAACTGTGACATACTGTTGTTTTGGAAGGAATAGTTCATCCTCATATTGAGCTTTCTGGCTCTGTTGTACCAATCGTTGTTATGCTCATCTTCCTTCATAATGAAAAAATATCAGCCATAAATAGCCTGTACATTTATTTAGTTTGTTTTTCCTTTTCCCATTGCATGTAAGCTCGGAGAGGCATTTATTTTAAAAATAAAATTAAGAAAATATTCCAAACAGGTATTTAGTGGGAATAAAATGTTTAACAGGTAGGG
Source organism: Coreius guichenoti (assembly GCA_039654105.1). Taxonomy (NCBI): domain Eukaryota; kingdom Metazoa; phylum Chordata; class Actinopteri; order Cypriniformes; family Gobionidae; genus Coreius; species Coreius guichenoti. The sequence goes on from CM077184.1 coordinate 27,652,529, forward strand.
TTAGGGGTAGGTATCATTTACACTTAGTGTAAATAGCATCTATCACTATTTATTTTGCTTATTTTGTTCTTCTGTTTGTCAAATACAAGGAAAAATTAAGCAAAATAAATAGCGATAGATGCTATTTTCTCTAAGATGCATGCAGTGTAGCTAACATTAACAAATGTATTACAAACATTTGTTAATGTTATACGAACAACCTGCAGTTCCTTCACAAACCCCAGTTTGGGAAACCCTGACATAATGTAGAATTTTAAACATATATTTTTTTCTTTTTGTATTGTTATATCACTATAGTACAATATTATCCTATTCAAATCTGATAAACTAGTTAAGGCTAAAAGTAAGGTCAAAAGTAATCTAAAAGTAATCAAAAAGTAGTCCGATTACATTACCTAAAATGTGTAATGTAATGGATTACATTACTAACTACAATTTTCAACGTAATTTGTATTCAGTAACGGACTACAATTTGTAAGTAACCTACCCAGCACTGTATATATACATATATATATATATATATATAGAAGAACATGAATTAGAAACCAGCAATTTACTGAAATGTGATATCAAAACACACATACACACACACACACACGCACACACACACACATACACATACACACACACACACACACACACACACACACACACACACACACACACACACACACACACACACACACACACACACACACACACACTCACATACACACACACTTGTGTTTTGATATCACATGTCAGTAAATTGCTGAATACATTTGTTAATGTTAGCTGCACTACATGCATCATAGGCTTTTTAATTTGGTGTTCTGCCGTCATACAATAAATTAGCCTACTTGCTCTTAATCTCTCATTCCGACATATTCTACAAATTAATCTTAGCAAATACCATTCTTTAAGATAGTATTGCATCCTTCCATATATAAAAGGTCACTAAAACATGACGTGTCCCTCGCCAAGATGCATGGTCAGAGTACACGTCCATCTCAGAAGGTCTGAGCTCACACTATTATAGAGTAAACAGAACCATCACGACCCAACATTTTGTATTTCTGACCCACAGCCACATAGACAGTTTTATTGGACTTTGAGACTATCAGCAGATATTCTTTAATAGTATGTGTACGTGGACTGCTAAACCTGCACTGGGTGTGTTCATTTTTTTTTTTTTGCATATCCGAGTGAGAGTTTCACGTGTGCAAAATGTTGAATCTGAAAGGTAATACTAGCCTAAATGTGAGGAGCCCAGGCAGGTGCATGGACTGACATAAGAAGAGTGCACACTGTTGAAACCTAGTCAAACCTTGGAAAATATAAATACATCTATATTTTTCAAATAATTAAAATATTGTGGTATTATATTTGCAGATGTTATGAATAGAGACGCATTGCATCTGTCATTCAGGTGTGTCTGTCAGTGAGTAATGCATAATTGTTAAAAAGTAACATAAAATATGCATTTCTCCTTTTTTGTTTTTCTGTTGGTCTTCGTTATTGTTTTGAGTTATTTAAAAAAATCTTTCTTTAGATATGCAGGTTGCTAGGTGTGATTTATTTATTAAATGGGCCTCATGTGTTGACTTGCAGGGAATGTTTCTGGCAGAACTTGCTTGAGTCTTGCTCTGAAATGTCTTTCAATGTTTCAATTTCTCTGTCCTGGGAACCACTGTAAAGCCCTTTTTGTCTTTCAACGTCCATACTGAGCATACATTATTTCCAGCCAAAAAAAAAAGGCACTGTATGAAGAATTTTTGGGTGTAATATGTCACAGTTTACTTTATTTTGCTATCCTCACTTACATAAATGAACTATAGTGTCCTGCACCCACTAGCAAAAATTATATCTGGTGTCACACACACCTCGTTTCACACACCCACACACCCACACACCCACACACCCACATTTTGTAAAAGCAAACAAATATAAAATCATGTACTCGCTTAAAAGTAAAAGTTCCAAAAAGGTTCCATTTTCCTTAGTTTGAAGAACGTTTTAAGAACCTTTTTCCACTATAAAGTCAATGGTTCTTTATCCATCAGTGCCAATAAAAGATATAGAGATATGTACAGACACAATTTATATTTGTCTACAAAACTTTTTAGCAAGCTTTTAGATCAAAAGAGAAGCAGTCAGGTGTATCCAGACTGATATATACTACATCCGGTTTTAATTCAAAATAAAATCACACACTGTGAACCTGATAACTGACAAGGGTACAGAAGGTGCCTGTGCTTCAAAGCTATTGCCACAATGAGAACAATTATCACATACTGTGCACACACGCAGACACAAATAAAACCCACCCCCTTGCTTGTGACTTTCCATTACACCTGTGGCTATGTATAGTGCAGAACAGCAGTCATGTTTGACAACACACTCATGTGAGCTGATGAAAGGAACTTTACAAGTATCTTTCATGACTTACAGAAGAGAAAGCTAGAGAGTTTCATTCATGAACGACCCCTCCCAGCATAAAACCAGTGGGATTAATGGTCATGGCAAGGTAATAGGATAAATAAGCTGATCAAGAGAGTTGGTTCAGTTATTGGTGTTACACCAGACTTACTTGAGGTTACTGTGGAGAAGAGGATAAGGTTGAAACTAAAATTGTCTTGCTTTTTGAAGGCCATCCACTACACAATTTTTTTTAAAGGACTTAGAAGCTCTTTCAGTGAGCGATTGGTAATGCCTCGGTGCTCTAGTGAGCGAATGAGAAGGTCTTTTGTCCCTGTAGCAGTCAGATATTTTAATAAACACTGTTAATTTTTTTATTTTTTTTAGGGCATTCTGTACTTTTTGAATTGTGAAACTGTATCATGTCTCACTGGTTCTTAATCAGGTTTTAATAGTCTCTTAATGCAGAATTATTTATCTGTCTGTTAGTTGTATATTGAGTTTGTTGGCTGTATGGTCTAAATTGGTGGCAAACCAGTTTCCCTACCGGGATTAATAAAGTTTTTCAATCAATCAATCAATCAATTGCTCCACCGATTTCTTGTGAAACTTTTTCATGATTATACCAATAAGCTACAAAAGGCCATTGTTGCTTGATGCTAAAACAGAAATACAGTAAATGAGAAGGACAGAGTCAAGGTCAGGGCTAATGTTGGGGCTTCTAGTCATGTGACCCTGAAGATAATGTTTTGCAACAAAGAAATATGGTGACTATGTCACGAGGTAAAAGACTTCAAGGCTCCCCATGTGAAATACCAATAAATAATCAGTTTCATGTTGGCATTTGTTCCATGTGCTTGTGCAAACAAGAGCAATATGACCTCTGGACAGATTTTGAAATTAGTCATTTTGTCCCAGACAGGTAAATAATAATCAGGGCTAAATCTTTCAACCAATGGCAAGCTATAGGCGTCATACACAGACACACAAAAACATCTAAAATCAATTTCATATAAAGATCATATCTTGAAGAATATATAAACAAATCAACTTCAGATTGATAGCATTATGAATTCTGATTTTTGGAATGAATCTTTTTTGGAATGGTAACTGTATTACAATAAGGTTTTGTTAACATTAGTTAACATGAAGTAACAATGAAAAATAATTCTTAAGCATTTATTAATCTTAGTTAATGTCAGTGGCGTGCACAGACCTCCGCCAGGGCAGGGTCAATAGCGTTCCGAAACGCGTTCCGGGGGGGTGGGGCTTGGTGTTCCCGGGTCCCCCTCGGGAGAAATCGCGTTCGCGGGGGCACTGCGGTGCGATAGAAAAAGGCACTTTCGCTTTCACCCCCTTGTGCACGCCACTGGTTAATGTTAATTTCAACATTTAATAATCTATTATTGAAATGAAAATTTGTATCTGTTAACTGTTTAAAGGGGATGTCTAATGCTATTTCATGCATTCGGACTTATTTACACTGTTTACATTAAGAGTTGGATTCTCATGCTTTTTTTTAATAAGTTTCGGAAAGTTTTTTTTCGAGTATGGCCCTGTTTTACGTCACAAAGGGTGGAATTCCTTGTATGGCCACTTCTCCTGGATGAGCGCTTGCACACATCAACCAGAGCGAGAGCAAGAGCATGTCCATCAATGAGCTTCGTTCGGGTTATGGAAGTCGTCGGCAGCGCTGTCATTTTGTTTTTTACACCACGAAATCAACAATGTCACTAAAGAAGTGTGTTTTTGGTTGTGAGGGAAAGATAACCTTGTTCAGTTTCCCAACGAATCCAGCGTTAAGGGAACAGTAGAATCAGTTTGTTTTTCCGGAGCATCAGATGTCTCTGTTCTGTTGGCAATCAGCGCGTATATAATGTAAACAACACGAACGTCTAGTGAATCAAAAGTTATCCAGGGATAATGCCATGATGTATTGTGTGTGTGTGTTTGTCATAGGTGTGTGTGTGTGCTCCTGGCTCTTTAGCTCCGCCCACTGCACGCCTCCACGAGCTCGGCTGTTTTCGGAAAGAATCGGTACTGTCTTTTATAAATCTGATAAAACTAAAGACTCTTCGGAGATATGAAGGATGCAATACTACTCTATAGGTAATCAAGATTAACATGAGATTGGCAGAAACTGTGTGTGTTATGTACCCTTTAATGGACCTGAGCTAACATGAGCTAAAAATGAACAGCTCTAAGGTTAACAAAGATTAGCCCAATAAATACAAAGTATTGATTTTTAGTTCATGTAATAATGTCAACTAATGGGACCTTATTGTACCAAACACTTACTGCATCTGAATAAAAGAGTAAACCCCCAAGTAGACATTTTAAACATATTTTGAGGATTTTTGTGAACCTAAAATTGTTTTATTTAACATGTGTCACCTTTTGGTTTATCTAAACTAATCCTTATCTGAACCTAACTGGAGAAATACAGCACTGCATTGCCCTATGCTCTCAAGATAAAAATGTCTTCCTAAACACAACTGTCTGTGACACTAAATGACTCGTATCTTATCTTCTGTTGACACACATGGATTAGTGCACGAACCTGAACTCTGTATATTGTGTATATTTTTTAAGTAAAGTTGGTGGACACCCACTCATATGTGTGAGTAAACAGTAAATGTTATATTCATCCGGCATACTTTGTCTTGCAAATAAAGGTTCTTTACTGGCATTGGTTCCATATGGAACCTTTCCATTGTAGGTACTTTATAGTAAAAAAAAAAAAAAAAAAAAGGTTCTTTAAAATATTCTTCACACTAAAAAAAAAAAAAAAAACATTTTAAGAACTGTTGACTGAAAGGTTCTTTTGGGGAACAAACAAACAACAACAGATTTTTCAAAAAAAAGATTTTGGGACCTTTATTTTTAAGAGTGTAGCCCAATGACCCCAATGACTAATTTCTCGGAATGCATTGCTGAATGGAAACCACATATAAGCACAGCCTTTGATGACTTATGACTTCCTTATGTCAAAAAAGTATACAAATATTACGTACCAAACTTTTGTCATATATAATTATGTAACAGTACTATGTCCCATGCACCTCGTTTCAAAATTCTTTTCTTTACAATTAGAGCGTCCGGTCATGCGTCAGCGTGTTGACGTTATGTTCCTGCCCCCTAGCATAGGGTGAAAAATCATCCGAGGTGGAAGAAGGAGGGGTTTGGAGCAGATTAATGACTTTTTGAAAGGGGGTGGAGTATCTCTTCAATTACTACTCCACCCGGCTGATACAGAGATCGGTAGAAACAGGCTGATTCCAAAGAAAACGGATACGCCAACATGATCAGTGTTCTTTTTCTTTAATCAAGCCGGTATATTTTTGATTTCTTCCTTTGTCAATACCATTCAGTAACTGGGTTCGTAGGAGATTTTAAACGTAAATCTTCAAGAACGAGATGGCAAGAGGAGAGGGCGGAGAGCAGTACTACAATGCAAATCTACTGCAAAAACCCAGCACAGATGGAATCAAATTGGCAGCAAAGGTAAGAAACTGAAAATAATGAATGCCTTCATTCAGTTACAAGTTTATTAGCAGCCCACATATTTCCCATTCCCACGATTTCCTTGTTGAACAGCCACGTAGCGGCTCGTGCTGATCTACGTGTCATTTTGTCAGGTTAAATTGAGCGCGCACGCCCCGTCAGCATTGCTCGCGAAACGTTAGACCGATTCCACATGAATTCTCTGACTGAGTTGTATTTTTATCCCATTTCATCGCTCGTTTAACTTACACGGTGTGGGAGTTTGAATGGGAGTCGCTGGCTGAATTCACTGCTGCTGTCTGTGAGAATAGATTAAAATGTGCTTATTGAATTGAACGGAAGTATTTTAAATTAAACGAGGGAAAGCGTATTTTTAAGAAGGAAAAAAAACTAAAAAGAAAAATGTTTGTTAATTTCTCTTAAACCCAATATCTCAAATAATTGTTAAATATAGTGAAACTAATTAAGAGAGGGGGGAATATTACAATTAAATTATTTAGTCATATATTGGTTGATTCTGATTGGCTGACAGATAAGGTATTGATTATTTTTCTATAAGTGCAGGACTATGCAGCTCCATACCACTTTGCTAAAATATTGTAAAATAAATGGTTTTAAAACAAAAGACTCACAATAATATAAATAAAAAATTTAGAAAAATGTTTCATGTCCAAAAAGTGCATAGGAACGTGCATTTTGAATGACTGAAAATAATGTATAACTCCTCCTGGTTTCATCCCCACATTACTACTTTGGGGTTTGCATTGATTTTCAATAATTCAATGGTTTGTTGTCAATTATTCCTTACTTAAATATTTAAATATAGCAATTAGTCTACCAATCAACAACATTTGGGCTTGTAACACAAAGCCTTAATTAACTGACCCCATATGGATCCAAGTCTAGATATGCCACATCATCCGAATGAATAATCTATGCAACCTCAAATGTAAACATAGTCATTTGATTTTATGAGGCTGGTTTTATGTGATATGACTTTATTGCTGTAAAACGTGGTATGCTTTTATTGCTGATGTAGATAATCTAAAATAGTCATAGTTGCTGCATCCCAAAAGGCTTCCTGGTTGCTCTTAGATGATCTAAAACCCTGTAATGTAAATTTGAGGCTGGCTGGTGTCTGAGGAAATGTCCTGTTCAACCGCAATATTTCACTGTTTAGTGTCATTAAAACACCATTGAGTGTGTTTCTATACTTCCTTGACCTTTTAGCAACTTTATTTACCCCCAAACAGTGTCTCGGCATTACAAACAAAGACAACATGCAGTCCAGAATTAATGAAAGCCCCACTCACATAACATGCCAACAAATCCTCTATTAACAGTCCTTAGTGAAGTAGAATCTTTGGCAATTAATTGTTCTCTGTTTCTACTATGTTAGCTTTGTTACACTATCAGTCAGTTGGGCCATCCTTCCATAAGACTGTAATCCAGTGTTAAGATTGTCCTAGTGTCCTTTAACATGAGTTAAAGGCTTTATGGGAACACCATGTGCAATAATGCCAAAGGTAGTGACTTATGGTCTGCACATTGCAACTTTAATGGTTTATTTTTGGAGGATGCATGTGACAGACACTCAGCTGTTACAGACTACTGTATTTGAAGTCACCAAACTGACTGAAAATCACACCCTCACATTACTTGATAAATGGGTTTATATTTGACCCCAATGACTGTCTCTGACTCAGTGACTGTCATCTTGACCCAAATCATAGAAGCTACATGGTTGTATGGGGAATGAGGTTATGTTTGGATTAGGACCAAACAGCAAGTCAAGCAGAAATGCATAATATTAGCATAATTGAAACCGGCGTTGTCTCAGAGTGAAAACCCAAGCCGATCAACAACTTAAGCCCAATTACAAGCGTGTCTGGCCATAGTGAGCCTATTTACACCACAATTAGGTTAGTTTAAATCCCAATTGAGAGATGAACTTACTGAATTCAGCTTCCCTACTATATTTTGAATTATTAGGAGTTTTTCTTTATAAACATCTTGTTTCTTCTTTTTAAAAATAGCATGATTCAAAGGGTCGGTTGTCGGTGTGCAACAAGTTGTGTTATGCCATTGGAGGAGCACCATATCAGATAACAGGATGTGCAATCGGCTTCTTCCTTCAGATCTACCTGCTGGACGTTGCTTTGGTGAGTAGAGCTCTGTGTGATTGATTTTTACTTATATGAATATCATAATTGTATGAATCGATCAACTGAATATAACTAGTTTTCGTCACATCAAATGATTTTGGCCCATCCCACCTCAGAGATCTTGATTATCTCGATTTTATGCAACCTTTTTTTTAATTATTAAAAAATATACTTAAAATATATATTAAATTATAAACTAGTTTTAATGACCAAAACCACAGTATTTAGCTGGAAGACAAGTAAATGATAAAAATGAAAGAGGAAAAAAAAAAAAAACAAATTAGAATAAATAAAATCGAAATTTTTCAAATGTTACGAATATTGTCGCTTTCACTGCATTCATAAAAAAAAAAACAAATCAAATTGAAAATAAAACAGGTCATATAATATTTAGTTGACATCCTTAAACTGACGATCAACATTTTCTGAAGAACCACACTGCACATTTTTTTTTTTTTGAATCAGGTTTGTGGAAAGGGCCTCATAACAGAAGATCAGATTGACTTGTAGAATGTAGAATCTGATTGTGATCCTCAGGGGGCAGTTGGTTTCTTTAAATCCCCTGCTCATATAGTCCGAGACGACAAGTACAGTCATAAAGGAGGAATTGTACTGGAAAATGAATGGTCTTTCATACCATTAACTTTTGGAGGCTACTGTAGTCTTGGCAGGCTGATTGGCCAGATTAAAGAGTCTGAATAGGATTGTTCTAATAGCCTTCAGTGTTTGTCATGTAACTATGGACTACAGTAGACAGGTTCCCAGTGTGAGTTTTGTTAATGTGTTTAATCCCATAATTAACAGATATTCCAATGCACAATGTCAGCATGAAGCAGTTAGTCTGTGCAACATTTCAGAGTCCTCCAGCAGTTTTAGAAGTGTGTTGTACTGGAAGTAAACTGTTTCAACTGAACTCCATTTGTTTGTCATGTGGTTTATGATCTCCTGTACCTCAAGGTCATTGGGCTGGCCCCATGTGCTCCTCCTGAACTCTGTAAGAAGTTGTTGTGGTTCACATGCTGCCTAGCCCTTTAAAGAGCATGTAGATTTATTGTGAGAAGTCATATTTTTCACAAATATATAGTGGTGCATCTTTTCTTTATCACCAAAATGTTTTGTTTTTTTCCCAAATAAACTGTTAATATTACAGTTTTTTTTAATACTATTTAAAAAGAGCTTTAACAGAGCTTTTTACTATTTCAAAAATTAAATGTTTTAAGTGCTGAAGTCTTTCCATGTTCTTTTTTTTTTCTTTTTCTTTTCTTTTCTTTTTTATTTGTATTAATCTTTCATATTGATATTTCACCCGTTAGTTTGAGATATCATTTAGTCCGTTCTAATGCCGAATAAGTTTGTGGAAAAATCTCAACCAGTGATGTGTGTTTTAGGTAAGGTGATGACATGCAGGTCTTTCTCTTTTCTCGATAGTTGGACCCGTTTTATGCCTCCATCATCTTGTTTGTGGGTCGAGCATGGGATGCTATCACAGACCCTACTGTGGGTTTTCTGGTCAGCCGGAGTCCCTGGACAAGATTTGGACGAATGATGCCCTGGTATGTCTTTCCTGACCTCAGTTTAATTGGATTTCTCCAATGCTTTACTGTCCAGGTCTATGTGAGTTCATAGCTTGATGTTAAACTATGTGACACATTGAACAAGACTCAGAATTGTCTTGTTGAAGGTGCATGTTGCCTGTAGTAACTTTTTTCCCTTCTTAGAATTTTTATTTTCTCACAATTCTACCCTTCTCTAACTCAGTGGCCTCCTTTGTTGTGTTTAAAATACGTCCCAAATGAATCTCTCTGGTTTGTCACTTGCTTTGTCTTCTGACCCATTTCTCTGTCGTTTTGAAATATCAGGAGGTTGTAGTCTTTAAGTGAGAGAGTCAAGCGTGTCTGGTGATGTTTCTAAGTGAGAGAACGCTTGTGGGCTGAGAAAACCCCCCCCCCTGAGCTCTCATGGGGAGTTTAGGGGCGTGATGGGCGGGGGCCTGGATACACCACAGTAGCTTTGCCTTTGGCCAATTTGCATTTTCAGCCAGCCAGTCTGATTTGATTCTACATCACATGCATGACTAAACCACTTTATCAGTGTCCTGACAAGAAACACTTGGCATTCAACAACAAGAAAGTAGTTCAATGCTTTTCTTTCTTAACTAGTGTTACAGAATTGTATTACATATGAAGGCAAATGTGCGTTTGGTCCCAAACTACCTATTGTGTGACAGTGTAATTTAGGCTAAAATTTAACTCTCATTTTAGTGTAGTTAAACGAAATTGCTGTATTTAGACATGCCCTGAATGTTGGTAATTTGGTTGCAAAAACCTCATAGAAAATGAATAGCAAGTTTTACCTCCTGAGATTGCCAATCAACATTTTTCTGAAGATTTAGGACTTCTTTTGATTCTTCCTCTCTCTCACAGCAAAAAAAAAAAGAAGAAAAACAGAAAATGATGCTTAATGAAGCATTATCTGTAATGACATTGATGCTGATGGAGGTGTCTGCTTTAGAGAAAGCTTGTGTGGTTCTCTACACATTGAAGGCTTTCAGGGTTTGTGAAAGTCTTGTTGGGTTTACACAGAGAGGAAAAGGGGTTTGCAGCAACCAATAAAGCAAATGATCAATTTAAAGCCCTTAAACACCCTTTTCCCTCTTCCCAAGGTGTTCCCAACTTTGAACAAATGGACATAAGTCTATCAGTAAAGACACTGCACAGGATTTCACTTTCTCAGTCTTCTTTTTTTCATATGATGGTCAGTTTGAAGTGTTGCGGTCGCCACACCTTACGTCACTCACTATATGAATAATTGGAAAACCACTCGGATGAAGTGCTGGGAATGGGGGGTTGGGCTGAGGAATGTGTGTCTCTGTTCTAACTGGACACAGGGCATGTGAAGGAATCTGGTAGGAAGCTGGTGAGAAAGTTCTGCCCTAATGAGCTCAGTTCAGTGACATTGAATCTGAGCAAGATTGTATAACCTCTCATGGTGGTGTCATTACAAGATCCCTAGTGACGCCCAGATCTGTGCTGCGTCACTTGGGAGTGAATCAGACCGGTTTGTTTGGCATAGTTATGGGTACATGTGAGAGAGAGGGGACTTTTTCTCCTCTAAGTACCCCCGTGGCAAATCATATGGACCACAAGCCTGTATAAATGAATTTTCTCAATGTTTCATCACATGCATTATTAATAGTCACAATTATGTGTTAAGCTATCATAATCCTGGATGGGAAATCATTACAAGTGTTAGTCACATTTTCAATGGTAAATTAAATGACATAAGCTGAAATACTGAGTAACTGTAAAGAAAATGTCAATGTTTGAACACATGACAGTCTCTGTTAAACCGCAAATGTTTATCAGAGCACCATGAACCTAAAAAAAGGTGTTCAGAGCACATCTCTGATCTTCCTTAATCCATGAACATGTTCTGTCTGTAAGCGACTCATGTCGCGTGGATTGAATTGTCAGGTTTGATTCAGCAAATGGTATGAATTAAGAGACATTTGTCTCGTGTTGTGGGCTCAGACGGAAGAAATTCCTTTTTCGTGCTGCATGCCTTGGGGGCTGGGCGGTATATGCAGTTGCGGCAACTCTTGAGTGGTCCAGCCCACAACACACCACCTCTGTCATCCAATCAAAATGAAGGAAGGCAGACCAGCGCAGCCTCAAAGTCTAAGGTGGCATACAGGGCACTGTGGGGTTATTTTAGTTCAAATGCCAGCCTTGCTTGTACAGTGAGATTTGTTACTATTTTGAACTGTTAACTAGCTGCACCTTTTTGCTTTGTGTGCACTTTAACATTTGTTCAGTCAAGTCTTTTTCTTGCATTCTGATTAAATATTTTACAACAAATATATAACAAATTATATTATAACAAATTATAACATATGTTTTAATAGATTTAAGAGATTTAATTATAGTATTGTACTGTAGTTTTATAGTAGGATAAAATATAGTTGTATAATATGTCAAAATGGCTGTCGGTCATTACTGATGGCAAAGGTTTTGAGTTTTGTTGTTTTTAGTTCCCAGGATATTACCATCTATGCACTCTTATAACCTTCAATCCAACAAACTCAGTCCTATCTTTTTGGCCTATTAGGCTTTTATAGACAAATATTTATTTGTTTAGGGCAGGCAAAGTCTAATCTAAATGTTAGCAGGGTGAACTTTTTATAATTTTTACTTTGTTTATTATAATTGGTTTATCATTTAACCATATTTTGCTTTTAATAGGTTAAAATTCACCACAGTGCCTTGCTAAACTAGAAACGTAACCCAAACAGGTTCCATTCAGAACCTGCAAACATTTGGCGCATGGCGCTGAACGCGGGGTAAAAATGGTGCATGGTTTTAAACATGGGTAGTACTAGACTTTTGGGTACTGCAGTCTAATTAGTAACTGAAGGCAATATGGAATTAACCAAAATATTTAATAAACAAACAGCAAGGGAGTGGAACGTACTAACTGAATACAAACATTCACATTCTGCGTAAATCAATTGAATTCTGTGGGCTCCGATTCTGTGAAGATCTACTTAATAAAAACTGCCAAGTGAGGCTCCGCTTTTTCCATAAATGCTTTTTTTTTTTTTTTTTTTTTTTTAAACTATCTTTTTTTTTTTTTTGTGTGGAAATAATGTCGGAATTTACTACTCGGCACGTTGAATCACTTTACCAGGAAAACAAAGTGTGACACCATTCAGTTCTATGATGCTTAATGCGCCTTAAATGCTATTTCCTTGTACAGAAATGACAGGTAAGAACAGATGCTGTATTTCAACCTAAGCATCCTGTTCGCTTAACAAAGACAGGAAGTTATCCAATCAATTCTTTCATCTCTGTGTGTTCGGCAACTCGTGATAACATCATAGCTATTAGTCATAGAAAATAGGGAATGGAAAAACGTAATACTAGTAGTATTGCATCCTTCATATACTAATGTCATATATCTTTTTCCATACAGGATCATTTTGTCTACCCCATTTGCTGTGCTGTGCTATTTCCTCATCTGGTACGTGCCGCCTGTTGACCAAGGCAAGGTTATCTGGTACCTGATCTTCTACTGCCTCTTCCAAACATTACAGACAGTGAGTAACCATTTTATACAACCTTAAGTTGTAGCCTGTATGGTTTTTGCCTAAATTTCCTTTGACCTTTTGGCATCTTCTGTTTCCCAAAAAACAGTGCTTCCATGTACCGTACTCTGCTCTTACCATGTTTATCAGCACTGAACAGAAAGAGAGGGATTCCGCAACAGCCTACCGTGAGTTTTAAAGCATCTTCAGCTAGCTATGTCCTCAGTTTCCCATTTGCACCACTAACCGCTAACCCGTTATCTCAGGAATGACTGTTGAGGTTTTGGGCACACTCATTGGCACGGCTGTTCAAGGTCAGATTGTGGGAATGGCTAACGCTCCCTGTATCAGTTCTGGAGTGGACCTGAACTCCACAGATCTACGGGTGGCTACCGAGGTCAACATCACTGAGCCTCATGTTTCACTAGAGCATCTGGTAAGGATTTTTTTTTATTTATTTATTTTTTTTTTAATTAAAGTTCTTGTTACATTGGTATTAAATGCCTGGTCTCTTATGGTTCCCACAGAGAAATGCTTACATGATCGCGTCTGGTGTCATCTGCATCATTTATGTTGTCTGTGCCGTGGTCTTGTTCCTTGGTGTGAAAGAACAAAAAGGTAAATGCTGGTACTATTGCAAAGTTCCCCCAATTTCACAAATGATTTTCTGCTTTTTTCTGCTTTTGAATTAAACTTACACAGATTTTGTATTAATATTTTTGAAAGAAGTCTCTCATGACAAGGCTGCATTTATTTGATCATTTATTGATTAAAAATACGTTAACAGTAATATTGTGAAATATTATTACAATTTAAAAGAGCAGTTTTCTATTTTAATATATTTTAAAATGAATTTATTCCTGTGATATCAAAGCTGAATTTTCAGCATCATTACTCCAGTCTTCAGTGTCACATGATCCTTCAGAAATCATTCTAATATGCTGATTTGCTGCTCAATAAACATTTCTTCTTATCAATGTTGAAAACAGTCATGTTGCTCAATATATTTGTGGAAACCGTGATACATTTTCAGAATTCTTTATGAATAGAAAGTTCAAAAGAAAATCTTTTTAACAGTTAAAAAGTCTTTACCATTCAAAAGTTTGAGATCAGTATGATTAAAAAGAAATTAATACTTTTATTTAGCAAGGATTAAATTGATCAAAAGTGACAGTAATGTAGATTCTTCTTTAAATACCACATGAAATGTAAGGCTTACTTTTAATCTTTTAGTCCATGCCTGTTAGCTATGAGGACTTCTAATATGCTAAAACTGTTGACAACCTTTTATATAGATATACACATTTAAAATGTATGCAAAGTTTAAATGCAGGAAGTTGACAACATCAAATCAGCCAACATCATGGCTGTGATCATGTAACTAAAACCTATTGGCTTTTATTTTTTTTAAAGGGGAACTATCCCTTCAATGTCTTTGACCCAAACTGACCCAACATGTGTAAACTGTGCTCATCATGCAGTCGATTGCAGATGTTCCCAGGGCTTTTCTACACTGATCAGGTTACTTTGAGTCAGTAGTTGTCCCACAAGCAGAGCTCAGCTGGTTCCAGGGAAATGTCAGTGAATAATCTTAGCAGGGTGATTAGCTTTCACAGCACTGAGAGGTGTGTAAATGTGGCGCATGGTAAAAGAAGTTCATTATTGGTGTTCTCCAGTGTTGTTTATTTTGAACCAAAATATTGAGCCTTAACAAGCAGGCCTATGTGAGTTGTTTTGTGGAAAGGCAAGCACAGTCCTGACTTATGCCTCAAGCTCATTGAAGAGTACAAGCGATTAAACATTCTTTCTTGAGCAGCTTATTTTGGCAGCTAATCAACACATACACGTTGTGCGCACCAATTCCCTTTTGTTTTTACTCTTTAGTAGGCTAACACCTGAAAATTGATTGTGGAAAAGTTAGTTCCAGCAACTTTTTGTGCTGGACTTTTCCGCAGTGCTCTGATGTTCGTTGCATTTGTTGTAGTGCCCGTTGTTTGATTTGATGCCACTTTCCATCATCTCACCTTGCCTCTCTCTTCTTTTTAAACAGAGACCTGCAGGGTTAGGACTGAGCCCATGTCATTTTTACAGGGCATTCGTATGGTAATGGGTCACGGTCCATATGCCAAGCTGGTCATGGGCTTTCTTTTCACCTCTCTGGCCTTTATGGTGAGTCTTGTGCAAATGATTCCGGTTGAGCCATGGTCACCAGCAGCTATTTTGGTTGTTTAAACAGTGACCGCCATAGACAAACTCTTTATTTGTTTGGCTTTGCTATTGTCTTACTGTGCAGCTTATTATGTCTATAAATATTTCTTGCAGTTTCTAGAGGGGAACTTTGCACTGTTTTGTAGCTACACCCTGGGCTTTAGGAACGACTTCCAAAACATCCTGCTCGTCATTATGGTAAGCGTAATAAAACGCTCAGTCTTTTAAATTGTGTTTTGAATGTGCTTTTTGAATGCTAAAAGACTATAAAGACTATATGGTCTGTAAAGATAGAGGAGGTGTCATTGTGGAGTGATTGAAAGTGACATTTTGACTGACAAGTGTACAAAAGGAAAGTACCTAATATGGGTCGATTTATATAATGCATTTTGTTATTTGCATTATACAAGATCTATTTGGGCTGTTTATCTGAACGTACTAGTATTTTCATTATTGCCCCACACACAACTTGCTGTTTTAAATGTGTCATTTCTAACTTGCTGTTAGAAGTACCACAATATTTCAGAAAGGTTGTCACTGTCGAGAGTATTGGAAACTAAGGATTTGCGCAATGACTAATTTCATAAAGGTTTAAATGGACATTTTGGCAATTGACTAGTTAAAACCAACAAAGAAAGTACACTTGACGTACTGACAACTATACCTTATTTAAGCGTATTCTCTTTGTTAGTATGTTGTAGCAACTCTTCAATTGTCAAGTAAGTTTAATTCATAATGTTTCTCCTTTTAATCTGATATCAAATTTCATACAGTATTGTCCCTCATAACCGGTAGCATAACAAGCCTATAAGCAAGCTTAATTGTTATATGCTAGTTTGACATGACATAAAAGAAAACGGAAAAGTTTTGTGTTGGCTTTCAAAATACTTCCTCACCTGGCTCATCTTTCAAGTGGACATTTCTCTGAACCTGCCACGAACGTCACAAAGAAAATGAACGCATGCAAAAAAAAAAAAAAATCAAATGACGTTTGTTTTCTTCTCCAGATATACACTTTTCAAAATAATATGTACGTTTTAAAATGTAAAATTAACATGACGATAATTTAAAATGTAGCCTTTTTAAAAATATAAAGCAAAACATTAAATGTGCAAAAAAATGTAAACGACTAGTATTTGCAAGTTGACTAGCAGCAGCAGTTTCAACTAGTCGAATAGTTTTCAAGCATTGTCCTACATATGAAACACAAGACAACATTCCAGTGCTGTTGTTAGAAAGGTGTGTTAGGAAGCATTCTTGTATGAACTTGTATGAACACAAAGATATCTACTTTTTCAGATATAAAGACTTAGCTAAAGCTTTGTTTATGCACATGATCTGTCTCACAGTGCAGTGTGTTAACTGTACTTGCAAGTAGATAAACTTATGTAAGTTAACAGATAAATCTTTTGTTAATTAGTTCAATGGCCTTCCTGTAGCTCAAACAGTAGAGCGTAGCGCTAACAAAGCCAAGTTCATGGGTTCGATCCCCAGGGTATACATTGAAAAAAGTGTATAGTTTGAATGCTGTGGATAAAAGTGTCTACCAAATTCATGAATGTAAATGTTAATTGGGGAGAATGATATTCTGTAAAACAGTTTGACAATCTTTTCTTCTTCTTATTACTTAGGAAAAAAACAGTGCAGCAGATTTGTTAAAATATTATAAATATTAGTGGTTGACTAATATAGAGCATAAGACGATGTATGGACTGATATTTGGTATTTTGAAAAAAAAAAATGATTAGGCATCGTCTGATAAAGTTCTGTCTAAATCTGTTTATTTTTCCATCTTATTTATTTTTCCATATTGTTTCATTTTTAAATTATTTATTTCTAATTTAGTAAATATACATAAGATATCTCTAAAACATCACTGACCATCAAAAAAATCATATCAGTTGATCACTAATATTTGAAAAATGTTTGTCCTCCAAATTAACATGTGGTGTGACCAACTTACAGAGAAAAAACAAAACATAAAACAGGAAGTGATATCATAGATAGGACCCCTGTAGAATCTGATGATTTTGTCAGTCAATAAGTCTCTTAAAATATCACATAATTTGACCTTTTATAACAAATTAGTTTAGGTTGTAAAATGTTGTGGTTAATGCAATTTTTTTTATTTTTTTTTTAAATATTTTTGTCATGTACTTTTAACTTTTAGGTGTGTACACTTGCATGTATTGGTGTATTAAAATTCTGTTGGAAATGGTATAAAAGTTATATAACCATATACAGTAAAAGCAACTTGAATAGAACTTTTTGTTTTAAACTAAATTTAAGAGATTTTCCCTTCTGTTTTTATCCAGCACACTCATTGAGCCAATTCTATTTTAATTTCCTCTTTTAGCTCTCTGCCACACTTGCTATCCCATTTTGGCAATGGTTCCTCACGAAATTTGGCAAGAAGACTGCCGTGTATATTGGAACTACAGTAAGTACTGCCAGTGGCACATAAACCTTTACTGGCCTACAGCATCAGATTCCCATTACTGACGGTTTATATTCTCTTTGCAGTCTGTGGTGCCTTTCCTGGTCTCGGTAGTCTTGGTGCCAAGCAATCTTTTTGTGACATACATTGTGTCTTTTGCTGCTGGAGTCAGTGTTGCAGCGGCCTTTCTCCTGCCCTGGTGAGCACCTGATGATTATAAAATACACCAAAAGTGTGTACGCTTCTAAATTTGATGCATAGTATTCATGTGTGTTTTCCTATGTGCTCAGGTCCATGCTTCCCGACGTCGTGGATGATTTTAAAGTCCAAAATCCTGAATCTCAGGGCCATGAAGCCATCTTCTACTCCTTCTATGTGTTCTTCACCAAGTTTGCATCTGGAGTCTCCTTGGGGGTCTCAACTCTTAGTCTTGAGTAAGTTTCCACAAACACATTCACAGTCCTGTACACAAAATCCTATTTGAAACCATCTAGGCTTTTAAAGTTGGATTAGAGTCTGCATGATCCAATAAGCCTGGATTTTTGTTTTACTTTTACTGTATGAGAATCAGTCTGGCCTCCTTCAGATATAATGCGATTAGTGCCTCTCTTTTGGCTTTGGAGACCGTGACCATGTAGGACAGTGTTTCATGTGAGATTCAGCAATCAGTCATGAGGTTGGATTTATCTGAATGAACATTAATAGCATGCTAATCTCTCGTTTCTTGCTCTTTGAAACAGTTTTGCCGGTTATGTGACGAGAGGTTGCACGCAACCCGCCGAAGTCGATTTAACCTTGAAGATCCTGGTGTCTGCTGCTCCGATAGTCTTGATCATTATCGGGCTGCTAATATTCATCTCCTATCCCATCAACGAGGAAAAGAGACAAGGCAACCACAAAATTCTAAATGAACAACGGTAAAACCACATATTGAATCTGCCACATGTCTTGCTTAAATACGATAAGCCAGCTCAACATTCTTGAAATCTTTAAGTTAACATGGTACTTTTAACTCTAAAGCTGATTAAATGGCATTCTTGTGGTGTTTTTTTTTTATTTTTTATAATACAGTATTTTTGGCTGTGATCCATTGATTTTGCCTAACTTTGTCCTGTTTGACTCTTTTAGAGAAAATGAGATCGACTCAGAAGCAGACTCCGCTGAGCTCAATGTGGTTTAATAGCACCAGAACCCTTGACAGGACATTGCGTCGGACCAACAGAGCCAAAACAAACCGAGCGGATGCTTTGAACCAACCATGCTGCCTTATGGCTGAAAACTTCCACCCATATCACCCCTACACAACAGCGGATCAACTTGAAACAAAGCCTTTGCCAGCTCAAGTTCAAAGTGCATTGCCATTTCCAGTTGCAAGTGCTAACAGACGCTAGAAATGTTTACCTGAGTTACACAAAACCGAAGGGTGGGCTTGTGTGTGCTTGTCACCAGCACTTGTGCTGCTCGCTGGCATAGGATCTCAAAGCAGTGTCCAAAAACAGCCAGCTTTTAATAAACACTATACTGCACTAAAAAAAATTATCTGAGGTAGGACACATCTACCGGAAGAAGAAACTTGAAACATTTAGAAAGGGTTTTTAGGTGCTAAAACCAAAAAATGCATTTCAATCATGATTGAAATGTACGTTTTGGAAGGAATATCTGTGAAACTGTACAATTTGTATGTAATTTAATATTTATAAATACTTTTTGTGCATCTAACTGAATAACCAAACTTGAGACCATGAGACCTAAGTTGGGTTTGATTACATCAAACTTTAGTATTTCGCACAAAGAGTTATTGTTTATTTCTTGTATTACTTTTCTTTGCGTACCCTTCTAATGTGTTCCTTTTTATCTGTTTCTGCTCTTGTGGGGCATACAGAGCTCTTTTAGAGGGATGCGCTGAGGGATACACTTACAAATTTGATCCCTCAACACTTCAGATCAGAAGATCGTATTTGAAGTTCGAAAGTATAAATGAAAAGCACTGCTGACAACTGAGGCAAAAAAAGTGTGTGGGGTTAAAATGTATGATCAATTGGTGAACACGATTATTTAAGTATTTATTACTTTTGTATGAAATCATATGTTGATTTGATTACGTATGTTTCTCCCCTGTTTAAGGGTCCCAGTCAGTAAAATAAGGGCAATTAGAATAGTAACTTCTGAATTATGTCTAATATGCCATTAATTCCTATGGAAAAGCCAATCAATGTGTTTTACAGGTGACACTGCTGTTTGTTTAGGTGTTAAATTAATCTGATTTCTGCCTGGTCTGTTAGTGTTGTGTCAGTGTTCTTTTTGTTTGTCGTATTGTTTTGTGTAGTAATAATTAATGTCAGTTCTCTGTCTGTAACTTCGGTGTCAAAAGTTTGAATGCCAAGTGTTTCCCTACTATGTGATATGTACATAGACCAGCTGAAAATGTGGACTTTTTTTCATTTTTCTATCTGCCTGGGGAAAATGGGATTACTTGTAAATAACATTTGTGTAAAGTGCCGTATGTTATACATATGTACATAATGCACATTGAAATCTCAGTGCATTTTTGGATGTTTTGTCAGTTTTGTATTGATGCATCTGTGACATTTCTTTTTTGTTTTCATTAACACCAGTTTGTGATGATATTTTAATATTTCCATATTCTGGTATCAAAAATTAGTTATTGTATATAATGTGCTGATGTTTGTACATAGATTTTTTTTTGGGATGGAATTGTTATAAATGTACAGGTGTGTAGTTATTTAAAAGAAATGTTACAAAAATGTTTAATAAATACTAATTAATATTCAAGGATCTTCATTTGCTTTTTTTCTTCAGAATTACATAAATTAGCCTTCGTTTTACTATACTTACAACTATATATATATATATATATATACATACATAATAATAAAAACCACGGTAACCACAAATTAACCATAGTTTACCATTTTACTATAATAAAACCATAGTTAATTTACACCTAACCCCTTTTGATAATACAGTATGAAACATATAGAGGGGTTGCGCACTATGTATCATATTTCTGTCATTTTTCTGTGACAATGACAATTTTATTTATTTATTTGTCAAATCGTACGAAACCGTGAAATCTTCAACCTCTAAATCGCAAAGTTAGATTTTTAATACTATACAGATAAACCTCAGTGTCATTATTCCGGAATAAATTGTCAATATTGGTTCTGAAAGCGATCGTACTGCGGCACCTGTTACTTTTTAAAGTGTCGGTCTGTAATCCTAAAGATATTTTATTTCAAAAAGGAAAGGAGGACAAAAAAAGTTATAAATGTTCAATGCGGCTCAGTGTAGGAGCGCCCCCTGATGGAGACAGACAGCCATTGCAATGGATCGCAGCTCGGTGGTCTTCAGTCGATTACTCTTCCTGTTGATGAATAGCTGGACAATTGATTATTCAGAGCTGATGCAACACTACCACATTACAAAGCAGTATTTTGAAATAATTAAAAAAGCTCAATAATACATATTTAGTTAGATATATACAATATATGCCACAGATATATAACAAAATATTTGTATTTAAATGACTGATGATGTTAACTTTCATTCATTGACATGTCTGATGGGGCTTTTATTATGAAATACATGATGAAATCTTGTTTCAACCGGAAAAGCCTGTCACCGGCACACACGTTTCTCAGCAACCACCGGTGAGCTTTTTTATTTTATATCTATATAGCTTTTGTCATCTATTATTCACTGACATTATAAGATAATATTACATTTATGCCGATTTATCGCCTGCCTTGTAGTGTTTCTATCATTCCTCGAAATGGATATTAGACAGCTCATCCTCATCGATTCATTCATAGCGGACGTTAAAGCCAGGGCTAAATAACTGATATAGAAAATAACATTTTTGACATATGGCTACCACCAGGATCACAAGTAGAATTTATCTTCGTTATTGACCTATAAGCATGTCTATTACTTAATTTGCACAGAAGCAGCAGACATCATGGGAGAGCAGCTGAGTCCTGATGAGAAGTTCCAGCTCATCACCAGGAACCTTCAGGTGAAAAACAGGAGAGCAGTATCTGGAAACATATTTCATATTTGCCAAACATATTTGACATTTGAAGTATCATGTCAAAGGAGCATATTGAAATAATTTCAAGGGATTTCTGTTATTGGTTTGAAGAGATTGAGATTGAAGACATTTTTACATGCACCATCAGTAGTAACCTGCAGAAAAAAAGTAAACCAATAAATATATATGTAAAAATGTAATGTAATAGGACAATAAATTAAAAAAAAATAATAACTTGATAAAACAAATATAATTCATTTTAATTCAATTTAATCCTGAATTTATCTTTGTATTACTTTTTTATAGTAAATGTATTTTTAATCTTTTTGACTGTTATTTATTCATTCGTTTATCTTTTCATTTAGTTTTATTTTCTTATATTTTTCAGTTATTTATTGTTATATTTATTTATTCTCACATTTGAGGGAGGGCAAATGAATGTGTTAATAAATGAAAATGGAAATAAAGACGTGGGAATAAATAAATATAAAATAAATGAACACATAAATAAATAAATAAATAAATATAAAAATAAATTAAAGAACAAATAAATAAATACAGAAAATAAAAAGTCATTCAAAAAATAAATTCAGTATTACTATTACATTTAATTAAAAAACAATTGTATTTGTTTCATTCATTCATACATGCATACACACATTCATTCATAATGGTTCTTCCACTGTTGTTTTCACAGGAGGTTCTTGGTGAGGAGAGGTTGAAGGAGATCCTGAAGGAGAGGGAATTGAAGGTTTACTGGGGAACAGCAACCACAGGCAAACCCCATGTGGCTTACTTTGTCCCCATGTCAAAGATCGCTGACTTCCTGAAGGCGGGCTGTGAGGTTTGACTTTGGCGTCCTGTATTGGTTGTCAGCATATAAGCACTTATCTCTGGTGTGTTACATCGGTGTGTATACCTTTTTGTGTTTCTGTTCTATAGGTGACCATCCTCTTTGCTGATCTCCATGCCTACCTGGACAACATGAAGGCTCCCTGGGAGCTGCTGGAGCTCAGGGTGAAGTATTATGAGCAGATCATTAAGGCCATGTTGGAGAGCATTGGAGTTCCTCTTGACAAACTCAAATTTGTTAAAGGCACAGACTTTCAGCTCAGCAGGTAACTGCTCTTCATTTAAATACTGTATTTCAGAGACTTACATTGGATAATAATCGACCAAGAATGTGGTTTTTATAGATATTCCAAGCATTGTACTGGGAAATGTTTTTTACAGATCACAATTGAATATAAAGAAAGCAAATGCAAATTCCAATGTCTTTGTATGGTTGATCTATTATAGAGAGTACACTCTGGATGTTTACCGACTGTCATCCATGGTCACTGAACATGATGCAAAGAAAGCTGGTGCTGAGGTGGTCAAACAGGTTGAGCATCCTCTTCTGAGTGGTCTGCTGTATCCTGGACTACAGGTATGCAGATTGTTTTTTGCTAAGCTTTTTTAAAAAAATAATACATTTATATTTTGTTTCAGAAAGGATACATTGTATTAATCATAAGTTACAGCAAATACATTTACATTATTTGAATTTTTATCAAATGCTGTTCTTTTGAACTTTCTGTTAATCAAAGAATCCTTAAAATTTTTTTTATCAGATACTGCGTCCCAATTTGCCTACTTATAATGCGACCTAAAAGTATGTACTATTTTTGTGAAGAAAAAGTACATACTTTTGAGCGTGTAGCAGAAGAGTATGCAAGCTTTGGGACATACTACAGCTCTGTTGCTTAGTTACATGCATCCTGTCACCGTTTAAACTGCCCTGTCAATCATCTTGTCACAGTTAAAATCCTCCACATTCAATTTAATTTAATTTCCTACCGTATCGGAGAGAAATGTAGTAGCACGTTGATCTGCCCGTTGTGGGTCCTTCACTTTCCTCATGTGTTTGCAATTTCAATATGATCCATTTAAAAGTTAATGGCCAAATGTATATAATGTCGATAACATTGAATAAATATATTTTCGTCAAGTTAGATACTGATTATTAATCACTCAAACCCCTTTATCTAAACCTCTCTATTTAACCGTCGGACTCAGACATCTGCCATGTTTGTCGTTTTTTAACACTTTTTATCAGCGTTTGTAGTTCTAATCGAATCCTCGTCCAACTCGCAATGGGTTGTGGGCAATATCAGCCGTTAGATCTGCACTTCGAATTCTAACCGGAAATAGTAGACCATCCGGGTATCTTTAGAATACTTTTTTCAACATACTACGATTTGGGACATACTAATTCTATTTTCGAATACGATTTAGGACAATAGTATGCGAATTGGGACGCATCGAGAGTTTCCACAAGAAAAAAATGCATCAGTTTCCACACTCAAAAGAAATTAAGCAAACTAATTTATGTTGAAAATTAATGTTGAGCATTAATAATAATAAGAAATATTTCTTGAGCAGCAAATCAGCATATTAGAATGATTTCTGAAGGATCATGTGACAAATTACATTTACATTTGTAAATTTGTAATAAATTACATTTAAAATGTAAATGTAATCCTTCACAATATTACTTTTTTTTTTTTTTTTTTTAAACTGTGTTTTTGATCATATAAATGTATTGAGTACTTTTGAGTACTTTGTTCTCCTGTTTAAACCTACATTTTGTAAAAAGTGGATGATCTTTTGGTGTTCTGTTCATTATTCTAATTTGCTGCATATTCTAGACACTGATTTTATTATTATTATTTTTTTTTATTTCTATCAGGCACTGGATGAGGAGTACTTAAAAGTAGATGCTCAGTTCGGGGGTGTGGATCAGAGGAAGATCTTCACTTTAGCAGAGAAGGTACATTTGATGTTTTTAAACTTCCTATACACTAGGAAATAGAAAATCTCACTGTATTATTACAGTATTTACAATACCTGGAATTTGATATTTCTACTGGCACACTAAAGCAAAACATATAAATAATGGTCTTAAATATTTTGTGAAGCAGCTAATATACCTAGACTTTTGCATAGTATATGTGTAAGTTGGGAGGGACAGGCAAGGGGTGGACAGAATAACAGGGTGAATCAGGATTTTCTACCATGCTATTGTACTGTTTTGATGACTCTGTGTTGATCCCCATGAATATGTGTGTGGGCATAGTTGATGGGTATATTTAGTTTTTTCTTCTTCTTCTTTTGCAGTACCTGCCCTCTCTTGGGTACACCAAACGTATTCACATGATGAACCCAATGGTGCCTGGACTGACTGGGGGCAAGATGAGCTCCTCTGAGGAGGTACGCTACCATCTACAACTCTGGAGATTCGTATAATTAAATAATCTGATTCATTTGACTGTATGGGATAGTGGCTTTTGCTGTTGTATTCAAGGTGTCGGATTGATGCACTAGGATTCAACATTTTCAAACTTTCATGTCTGATATCAGGAATCCAAGATCGACCTACTGGATAAGAACCAAGAGGTGAAGAAGAAGCTAAAGAAGGCATTCTGTGAGCCTGGAAATATTGAGAATAATGGTGTTCTATCCTTTGTCAAGCATGTGCTTTTCCCACTGCATTCAGGTGAGCTCAGGCATACAAAAAAAAATCTTTAGAAAATGTAAACATATAGTTAAGTGCTCAATGATGTGTTCCTTTTTCAGAGTTTGTGATTAAAAGAGATCCAAAGTGGGGA
The DNA here is from genome assembly GCA_039654105.1 of Coreius guichenoti. NCBI lineage: Eukaryota > Metazoa > Chordata > Actinopteri > Cypriniformes > Gobionidae > Coreius > Coreius guichenoti. The sequence goes on from CM077184.1 coordinate 27,678,024, forward strand.
GGCGACAAAATCTACGCTGACTTTGAGGAAGTGCAGAAGGACTTTGCTGCAGAGGTATCTGAACAGTGCTTATCTTTACTATTTAAAGGGATAGTTCACCCAAAAATGAAAAGTGTCATCATTTACTCACCCTCAAGTTGTTCCAAACCTGTATAAATTCCTTTCTTCTGCTGAACAGTTATTTTGAAGAATGTCAAAAAAAAAATTCTTCAAAATATCTTCTGTGTTCAGCAGAAGAAAGGAATTCATACAGGTTTGGAACAACTTGATGATGAGTAAATTATGACAGAATTTTAATTTTTGGGTGAACTCCCTTTAATGTACAAATAACACGTTTACATAAATTCATCATATGTTGACCCCTGCACCGCTTGTACCTGCAGCAAATCCATCCTGGTGATCTGAAGGCGTCAGTAGAGTTGGCTCTCAACAAGCTGTTGGACCCCATAAGGAAGAAGTTTGAAACCCCAGAGTTGAGGAAACTGACAACATCAGCTTACCCAGAGCCCTCTAAAAACAGTAAGTGAAAATACGCAATGTCTAAAAGCATTTTGCACACAATCATTGACCCTTATGATCCCATTTAACAATAAAATACAAATTGGTGCTTCTTCAAGCTCTAAAATGAGTTTTAGGAAAAGGTTTGATTGTCATTGTTTCACAGAAGGAGGAGCGAAGGGCAACCCTAAACAAACCGCAGATGAAGAAGAGGTCATCCCATCCAGATTGGACATCAGAGTAGGCAAAGTCGTCAGTGTAGAAAAGGTAGTGACGGCCACCAATAATTATATGATTCATTTTTCCAATAAGAGGATGTTTGAATAACCTTTTTTTCTTTACCTGTTAGCATCCAGATGCAGACTCGCTATATTTAGAGAAGATTGATGTGGGGGAGGAACAGCCACGGACTGTAGTGAGTGGACTGGTGGCCTACATCTCCCAGGAGCAGCTTCAGGACCGTCTTGTAGTGTTGCTATGCAACCTAAAGCCCCAGAAAATGAGAGGGATTGAATCCCAAGCCATGCTGCTCTGTGCTTCAATGTTAGTAGGACCGATACACCCTAATTCAATCAAGATTTTCTTATAGTAAAAGTCATCTTGTGTTGATCTTTCTGAATGTGATGGCCTTCAGTGAGGGAGAGCCCAGGAAAGTGGAGCCTTTGGATCCCCCAGAAGGATCAGCACCAGGAGACCGTGTTTTTGTAGAAGGTTATGAGTCAGGCAAACCAGATGATGAATTGAAACCAAAGAAAAAGGTGTTTGAGAAGTTACAGGTATGTGAATTTTATATTTTTGTACTTAAATGGATAGTTCATTCAAAAATGAAAATTCTGTCATTAATTGACTAATTAATCCATTAATCTTTGGAACACAAATGAAGATATTTTTGATGAAATCTGAGAGATCTCTGACCCCTCCATAGACAGCAATTTAATTAACACTTTCAAGGCCCAGAAAGGTAGTAAAAACATTGTTAAAATCGTCCATGTAACTACAGTGGTTCAACCTTAATTTAATGAAGCGACGAGAATACTTTTTGTGCGCAAAAACAAATAAAAATAACGACTTTATTTAACAATTTCTGGCCTGTGTCAGTCTCATACGCTGTTTATGTTGTAAATACAGTACGCATGCGTCATGGTGCTCACGTGAACAGCATCGGCTGCCGTAGAACTCGAAAGAGCTGCACTGTTTACAACGTAAACTGCGTAGGAGACTGACACAGGCTAGACCGAATTTGTTGAATAAAGTCGTTATTTTTGTTTGTTTTTGCGCACAAAAAGTATTCTCGTCGCTTCATAAAATTAAGGTTGAACCACTGGAGTCACATGGATGATTTTAACGAGAGTTTACTACCTTTCTGGGCCTTAAAAGTGTTAATTACGTTGCTGTCTATGGAGGGGTCAGAGAGCTCTCCGATTTCATCAAAAATATCTTCATTTGTGTTCCGAAGATGAACGAAGGTCTTACGGGTTTGGAACGACATGAGGGTGAGTAATTAATGACAGAATTTTTCATTTTTGGGTGAACTATCCCTTTAAACACTCATATTATGGTATCACTGTGTCTTATTCTTGGTTTTATGTTTATTTGTCTGATCTCTTCAGGTGGATCTGAAGATCTCAGGCGAGTATATTGCACAATGGAAAGAGCAAAATCTGATGACCAAACTAGGACAGATCACCTGTAAAACACTAAAGAGTGGAAATATTAGCTAGACCGTCTTCACCATTTTTCTCATAATCTTCAAAGCTTGAGTTTCCATGACAACCCAATATCCCCATGACAATTACACAGTGTGAGGTATTACTCGTCATAGCCATCGCAAACTGCTAACTGACTCTGATGGAAATCAGAAAATGGCTTACAGTGCTATTATTAAATTTTTACTGTCTCATTTAGCCATGTCAACCTGTAAATGATATAATAGCACACGATTACTGCAGCAGAATACATATGGCTATCGTCTGTGCTTTACATTTACGTGTATTGCCGTCCAAGATGTTTTACGCATTAAGTACTGCAGTAAATAATCTCATGCTCATTTGTTTGAATTTCAAATGAATAATCTTGCAGGAGTTCATCTGTTGTCCAACTCAGGTCTTCCTGTGGTGCCATTTATGGAAATCGATCACTGCTTACAATGATCAGTCTACAGTCTGACAATTTTTAAACTATTTAACCATCAACGGAAACGGTTCAGACACGAACAATCTCTATACATAATAAACTGTTATGGGTAAATATTTTATCAGTTTAGCTTAGTTCACAGGGAAACACCTCAAATTTCATGCAATGTAACATTCAGAACTCTTCTGATGTCAACCAAACTCATTGAAATAAACAAAAATGATTCATAACTATTTGTCTTTATGGAAATAATGATGGAAATGTCTTCAAATGTACGTTTGCAGTTTTGTCATGATCTATTGAAAAGAGATATCTAAATATATGAATCTGAAAATGAAATGGGGGATAATGGGAACTATAATCCCATTTGTGTATTTTGCTGTACTGAAAAAAGCATGAAAAGATTTTCTGTTTGGTGATACACTGTATTTAGTTTGATGAACAGTTACATGATATTAATCAGACAAACAAAATATATGGTGGTATGGGTGGTGTATACTGTGTGTGATGTTATATTTGTATGTCCAAGGAATTTAAAAACAGTCAAAACAGGGTAAATCTATAAATATCTTTTAATGCATATTTATGTTTAAAACAGTGTTGTAATTCTATTCACTCCCTTGGAAGTAAATAGCTACTAAAGTATATGTATATATATATTTTACATCAATTTTAGAGGGACCATCAGTCAATACTCTTACTAGTTTGCTGGTTCCAACAGAAATGCAGCATTTAGCTTACAAAGTGCTTTAATCTAATGAAAAGTAAGTATGTAAATGTTATACGTTTCAGCCATGGTCAGCATACTTCAGAATTCATAAAGGTATCAGACGGTTCTGTACATGTATAATTACATATTTGCTGAAAGCTGGTTGCAGTAGCACTAAAACTTTCAAAAATTGTTAGTAGAATCAACTTCTTTCATTAAAAGCTAGCAATCAATCTCTGTGATTGGACATATTTAGATATGTCCTTAAATTATAACACAGGATTTGACTTTTTTGCGCCAAGCAGTGATTACTACCACTAGTGACCACTAGATGTCAGTTCAATCTTGCGGTCATTAGCTTTGATAAATCCAAAATAAACTTAAAGTGACTTTTCCCAGAGCACAGATACTAGAAAAATACTTGAAAGTTATAATAAAGCTATTTTAAAAAAACGGATTGGGGTAAAAGCTTTTTGCATACATTTGAAGGCCATTATCAGGCTAAGGCTTTTAAGACAGTTGTGGTGTCCATGGATCCTTGACCATAATCCCACTTGGTCTTTTATCACTTGCTTTGTCCTCTTCTCTTTGCCAAACTGTGACTAAACAGTCCAATCAAAACTCAACTCGTACACCATGACTCTTCAACATGCAGTCTCTGTACTTCCTGAAAAAGAAATGTAATTACAATGATCATTTACTATTACAATTGACCATCTGTATTTCATGCACAAATTGAAATAACCGTGAATGCTTCCTTACTTGCTTGCTCTTTGCTCCCTAATGATTGTGCTCGCTGGCCAGCAGGATGCACTGGATCACTTTGCCCATTAACTTCAACCCTCATCATTTGTTTATTTGTCAAGATCTCGGTCTTATCCGGTGTTGCGTTTTCCGTCTTGTTGGAAGGATTTGTTCCATGCACTGGTTTCTTAGCAACAGGTGGCGGCACCTTAATTGCCTTTTTTGTTCCATTTGTAATCATTGTCTTGGCTTGGTCAGAAACCTGCATTATCTCAGCTGCAAGACTCTGTTTGAGGCTTGCTTGGACCTCAGGCGAAGAAGGTGTTTCAATGATAACTTTTTTTGTGCTTTTGGAGAATATAAAACTGGCTGTAGATGCAGGGGACTTATGTAAGTCACAGCCGTCTGGTGTTTTAGGGGATGGCACAGGTGAACTAGCAGTGCTAGTTGAGGATACGCGTAGATTGAGCATTGCAGGTACTCCACTGGAGGACATAGCAGCTGTCTTCATACGTATAGCCTCCTGAAGACGCATGGATGGGACTGTGGCTGGAGCAGGAGATGACTTAGCAGGTGAGTTGGACTTCAAGGCCAAGGATTTGCGAATAGGCTTTTGTGGTGTTGCTTGACTAGTAATACTGTGATCCTCATTTGTTGTGGTCTCAGTACTTGGTTTGCTGTCATTGCTTATTTGCTCTTCCCCAACATTTACAGATCGTAGTCGCACCATCTGAAGCAAGGAAGGTGTGACAAGTGGAATGTTGGCATCTTCCTTTGGAATAGGGGTGCTTTTGTGTCGACACAACAGTTCTTTGCTCTGGTTGTCCTTGTTTACAAGGCTCAATTGGCTTCGTAAGTTAACAATAGATTGGTTTTCCACTGGAAGCGGAGGTGCAAGTGGCACATTGGAATCTGCTTGGGTGTTAGGTGATGCATGCTCTGATGAATCTTCCCCTTGTACAAGTTCATCTGGTAATAAAAAGGACATTTTAGGAGAGGCTACAGTTGTGTTTTCCATGCCAACTTGGTCCACCGAGAAGTCCGAGACATTATTACAAGGCTTATCTTGTTGTCTATTGTCCATACCATTTTGTACAGTTCTCTTTTGGAGAATGGTATGTATTTCTGAGTCTTGGTCTGGACTACTGTCCATTTCTGAGGCATTAGATGAAACCAATTCTGTATTGGCTTGCTGTTCACATGATTCTTCATGGCAATTGACAGATATCTCTGAGAGGGGTTCATGTATGAATGAAGGAGGTGGTGGAGGGAAGTCAAGTTCATCTGTTTCCTCAAACAGCAAGTCAGTAGACTCTTCCATTGGTGGTGGTGGTGGAGGCCAAGAAGACTCCAGGAAAGTCACCTGCTCCTCTGTTTCTTGCTTCTGTTCCTCTTCTTCTTTAGATGGTGGTATAGACACTGAGGAGGCTGACATCTTTTTAGTAGGTGGAGGAGGAGGGTGATGTTCTGGAGGTGGAGAAGGAGGTGGAGAAATGCCATTGACATCAGGTACTTCTATACCAAGGGTTTTCATTGGTTTATGATTCAAAATTCCCTTAACATGGCAGTTTCTTTGGATCTCCTCATTGGTTTCATCATTCCTTGGGGGAGATGTGCTCATGATTTCAGCATTTGTTTTGACTTCACAGTTTGTTTGTGACAGCATACTTTGATCAACTTTGATAGTTGGTACCTTCGTTGTAGGAAGTGTTTGACTTCCTCTTTCCTTTTGGTCCTCTACAGTTCTCTCCTCTTGTAAACGAATGGTCTGATTGACCTCTGCAAGTGTTTCTGGACTTTCTAGTTCATGATGTAATCTTGAGCTTCCATTATGCCTCACATCTGGAGGTTCTGCCATTGTTTGTTCATGCACTTGTGGTGGCATGGACTCATTTTGTTCTTTTACAGCTTCTTTGTTCTCCACTTGGGTCCCAGTCTTCATTTCTTCTGTTGTCTGTGTCTTTGGGATCATTTGTTCAAGGATTTGCATTGAATTTGTGTTTTGATTTTTACTTATTGATGAATCTTTTTGTTGTTTTTGAAGCTGATGTAACTTATGGGGGTTTGGACCTGGGCCACATAATAGTTCAAGTGTGCGTTTATTGTGAATCCAGGTTTCAGGGGGTGGGGGAGATGGGGCTTTTACCTTGGGTGGAGGGGGAATGTTGAACAGTTCCCTAAGAGCAATATTTGGATGTGTGGGTGTTACCTTGTTTTTCACTGTTGTAAGCAGAGGGGAGCACTTCAATGACTCTGATGGGGTGGTGTTGGTTTGAATGTCCTGATGCACCGTATCCGATGTGACTGAAGACAGAGATGTCATTGACGAAGAGACTGAAACCACCGGCGAGCTCTGTACACCTGCTCTCTCTGGTTTTGAAGGCTTAACTCTTCTCTTTCCAGGTGAGGAAGGACTAACCTCTTTAGGGGAATGCGTAGGCGTCCCACTTTGACTTGAGTATCCACTAGAAGGAGACAAAGTCCTATCAAATTTGTTTTCACCACATTCTCCAGTTTTCTTTGGGGGTGAGTTACTTAATCCAACATGACTACCAGTAAAAGCTTGATCAGGACTAAGTGGGCTAGATTCCACAGATGTCTGGAAATCTCTTAATGAGCTGAGCACAGAAGAATGGACAGAACTCTTCTCGTTATTGGTGGACTGATGATCTTTTGCACTGCTGAGATCTCTACATGTTTGCTCATCATTTGGTGCTGTATCTTTGAGATCTTTTATGTCTACCCGCTCCCTAGATCTCCGCTTAAGTTTTTCATGGTGGAGGGAAAAGGTTCTCTGAGGCGGTGCTGGTGGTAGTTTTGTCTTCATTACAGAGAGACTACGAGAGAACGAATGGCTGTTTCTAACATTGTCCCCTGCATCACCCAACTCCTTGTGGTCCAGTATGTGATTTGTATCTTTACTGCCAGAACTTTTCCAATTGCTTGAGCTTGTAACACTCATGTCCTTTGGGATTAATTCTGAAACTTCTTTGGTGCTGTCTGCAGCAAAGGTTGGTAGACACCTTCCTTTTGAAGAGATTGTAGAGGAGTTGGAGACGACGGTCTCAGATGATTGTGAATGGCTCTTGTTGGAGCTAGTGGTAAGTGGACCTTGATTTGTCCCACCTCCAGACCGTGAAGAAGCTGGGCTAGCTGATGCTAAACTACTCTTGCTGACTGTACTGGCACTGCGTCGGCTGTGATCATGATTAATTTCAATGATATCTATTGCAGCAGGCAGAATTGCATTTGGAATAATCTTGGATAAATATGTTGCCTGTGGTGAAATAGACATAACGGGACCTTGAGGCTCATGCAGGAAAGAGGAAGTGGTCATCCCTGGCACAGCAAGAGACTTAGGCCTCTGTGTAAGGCATGCTCCTAGCCCAAGCTTTCGGTTTAACTCATCTTGATAGACAGAATGGATGTGGTTTATTAGGAACTCCTCATCTCTTGATGTCTGAAGGACCTCAATGTTTTGCAGGTGTACACGAGCCCCTTCGTGATTTACTAAAGGGAGCTCTCCATCAATTGTTGGGATGACAACTGTGCCAGATGAATCATCTTCATCACGTTCTCTGTTTGGAAGCTGTTGCTGTATAGTTCCTCTTGCCATATCTTAAGTAGGAAAAAAAAAGCCATTCTATCAATGTCATTCTATTTTTGTCAGAATATGTGTAATCTCATATACTTGTCAAAGTTGCTGTTTTAAGGAATGTCATTCTTAAAAAAAAAAAAAAATCTGACAATAACATAGTTTTACATGCCCAGTTCTCTTTGAACTTGATGTGGTATGCCCATGATGGTTGTTCTTCTACTTCTCCTCTTGGTCTTGTCCAGTCGTTTAACCGGGTTCAAGGGCTTAAATGTGGAACCTAAAGTGAGTGATAGATCAAACAGAGATTGAATACAAAAAAAAAAAACACTTTGCCATTCTCTTCAGTTGTTTTGAGAATTAATTTGGAGTCATATTCAAAGTAATGGCAGTAACAAAACAAAAATTTTTGATAACTTTTTTCCACGTTTTCTTTAAACCTGTCTATCACAGGACAGATCATAACTTAATTTTGACTTAATGTATGATTTTGTCTTTGCATTGCTATACCACACATTAGAGGAAAAAAGAGGTAGTATGTGCCACTAAGCATGGCTTATTTAAAAACCTTCAAGTCAGCACTGTATACCTTGACGCGTAAGCACTGCATGCGAGGAGACTGCTGAGACAGTCGACACTGAAATGACAGAGTGTCCAGCAGTGCTATCAGTCTCAAGTGATTCATCTCTTTCTTTTGAGCTTGTGTCTTCCTCTGGCTGTCAAGAAATGGAGGTCATCATTAGAAAACAATCCAAAAAAGTTATTTATACATTTATAAACATGTATACAATTATTTATACATATTTGTTTGCATATTAAAGAATGAATGAAGTCATGTGCCTCTTCCATAAATAGGGTACAAAATATTCTGGTTCCAATTCCCTCACAATTACAACTAAGGCTTCTTATCATAAGAGATTTGTTGGATCTGGCCCCTAAAACATAAAAAAAAGTATGACTGTGTCTTATGGTTTTACAAACCCGATTCCAAAAAAAGTTGGGACACTGTACAAATTGTGAATAAAAACAGAATGCAATTATGTGGAAGTTTCAAATTTCAATATTTTATTCAGAATACAACATAGATGACATATCAAATGTTTAAACTGAGAAAATGTATCATTTTAAGGGAAAAATAAGTTGATTTTAAATTTCATGGCATCAACACATCTCAAAAAAGTTGGGACAAGGCCATGTTTACCACTGTGTGGCATCCCCTCTTCTTTTTATAACAGTCTGCAAACGTCTGGGGACTGAGGAGACAAGTTGCTCAAGTTTAGGAATAGGAATGTTGTCCCATTCTTGTCTAATACAGGCTTCTAGTTGCTCAACTGTCTTAGGTCTTCTTTGTCGCATCTTCCTCTTTATGATGCGCCAAATGTTTTCTATGGGTGAAAGATCTGGACTGCAGGCTGGCCATTTCAGTACCCGGATCCTTCTTCTACGCAGCCATGATGTTGTAATTGATGCAGTATGTGGTCTGGCATTGTCATGTTGGAAAATGCAAGGTCTTCCCTGAAAGAGACGACGTCTGGATGGGAGCATATGTTGTTCTAGAACTTGGATATACCTTTCAGCATTGATGGTGCCTTTCCAGATGTGTAAGCTGCCCATGCCACACGCACTCATGCAACCCCATACCATCAGAGATGCAGGCTTCTGAACTGAGCGCTGATAACAACTTGGGTTGTCCTTGTCCTCTTTAGTCCGGATCACATGGCGTCCCAGTTTTCCAAAAAGAACTTCAAATTTTGATTCGTCTGACCACAGAACAGTTTTCCACTTTGCCACAGTCCATTTTAAATGAGCCTTGGCCCAGAGAAAACGCCTGCGCTTCTGGATCATGTTTAGATATGGCTTCTTTTTTGACCTATACAGTTTTAGCCGGCAACGGCGAATGGCACGGTGGATTGTGTTCACCGATAATGTTTTCTGGAAGTATTCCTGAGCCCATGTTGTGATTTCCAATACAGTAGCATTCCTGTATGTGATGCAGTGCCGTCTAAGGGCCCGAAGATCACGGGCATCCAGTATGGTTTTTCGGCCTTGACCCTTACGCACAGAGATTGTTCCAGATTCTCTGAATCTTTGGATGGTATTATGCACTGTAGATGATGATAACTTCAAACTCTTTGCAATTTTTCTCTGAGAAACTCCTTTCTGATATTTCGCCGCAGCATTGGGGGAATTGGTGATTCTCTGCCCATCTTGACTTCTGAGAGACACTGCCACTCTGAGAGGCTCTTTTTATACCCAATCATGTTGCCAATTGACCTAATAAGTTGCAAATTGGTCCTCCAGCTGTTCCTTATATGTACATTTAACTTTTCCGGCCTCTTATTGCTACCTGTCCCAACTTTTTTGGAATGTGTAGCTCTCATGAAATCCAAAATGAGCCAATATTTGGCATGACATTTCAAAATGTCTCACTTTCAACATTTGATATGTTATCTATATTCTATTGTGAATAAAATATAAGTTTATGAGATTTGTAAATTATTGCATTCCTTTTTTATTCACAATTTGTACAGTGTCCCAACTTTTTTGGAATCGGGTTTGTAATTGTAATATACAATTGAGAATGTCAAAATCTAAGCGATGGGATAGACCAGAATTACCACTGTAGGGAGTTTAAAACATTCTATTTGTTTAAATTTAGCTACTACTGTCTAACATCTAATAGTTTTGTTTAAATTAATCTACTACTGTCTAAAGGCCGGCCAACGTCGGGCCATCGGCGAGTGTCTGTCGGGCTAGTTTTTTGCAATGTGTTCTACACGTCGGCAGCAGTTAGCCCGATTCAGCATGTTGAATCGGCGTCAGGGCCATCGGTGAGAGTGGGTACTCTGATTTGGATGTTCGGTTTAGCGAACGAGTCAGTGCACAAGAATTGAAGCGATGAAAGAGAGCAAGTAAGTCAAGATGGCACAGACAGAAGGCTGATCTGATGTTATGTTACCCTACCCGAACATTCCAAAACGTGAATATTTTCATAACGACATGAGCCGCTTCAGATGAAAAAAGTTATCAACATAACTGATATTCAAAATGGCAAACAAGCACTGCTTTGTTTACATTTCGTATATATTTGCGTATATCTCATATATATAGATATAGACAGTTAATTCCTTAAACACAGGCGCAGAACACGTGCTAGTTTGCTGTGTGTTCAAGCGCAGCTTTTTGGTCCAGGCACAGCAGATGCGAGGCAACATCGGTTTTCGTCACCGCTAGTTCTTTGAAGTCGTCTTGGCATGTTCCAGGCTTAACATCTACTAGTTTTCACTACAGAATTCGTTTTTTTTTTTACTTTAGAGGCTTACCTCAGTCTGATCATCCTGAAAGTCCACACCATTTTTGTTCTCTGCATAGAAGAAAGACTAAGTGAGGTGCATCAGAAAACATAGGCCAGAATGTGAGCAGTGCATCAAGGTTGTCATAGATCAGTATGTTTTGTGTTATTGATTTGAGCATGAGGCTCACCCTCCTGTTGTAGTATCTTCAGTCCCTCCTGGGCCTCTGTATGCAGGTCTTCCAGGTACTGTGGCCTGCTCCCTTCTATGAACACATTCTCCTGGTAGTGCTGGGAGGCTGTGTAATGTACAGTCAGCTTTCTTTGCTCTTCCTGCTTTTGGCCTGCTAAAAATAGGGGAAATGTATTATTGTTCACATAAAAATGGATGCAGTATTCTCCCAAAAATGCAGTATGAGATCATCAAATCATAACCGGTCTATCACAGTTTAAGGAAAGTTTAACTATTTCGTCCAAATCAAATCAAGATGGTGATGCATAAGCAGGACAGTTTTGCTAGAGGCTCAAACCGACATCCACAAATATCCCCATCGATTATTACGCATCCCGTTTTGTGAATGAGGTTCAATGAATGCCTGGAAATCTGGCTGTCAAATGATCTAACTCTGCCCATTCTTTCTCTATCCAGTAGCAACTTTTGCTAATGTTGGCAGCTAATTCTATTCAGATTGTTGACAGGTGTTAGCGGCACACGTTGATAGATTTCCAACACAGCAATGGACTTCACACTCATGCTGTGACCAGGTAATCCCTTTTGATCTTTAATTCCTTGAAATACCAGATTACCCTTTCTTCGCTGCCTCTGTTTAACATATGGCAGCACAAGTGCCTCTGCGTTCGCAGAAAGAAGTTGTCTTTTCTTTGTTTCTTTAAATCTTCTATCAGTTTCATTCTGAAATATTCCAGTCGAGTACTTGTTTATTTCCCAACAATACCAAGTTTAGCAGCAATCTGAGGAAATGAGATGAATCCTCCAAACAAGGACAATGCACCTAAATTCTCAGCAAACATGACACAGCAGTTATTCTTGGTAGCATATATATAATCTGGTTTGACCCAATGAGAATATTCAGACATTTTCTAGAAAATGCAGTAGGGTGACCTAATGTTACCTCTAATTGGTAAATTTATCCCTAAAACATGCATTACTTTAGTTAGTGTCTGACTTGCACTGAGGCTTACTGTTAACTTTACAATAGGGAGAAACGGGACACTTGAAGGGTGGCCTATCGTTGGACTGGGGCACTTTCAAAGGAACAGTGAGAAGCCTCGTACTCATTCCCCTATCATCTTCTTTGCGTACCTCCTGAGTGCTTTAAACTACTGGCCATGAGATAACTGTTTTGATGTTCCAAAAGGCATTGCAAAATGGAGTTAATGGGAGTGTTTTAGAACAGGGACTTTCCCTTAAAAGAGATCTTTTCCTCAGCCTCTTAGCCGTTTATGCAGATTTCTAACTGTTCACTTGGTATCAACTTTTAAGCTTTTTGTATAGTACACCCCATGGGGGTGTCAGGTGTCCTGGCACTGACTACAGACATTGTTATACAACAGAGTCGAAACGCACACTGTAGGCAAGTGCACTGTATGAGTCCATTTTGCAAATTACTCATTTTTAAATTTAAAGGAATGTTACCATGTTCAATACAACTCGGTTTGTACTCGGTTTCCATTTCAAGTGGATTTCATCTATCTGTTTGGGAATTTTTGTATTGAGTCTGTAAATTTCATTGCACATTCTTCATCAGTGTTGAGAAGCCACCTGTTACATACAGTATATACAGAGAACCTTGCCTCCAACAACCACACTGCCAAGACAAGTATGAATCTACAACAATGAAATATGTTTTGTATTGACACTTATTGTGACATATATGCCGTTTTAAACTTATGTATGTCTGAACTTAATGTTGTAACTAGTACATGCATACAAAGAACAGCCATTACCTTTTTAACATCTGTTAACTGTAGTACTCTAGATAATATTAATGTTTGAAGGTGAATAATCATCTATAAATTCTTGGATCTGTCTACTCACCCTTCTTCTTGAAGATTGACAACAGAGACCGAACGTTTTTACTTAGAAACACCACCATGTCTATCTTGAGATAAAGGTCCAGGCAGAGATCATTGTAGTTTGAACGTGTCTCTTACTTAAATGATAAGAGATGCACTCTTTCACCAAGCAGCATCATGACTAACTGTCCGCTTCTGCAGACACGGACCAAGTGATGTCAACTAGCTGTCTCACGTGAAGGATAATCAGTTCGGACACAATGAGATCTACTGTTTGCCACCAATCCTCCAGCTGCCCTGATCTTTCCCACCCCTCTTCATCTGTCCTCCCCCTCGCCCCGGCTTTTGTCAGCATCTTACTGTGTGGTGTCCCCCATCGTGTTGGCGGTTTTCCCCCATTGTGCTGTACACCAACTGAACTTGGGATTTGCCTTGATGGGGGAGCCTGGCTAATCTGCCACCCCTAAAATCTGCTTGGAATCATGCCACACTAAGATCAGGGCATCTGCTCCACAATTTGACACACAGTACACATTATGAATAGTAAAAGGTGTATAGATTTGGTTCATTCTTTCATTATTATTATTTTTTTTTAAGTACACAGTGACTGTGTCTAGAATCAAACACTTAATCTAAAGTGTTGAATAGTGATTCAACTTTTTGGTGGGTATTATGATGATTATTTAAACTTTTTAAAGGAGTAGTTTACCCAAAACTGAAAATTCTGATTCTAACACTGTTCCAAACCTGTAAAGCACAAAAGGAGGTGTTTTGAAGAAAGTTCATGCTGCTCTTTTCCATACAATGTAGTCATATTGTGACTTGCTGCTGTCAAGCTCTAATACATGAAAATATCATAAAAGTGTATGACTCAAGCACTATTTTCCAGGTCTCCTGAAACCATACGATAGCCATCTGATATTATTTGAAACTTGTAGGCTTCCATTTTATGAAAGAGAACAGTGTTGAACATTTTTCAAACCATCAAAAATCATATGGGTTTCATGATACAATTTTCATATATGGGTAAACTATTTCTTCAAATGACCTAGTTTCTCTAGTTCTCTTTTACACACTTACAGTGTGACAGTCCAGTCATCATGCTGTTCTTTAGACTACCATTAAGTGTATTTGCAGCACTTTACCATTAAACCGTTTATCGGGCGTCCCATGTCACGCGCTCACTGTACTAGCTTTGGCACTAGAATAGCGTCTCATTGGAGTTGGCTGAGAATTTATGGGCATCACTTCAAGAAGAAGAGAGAAGAAAGGTCACTATTTCGGCTGGCAAACTTCCCATTCTTAGTTTATACCAAAGATTCACCACTTTCCCCTTTAATTCTCTGAATCTTTTTTATGCTTGCTAAGGTAAACATTACTGTTAATATTGATCATAAGTACATTTGAACAAACTCCTTGAATGCATGAATTGGTACCTCAACCAATGTTCGAGAGGTATGCTATTATGTTTCTAAGCATTTAGATTTTTTTTCCCATAGACTTTCTCGTCTTTTTCTTTTTTCAGTCTGTCATTCAGATTGCACCCAGTCTACCAACTGCCAACACATGAAATCCCATTAATATTTATCGGGGGAGCCAAAAGACACCATCTGGCACATGGTGTGAGATGAGGGTTGAAGAGCATGCCTTGAGTTTCTTCACACTAAAGCTTTTGTGTCCCTAGATGCACAGGAAACAAATGTATGATTTACGTTAAATTACAGAAGCATAACCTGAACACTCGGCTGACTTGGCTATTAGCAATCGGATTTATAAAAACACATTTCATTTGTAATGATAGACCATGTTTAGTATTATTTACATATTGTAAATTTGTTTTTATGAACAATGTTTTATAATACATGTTTTATTTTTATATTTTCATTTTCAGTTTAAATTTTTAGTAATTGTATGTGCTTTTGTCTTTTTTCCCCCATATATTTCTATTTATCTTTAATTCATTTGTATTTCAGTTTTAGTTTTAGTCATTTTAGTACTTCATCTTAAACTTATTTTAAGTTTGTTGCCAGGGCAAATTTTAAGTTAATTTTTTTTAAGTTTAAAAAGTTAATCTAATATTCATATTTTGTCTTTTATTTTAATAATGTAAAATAAATCATAAAGTCCACCAGGTGGTGGTACAGGATCTCTCTGTTTATATGTTGCAATGTCGCTTCATTCTGCTTAAGGAACATCCTAAACAGATAATGCACAAAAGCAGAACTGACAGAGATGAGAGCCAAAACATATTACTATATAAATATCACAACACGGCTGTTTGTTGCAACTCATAATAAACAAGTTGTTTTCCCGGCTGCAGATGGATAGAGGAACATTTTTAATTCAGAAGCTGTTGTTCTGAGGCAAGTCACCTCATTCTCACAATTCTCAACACTCTCATATTGCTGTCCTCATATGTTTAAACCAAATGTTTTTGTGCCCATAAAGTATATACTGTAGGTACACAAGCATATTGAATAGCAGGTAAGTGCGAGTAGGAGGAAACCACAATATGCTACAATATGCTTTAAATATTTATATCCACCACCCAGTGAGAATATGTGCTTATAGTTAATTATAAACGTGGGATTGTGTTGGCCTGGGGCTTTCAGAGGAGGGCGTACTCTTTAACATTTGACTAAATCTGGGATAAACACCAATAGAAGGTTAATGTACCTTGCAGCTGTTTTAGCTTCTATTTTCTACATTTTTCCTTGACTGCTCTTACTTTGTGTTTGATCACAGGTACACTTCAGCCAAACAATGCGTGTTAGCTATGTGTAATCTTCCATAAAATGTGTACAAATGCATAGAAATTAGCATTCTTTGTTACTATTATACACCCAGAATTATCTTGATTTGTGTCTGCTTGACTTTTGCCAACGAGTGCGTCATTTGTTGATTTATATTTATTGAATTCTATGTAACCCCTGGTGTAGTTGGTTGTTAAAGCATGACCTGCCCCAGATATCAGACCCAAATCTCCCGTTCTGACAATGGGTTGCTTTCATAAAACTAGAACCAAACAACTGGAGATGATACTGATGTGTTAGGGCGTCTTCTCAAAGTCTCAGAAGATGATGAGGCACTTTTCCTCAGCTCTGCTCCCCTCCCCCCCTGATCATCGGGTTAATTTTAGAGCGCCCTGCAGTGAACCACCTCAAGTCATTAGCGTCAGGAAGCTAAAGACATGTTTATTTTCATGGCTTTGATGGAGTTCTGCATCTATCAGTGTTTACAAGTCCCCCTTGAAGCATCTATAAATCTTCTGGACAAAAAACCTGGGCGAAGTAATACTCTCCCCCAGCTTGAAAGCTTCATCAATACTTACTAATAATAGCATGAGGGGTTGAGAACCATGCAGGGTTTATTATGATGTTTTAAGATGGCTCTCATTCTTTCAGACACAGCCTTCTATATAGATGGAAGAAAATGAGATGATGTTCTCGAGGGGTATTTTCTTTTACTAAATTTACAATGGCCACAAAAATGTTATTGGACACTTAAGGCACACTTGAAACGTATGAATATGTCACTGCATTACATACAAAATAGCAAATCAAGTGGCTTTTGTTTTCAAGAAATACAGCACAAGTACAGTATGTGTGTGTGTGTATTAATACAATGAAGTTAAAAAGTACTTGGACACTTTGTGTTTGAAATAAGACATGCCACTTGGTACAACAAAATGAAATTCATACGTTTTTAAATGTGGCATTAATACCCAAATACTTTTTGGGCCATTGTATGTTCCAAAAACCCATGATTAGGAACACTCACTCCCAATCTCCACCCAAGACTCCTAAATAGTCTACACACTAAGGCATGTCTTATTTGTGTGTATTATTGTGTCAAATGATTATGTTTATATTCCTAATAAGATATGGAATATTCAAACAACGTCAATCACATTTTCATGATGCAGATGTCTGCAAAAGAAACACAGAGCCCCTCCTCCAGTGACTAATGTCGTGTGTTGAATGTCAAATGTTACCATAAAACATTTTACAATGAAGCATTTACTGATTTGATATGTTGCATCCCATCTGCTAAGTATTCTACTATCCTCATAACAGAGGTCAAACAAGGTTGCTTGGGGCTAACAAGCAAATGCATGTTGCTAATATAAGCAAAACAGCAGCTTCTTCGTTATGGTGTTCCTGACTTTATAAAGGTCGTAGCAACTGGAGGCCTCTGTGTAAATGAGGCCTTTTTAGTATATATTACATGTGAGAAAAATAGGAATATTCCAGGATCATTAAGCTGTAGAGAGTGAAAATACATCAGCATCAATGCTTGGGTCTTCTAGACTAGAGTATTAATGACAACATGGGCTCATTAGAAAAATGTACTTCTACATAAATTTATTTTGTAGTTCTTTGCACAGTACTGTGTTATGACCTCAAAACATTTTTACCATAGTGCATGATTTGTAAACTAATACATTTTGACATTTGCATCACATAACCAGATCCATATGTATGGCTTTTCTGACAGTAAACTTGCTTATTGGCATACTCGTGATGTGGAGCGTTTGAGTATGAGTCCTGTGAAACATGAAATCACAATAAAAGAGCTTGCAGAAGCAAGCTAAAATTGCTTTAGCAAACGCGTTTTTATCTGACGTTTGCTTTTGTTAGCACTGTCGGTTAGGCTTTTTCCTTCATCTCTGCTTGGATGAAGGAGCGTCATCTGCAGCTCAACCTTGCAAAGACAGAGCTCCTTGCAATCCCTGCAAACCCATCAGTTGACCACATCACTGTGCAACTGGGGTCCACAACGCTAACACCATCCATGACACCAGATTTGCAATCCACAACATCAAGAAAATCAGACCCTTCTTGTCAGAATACACAACACAGCTACTCGTTCGCCTGTTCACACCGTTTAATGCCTCGTGACTAAACAAAGGGCGCCAATGTGAGTGTGCACACCGACGCGCAAAACGGCAGGTGTAAAACCGTAATTTTTTTAAAAACGCCTCGGGTTACAGTAAGTTACAGTAAAACATGACTTGGCAGCGCTCAAGCACAAAACGGTCTTGCCGAGCACACATTGATACCTAAGAAGAGGAAGTAAGTAAACGAAGAAGATGCAACAAGGCAAGATGAATGTAGAGCTGCTGGTCTCTTTGGTGTCTGAACACAAAGAACTTTATGACAAACGCCACAGCGACTACAAAAATCTCGATAAGAGGGAGTTGTTATGGAGAGGAATTGCAGATCAAATAGGATTCGATGGTGAGTTTCTGCTATCAAATCAAAAGCGCCATCTACTGTCAGGGAGTGAATTTGCACGTTCATTCTGCGCATCGCCAGTGAAAATCTCTTAGGTATGAACACAAAGATGCGTCAAAAAACGGCTCGAAAAACGCTGGTGATAAGCAGCTCATCTAGTCTTCAATCAGCCTAAGAGAACCCACGTCACACCCCTCCTGATCTCACACCACTGGCTCCCAGTTGTGGCCAGAATCAAGTTTAAAGTTCTAACGCTGGCTTCCAGGACTACCACTGGAACAGCTTCCCCCTACCTCAACCCACTACTACAAATGTATGCTCCCTCCCGCCAGCTCAGGTCACTGAATGAGTGACATCTTGTTGTTCCCTCAAAACAAGGCAAAAAGTCACTCTCCAACACCTTTACTCTATCTGTTCCTGTCTGGTGGAATGAGCTGCCAACCTCCACCCAAACTGCTGAGAACATCACATCTTTTAAGAAGCAGCTAAAGACACACCTCTTCCACACTTAATGACATCACGCTCTTAAACCAATGCACACACACACACACACACACACACACACACACACACACACACACACACACACACACACACAAAAATCAGCATTTCTTCTCTTCTCTAGCTGTTTTTCTAATCTAGTTGTCTAATAAATCTAACATTGTGTACTACAATGATTGTTGGCTCTTTGATGAATGCTTTGTTCTTCTCCTGTAAGTCGCTTAGGATAAAAACGTCTGCTAAAGGCATACATGTAAATGTAAGGTTTAGGTTCGGGTTCATTTCTAACGCACTACTACATTAACCTTTTAGCGCCACTCACCAGACATTTCAGTTCCGGACTGGTGTGATACGTAAAACAGCCAACATAATAAAACTTTGCCAGATTCACGTTCATCTATTTTAGATAAATCAGAACTTTTAATGCCACTCGCTGGACATTTAACTTTGTCGCCACAGGCACATTTATGGATTCAGTTATTTTACTTGTTAATAGAAAAATTAAGACCCTGTGGTGCTTAAATGTTGAGGAGACATTAGGCCATGCAGATAATAACATCTATTGTTTCTCTTTAAGCAATAGCAGTGTTTATCTGCTCATGCCTCTGTTATTTATATCCATTCTGGATCTCAATCTGGCCTATATTCACAGTGACTTTAAGAGGATGTGTTATAAAATTAATTAAAATTAAATAATAATATAAATGATATATGGCCGGTTTCACAGACAAGGCTTAAGCTAGTCCCAGACTAAAATGCATGTTTGAGCTGTTTTAACTGAAATCAACTTGCACGGATATATCTTAAAATATGTCAGTGCCATTGTTTTGTCTCAAGATGCAGACCAGGCAGGCACGTTTCTAAAAGCTACTTTAATGTAAAGTTAATAATTGATCTAAGGCCTAATCCTGGTTTAATCTAAACCCTGTGAAACCAGGCCATAATATGTTGTGTGTTTATTTTATTTTAAACACAGTTTACTGTTACAGTTTTGCGGCCTTTAGTCTATGTCTGTTAGCTTTGAAGCTATACCTCTATGCTAGTGTGATATACACTCACCTAAAGGATTATTAGGAACACCATACTAATACTGTGTTTGACCCCCTTTCGCCTTCAGAACTGCCTTAATTCTACGTGGCATTGATTCAACAAGGTGCTGAAAGCATTCTTTAGAAATGTTGGCCCATATTGATAGGATAGCATCTTGCAGTTGATGGAGATTTGTGGGATGCACATCCAGGGCACGAAGCTCCCGTTCCACCACATTCCAAAGATGCTCTATTGGGTTGAGATCTGGTGACTGTGGGGGCCATTTTAGTACAGTGAACTCATTGTCATGTTCAAGAAACCAATTTGAAATGATTCGAACTTTGTGACATGGTGCATTATCCTGCTGGAAGTAGCCATCAGAGGATGGGTACATGGTGGTCATAAAGGGATGGACATGGTCAGAAACAATGCTCAGGTAGGCCGTGGCATTTAAACGATGCCCAATTGGCACTAAGGGGCCTAAAGTGTGCCAAGAAAACATCCCCCACACCATTACACCACCACCACCAGCCTGCACAGTGGTAACAAGGCATGATGGATCCATGTTCTCATTCTGTTTACGCCAAATTCTGACTCTACCATCTGAATGTCTCAACAGAAATCGAGACTCATCAGACCAGGCAACATTTTTCCAGTCTTCAACTGTCCAATTTTGGTGAGCTCGTACAAATTGTAGCCTCTTCTTCCTATTTGTAGTGGAGATGAGTGGTACCCGGTGGGGTCTTCTGCTGTTGTAGCCCATCCGCCTCAAGGTTGTGCGTGTTGTGGCTTCACAAATGCTTTGCTGCATACCTCGGTTGTAACGAGTGGTTATTTCAGTCAAAGTTGCTCTTCTATCAGCTTGAATCAGTCGGCCCATTCTCCTCTGACCTCTAGCATCAACAAGGCATTTTCGCCCACAGGACTGCCGCATACTGGATGTTTTTCCCTTTTCACACCATTCTTTGTAAACTCTAGAAATGGTTGTGCGTGAAAATCCCAGTAACTGAGCAGATTGTGAAATACTCAGACCGGCCCGTCTGGCACCAACAACCATGCCACGCTCAAAATTGCTTAAATCACCTTTCTTTCCCATTCTGACATTCAGTTTAGAGTTCAGGAGATTGTCTTGACCAGGACCACACCCCTAAATGCATTGAAGCAACTGCCATGTGATTGGTTGATTAGATAATTGCATTAATGAGAAATTGAACAGGTGTTCCTAATAATCCTTTAGGTGAGTGTATGTAAAGTCTATCTTCATTGTTCATCTGTGATCTACCCATAAACACAGGCCCATCCACATGTCCTTTCTAATTAACCAGTTTATTAAGACTAGATTTTCCAGAGTTGTACTTTATTTGTCAGTTTTCACCGTCTGTGGCAGAGCATGACCCTGAGCAGAGTCTTTCTCTCTCTTTATCACATCTGATCATTCATTAGTGACAACATCTCCCGGCAACAATCCGTTTTGACCAAAACACTGTCAATTACATTGTCATGACAAATGCAACACAAGATTATACTGCACAGATCATTGTGCGTAATTGTCACATAATGTATTTTTATAAATTCAGAAGTTCAGAAAACATCCTCATAACATGATTTTTATGAAGCAATTTCAATATCCCTGTCAGTTAAATCTAGGAGTTGGGAATGCTGTGCAATTTAATCTAAGGTTTTGTGGTCGAAACTTCCAAGAAAGGCAAAGAAAGAGACACAGAAAGTGACCAAAAACATGTAAATATTACACCGAATATCCTTCCACTGTGGTTGAATCAAACACATGCCAGATACAGGCATTCTGAGAGGGATTTGAGTTCAGTGGTATTTTTACTCTTTAACACCACAGAAGGCTGTTGTGGATAGCAATGAGTACCATCCAAGCCTCAAAGCTTAAGCTCTTGAGTTACTCATATTCACATAAACTTTCTAACATATACTGAGTTCCCTCTGATTTTCAATGCATTTAAATGCTTTGATGCTTTAATTATGTCCTGAAATGTATAAGTTGCATTGCTATTTTTGACCACAACTCCCTATTAAACCCAGTCATGTGAAAACAGTTGCTGTGCTCAATGGTAAAATATTTGCAATTGTATTCTCATGCTATCCATATATGCTTGTGTTATATATTCTGAAAAGCCATGGATGCACGACCTGTGCATGAGACTGTGGATGAAACACGCTTCGTTCTTTCCATGATGTAATAATTACATTAATCAAAACATGAAGAATGTCTCTATTTAAGCAGTTTCTTCCAAATCAGTGTAACTGTCTGGTTCTTTTAGGTTCTTTAACTCCTAAAACACAATTATGTAGTACTGTTACTAAGCCTGCAGGGCTTTTATGATACATTCATTACTTCCTTTCTGTGAACAGTTGTGTTATACTGCAGCTGCACAGGTTCTTACCCCAGGTTTCACAACCATCATTTAACCTTTGACCCCACTGACAAAAATAGGCCGACTTGTCACATCTTGCTGAAAGTATATTTCAAACTGAAGAATGTGTGAGTGAACCATGTCAAGAGTACCCTTGTGAAAAAGAAAACACTTTAGCTTACTTTTACAAATAGTACATATTATGGAATTAATGTACTTTCAAAGAATATACTCAAGTGCAAACTGAATGTAACATTTTCAGACACTTCATTGAAATTAAATAAAATATATTATAGTTTCAATTCATATTAAATGCAATTAGCTGAAATGTATAGTACGTTTTTGATCCACTTAAGTAGGACTTAAGTAGGCCTGTCTTTATGTACAAGCATTTATGGTAAGTTAAAATATACTTTAATGTAATTTATTGAAATGTCATGTAATTAAATAATTTTGTAAGTACACACCTGTAATGAGGAAGTTACAATTTAGTATATTTAAAATATATTAACTTTAAATATATTAAAGTAATATTAATAACAATACAGCTATAAAATTATAATATATAATTATATTTTATATTATAATTATATTGCTTTAGTATATTAGTCAACACATAAAATGACAATTAAAACAATGATTTAAAATGTACTTTAAAGTAAAACTTTTAATTTGACGTTATTAGAATGCACTTTTTAAAAGCACTTTTTATTTAAATGCACTTTGCCCACAAATGGAGTTTTTTATATTTTAGTTTATTTAAGAGTTTTTTGTTTTTTTTAAAGAAAGTTGATCAATAATAATATTTGCCTTAATAATAATAATGTTTGCCTTAGCTTCACAGTGAACTCGAGCAGACCCAGTGCAGGCATATATAAAAAAGCGTAAAAGTATGGCTATTTATTATTTAGGAGTAAAAAATAAATACAATGAATACATGTGCCATATGTATATCTAGCATTATACATCAAACTGCATTATCATTAAGTTTAATTAAATAAAACTCCATCCAGACAAAAATATTTGCCCACTAAAAATGTATTAGGAATATGAGCAATATCCTTTCTAAAAGGAAATGGAAAATACTATGTATGGAAGATGTTTGCTATCACTCACTAAATACACTGAAAATGTTATCAGCATTCCATTTGTTAGATATCATCATTTTTTCTAAAACAAGACAAACCCTGTTCAATATGACCACACAAAGACACTATCCCTGGTTTTAAGATGTTGAAATGACTGCAAACAATAGAAGTGGTGAAACACATCCAATCCAGTTTCCCCCTCTCATTTCCATTAAAGGGATAGTTCACGCAAAAAAAAAAAAGAAAATATTGTCATCATTTACTCACCTTCATGTTGTTCCAAACCTGTATGAGTTTGTTTCTTCTGTTGAACACAAAAGAAGATATTTTAAGGAATGTTGGTAATCAAGTTGAAAGTACCCATTGACTTCCACAGTATTTTTTTCCTACTATGGAAGTCAATGGCTACCGTCAATTGTTTGATTACCAACATTCTTTAAAATATCCTCTCTTGTGTTCAACAGAAGAAACAAACTCATACAGGTTGTTTGGAACAACTTGAGGGTGAGTAAATGATGACAATATTTTCATTTTTTTTGGGTCAACTATCCCTTTAAGCTGCTACCAACTTGATTTTGTCACATGAATCAGACGCTGTAAATGTGAGTTGCTTGTGTCTTGAGCCGTCTAATTTGTTAGACAGGATGGCAGGCAAAGACGCCACCTGGATTACCGCTGTGACGTGAACACGTCTGACTGAGACAACAGAAGAAGAACATCAGCATTTTAGTGGACTGACGGTTGTGTGAAGATCATCACAATTCAGTACGAAAACTTAATTATATCAGAAGGGCCTTAGGCAATCATTCAGACGTATTGACTTTATTAGTGTAATTAGGAAATAAGTACAGAGTATCTGGAGTCAGTTGTATGATATATGTGCCCTGAAATAATCATATCTTGTTAAGATTTCTGGGTACTGAGAATTGAAGTGACTAAATTTTATATGTACTTTTGAGTCTTTTTTTATCAAGCAAAATTTGATTTAATAGAAGTTACAAATCAAACACGGTCGTCTTATTGTGTGTGTGTTTCAGGTAAACTCTATGTTATGGGGACAAAATGTCCCCTTGTGCATGTGGAGACATTTTTTGGGGATGAGGAAACGGCTTATAAATCATACTAAGTGATGTTTTTAGAAAATGTAAAAATGCAGAAAGTTTTCTGTGATGGGTAGGTTTAGGGGTAGGGTTAGGGGAATAGAATATACAGTTTGTACAGTATAAAGGTCATTATGACTATAAAAAGTCCCCATAAAACATGAAAACTCAACGTGTGTGTGGGTTATTTTAACAAGCTCATAATGACAAAGCAGTTCTGTCTATGCTAATGGACATGGTGTGATTCTGATACAGAACAGACGCAGACGTTTTCTGAAAACAGACACTACCTGGTGTTATATAAGGACAATATAAAACACCCTAAAAATACAAATTCTGTCATCATTTTCTTACAGGCATGTTGTTTACCAAACCCATATGACTTTCTTTGGTCATTAAAACACAAAAGAAAATGATTATCAGAGCTGCTTTATTCAAAGCTGGCCTGTTGCAATTGGTCACAACACCTAATTTCACTGTATGGAAATTAGCAGCATAATCATTCTTCGAAATATCAACTTTTGTGTTCCACAGAAAACAAGAAAGTCATACATGTTTGGAATAACATGAGGATGAGTAAATGATGACAGAACCTTAATTTTCTTGTGAACTAACCATCAGACGACCATCAGCTAAATTCAACTTTAACCTTCTAGTTAATTACCATGAGTGCAGGAATGGCCATCCAGATTGCAGTAAACGCAGTTAGAAATATGTTATGAATAATGCTGCTTGGACAAGCTAGGCTTCTGATGTTATATGCTGAAGAAATCTCCCATACTGCTTTAATGATTTACTCAACTTACCTTGTGCATTAGGATAAACGCATCATGAGTACTTTACTGCAGTCTCACACACAAGCTCTACTCTGACACATGCAGCCACTGTGCCGCTACTGAAATATAATCCAGTCAATACAACCTGCTATCTGTGGCTTGAGAATTGCAGACCTTTACATCAGACATCTTTCAAGCCTGGTCAAACACCTCCTATTTGCTAAAGAATATGTGAATATTAAATACAATCCAATTAAAATCACCAAGGCAGAATTAGCAAAATAGCACAGAGCATAAGTCCTGCCCTCAGAATGTTTATTTGAGTCTAGGATGAAGGGTATTATAGCAATCGCGAGTGTGCTTTCTCACAGCCTAACTCTGAACTCTTTACATTGACATTCACAGGTAAGCAAGCTAAGCGCTGGCTAGGCTAGAGAAAACTGCAGACTTCAGCACAATCACCTACTTCATTAACAGAACTAGCATGAAAGCACTAGCAAGGCTGATGACATTGTGTCTTAGCATCAAGTGAAAAGCTAAGGTACATTCCATTTTGAGGACTTGCAATAGTTTGTTTGATGAAGATAAATTTGGGTCACAATCTACATTACAATGTTCATTACTGTGCATTTCATATTTGGCTTGCTCAGTTGGGGACACCTAAATTTCAATTATATTACTGATCCGCCCGCATTGACACTATATGATAATTGAAATGAGCTGGATGACATCACCGTTTTCACCAGAGCGGCTGTACAGCCGAATCAAATTCCGTTGCATTATTTTCCTGTTACCACTGTGAAGCTGCTTTGAAACAATTGCCATTGTAAAAAGCGCTATATAAATAAAGGTGATTTGATTTGATTTTGATTTGTAAATGCTGAGTAATTCTAGTGATCTACTTATGAGGATAGTGCACCCAAAAATGAAAATTCACCCTCCTGTTGATACAAACCTGCATGATTTTCTTTATTCTGAGGAACATACTTGTTGAAGGAAACACGGCGCATTAAGAGGCGGGGGGTGAAAACTTTTGAACACGATGAAGATGTCCAATTTTTTCTTTTTTTGTTTAAATATAAATTTTTTTCATTTAGTACTGCCCTACGGAAGCAACAGAAGATACTTACATGTTTCCCGGAAGACAAATTAAGTACAATTTACCTTGATCTTCAAAATCAATACGTTTTCACCCCCCGGCTCTTAATGTTGTGTTTCCTTCTGGAGCATCAGTGAATGTTTGAACCTTTTTTAATAGTTGTGACTGAGTCCCTCAATTGTCCTCAGTGTGAAAAGATGGATCTCAAAATCATACAGTCACTGCTGGAGAGGGTTCAAATATGCAAAAAATGCTGGAAAACTGAAGAATGTGCAGGACCTGGAGGATTTTTCTGATGAACATTGGACAGTTTAACTGCTCAGGACAAACAGTGGACTCAAGAACAACCATCACAAAACAAAAAAACAGCCGTGGATCATCCAGGTAACAACACACATTATTGAGAATCAATGGTTCATAAACTTTTGAACGGGTCATTTTAGTAAATTCAGCTATTTTTTTTGTCTTGTGGACTATATGTAAACATCTTTTATGTAAAATATCTTATTCAGGACAGTACTAAATAAAAAATAACATGTATTTTGTATGATCTCTCTTATTTAGTTAAAATTATTCACATTTTCAAAGATTCTGCAAGCGGTTCACATACTTTTTCTTGCAACTGTATTTATAACGCAGTAAAAATGTCCCTCCACGTGCACAAAACCTTCGTCTGTGGATGAGAATCCAAAACAAGGACTGGTGGGATGTTGTCCTGCTCCACTTCACAGACGCTGAGTGAAAGGAGAATTTTAGAATGCTGGACACTCATTTATATGACACTTTATTCAACAGGAAGAACAGCTCGTTCCGTGTGCCATACGTCATTATGCCTTTTATTTGTCATTGCACATGCGCAGACCTTTCAGTTTCGGTTTTCAATCCGATCAAGTGTTTACATGTTCTCTCGATCGGATTAGAAGAGGAATAAACCACCCCTTTCAATCCGATCTAAATTTCATTCGGATCGAGCTCAATCGGATCGATTAAGATGTTTACATGAAGGCTTTTCAGTCCGATTGAGCCGTCAATCCGATTACTAATGGATTATTTGGTTGCATATAAACGTAGCGATGAAACATTATTCAGAATATCTTCTACAGTAGAAGTAAAGTCACACAGGTTTGGAACAACATGAGGGTGAGTAAATGATGACAGAATCTTTACTTTTGAGTGGACAATCCTTTTCAGTGTAAAAATACTTAATTTTATCCCAACTCCCATATTTTTTGTGTTATTTGTTGATCGAAAAGTGTCAGTCAAAAAGGCTTATATGTCAATTTGTCTGTAATGGAGAAAGATGGCTGCACCAGGACACATTACATTCAGACAAAATGGCTTTATATTGGGCTCTTTTCTATTCTGCCTACCTCCTAGATATGAGCAATAAAAACAAAACCCCAGTCAAAAAGCATTTCAAAATGTCTCAAAACAACATTAGTTCAGAAAACAGGTTGACATTGGCAGGGATTCTTGAAACAGCGTTTGGCGGGATCGTTTAAAGCTCCAAATAATAAAGGGAATTCTCTCCTCCATGAGGAACACTGGCCAGGCTGAGAACAAATCCAATCCTGAGGTCACTGGTGTAGGGGGGATTAATTGGAGTATGCTCAAGAATCTTATTAAAATAAACATGGATAAAATAAAAATGTTACCATTTTCTTACTCTCTGTGTGAAATAATTTCTCTCCGCTGACACAGATTATCCTGCTGTTCTGTAACTCTCTTTGGCACTGGGCTTGATTGAAGCTCTTTTGACAGAAACTTCAAAGGAGGAAGGTTGTGCACACTCCTACGCTAGTCACAGAATTCAAAGGGATTAGTCGGAGTGCTGCACGTGGGATAATGAAAAATGGAATATCTTGGCCACCACAGCCTGTTGCAATGGAAATATTAATTACTGCATCCAGCCTCTGAAATGAGTTCTAGAGTGCAGCTTCTCACAGTGTTTTGTCTTAAACTGGTGGGAAGTTTGAACACATACAGTGGGGAGAACAAGTATTTGATACACTGCCGATTTTGCAGGTTTTCCTACTTACAAAGCATGTAGAGTTCTGTAATTTTTATCATAGGTACACTTCAACTGTGAGAGATGGAATCTAAAACAAAAATCCAGAAAATCACATTGTATGATTTTTAAATAATTAATTTGCATTTTATTGCATGACATAAGTATTTGATCACCTACCAACCAGTAAGAATTCCGGCTCTCACAGACCTGTTAGTTTTTCTTTAGGAAGCCCTCCTGTTCTCCACTCATTACCTGTATTAACTGCACCTGTTTGAACTCGTTACCTGTGTAAAAGACACCTGTCCACACACTCAATCAAACAGACTCCAACCTCTCCACAATGGCCAAGACCAGAGAGCTGTGTAAGGACATCAGGGATAAAACTGTAGACCTGCACAAAGCTGGGATGGGCTACAGGATAATAGGCAAGCAACTTGGTGAGAAGGCAACAACTGTTGGCACAATTATTAGAAAATGGAAGAAGTTCAAGATGACAGTCAATCTCCCTCGGTCTGGGGCACCATGCAAGATCTCACCTCGTAGGGCATCAATGATCATGAGGAAGGTGAGGGGTCAGCCCAGAACTACACGGCAGGACCTGGTCAATGACCTGAAGAGAGCTGGGACCACAGTCTCAAAGAAAACCATTAGTAACACACTACGCCGTCATGGATTAAAATCCTGCAGCGCACTCAAGGTTCCCCTGCTCAAGCCAGCGCATGTCCAGGCCCGTCTGAAGTTTGCCAATGACCATCTGGATGATCCAGAGGAGGAATGGGAGAAGGTCATGTGGTCTGATGAGACAAAAATAGAGCTTTTTGGTCTAAACTCCACTCGCCGTGTTTGGAGGAAGAAGAAGGATGAGTACAACCCCAAGAACACCATCCCAACCGTGAAGCATGGAGGTGGAAACATCATTCTTTGGGGATGCTTTTCTGCAAAGGGGACAGGACGACTGCACCATACTGAGGGGAGGATGGATGGGGCCATGTATCGCGAGATCTTGGCCAACAACCTCCTTCCCTTCAGTAAGAGCACTGAAGATGGGTCGTGGCTGGGTCTTCCAGCATGACAACGACCCGAAACACACAGCCAGGGCAACTAAGGAGTGGGGCTGTAAGAAGCATCTCAAGGTCCTGGAGTGGCCTAGCCAGTCTCCAGACCTGAACCCAATAGAAAATCTTTGGAGGGAGCTGAAAGTACGTATTGCCCAGCGACAGCCCCGAAACCTGAAGGATCTGGAGAAGGTCTGTATGGAGGAGTGGGCCAAAATCCCTGCTGCAGTGTGTGCAAACCTGGTTAAGAACTACAGGAAACGTATGATCTCTGTAATTGCAAACAAAGGTTTCTGTACCAAATATTAAGTTCTGCTTTTCTGATGTATCAAATACTTATGTCATGCAATAAAATGCAAATTAATTACTTAAAAATCATACAATGTGATTTTCTGGATTTTTGTTTTAGATTCCGTCACTCACAGTTGAAGAGTACCTATGATAAAAATTACAGACAGTGGGCAAACCTGCAAAATCGGCAGTGTATCAAATACTTGTTCTCCCCACTGTATAAATTACATATAAACTACGAAGCCCCTAAAGGGACATGGTGGTGGAAAGAAAACATGAGATAGGAGGAAAAATAATAAGTCAATGCTTTTGCGTTCCCACAAGAAACTTTGTGTTCGCTCGCAAAACCTTTGCGTGCCCCGAGAAACTTTGCATTATAGAGATACAGGTATAGAGATACAGTTCATGTTCAGGTCAACCTTACTGAACATAACAAGTAAAACAGGTCTAAAGGTGTAAAGCAGGATGATTTATGGGCCATTCACACAGATGCAAAAATGCAAAAATGTGACATGGAGGGCAGTGGAATGTTTCAAAGTTTTAAAAGTTGACCTTTTAACTTGAGCGTCACATTTTTATAAGGCTGTGTCATGCACGAGATGCTGCAGAAGAGACAGGGAAGCAACTGTCAAAAACACCCATCTAAATATTAAAATAAATTCTATTTTAATATATTTTTAAA
The DNA here is from genome assembly GCA_039654105.1 of Coreius guichenoti. Taxonomy (NCBI): domain Eukaryota; kingdom Metazoa; phylum Chordata; class Actinopteri; order Cypriniformes; family Gobionidae; genus Coreius; species Coreius guichenoti. The sequence goes on from CM077184.1 coordinate 27,708,285, forward strand.
ATTTTATTTATTCCTATAATGGCAAAGCTGAATTTTTTCAGCATCATTACTCCAATCTTCAGTGTCACATGATCCTTCAGAAATCATTCTACACTCTTTCCAAGGTTCCAAAAGGTTTTTTTTTACAGCGATGCCATAGAAGAACCATTTTTGGTTCCCCAAAGTACCATTCAGTGATCAGTTCTTAAAAGAACCATGTTTTTCTAATACCGGTAATCTAAAGAAACTTTATCCACTATAAAAGAACCTTTCGTGGGATGGAAAGGTTCCATGAATGTTAAAGGGTCTTCATGGAACCATTGATGCCAATAAAGAATGTTGATTTGCTGCTCAAGAAACATTTCTGATTATTATCAATGTTGAAAACAGTTGTGCTGCTTAATCTTTTTTGTGGAAACTATGATACATTTTTTTCTTGGATTCTTTGATAGAAAGTTCAAAATAACAGCATTTATTTGAAATATAAATAGTTTGTAATGTTAAAAAAAATGTACTGTCACTTCTGATTAGTTTAATTCATCCTTGCTGAATAAAAGTATTAATTTATGAAATAAAAATAAATAAAAATCTTTGAAAAAAAGGATTTGAAAGCAGCATTATGCACAGATAGAGGGAACAAGCTATGATGGCATGTCAGAATATTTAGAAGTGGAGATTTCAACCTTGCCAAAAATATAAGAACTAAGATGGTTAATAATGATTTTGGTTTTTGTCTTTATTTAATGTGTATTTATTTAGGGGAAGAAGTAATTAAATGTAAAAAAAATGAATGGGCTGCTTTGTTATGGTGTAGTTACATTTTAATACTTTAGCAATCTTCATTATTTTGTTGTATTTAGTGTCTTAACAAGTTCATATGGAACTGAAAGATTCTGTGGAAAATCAAGGCCAAGCAACATTTGATGTGGTTTGTATTATTTTGCTGTGTAAAGGCCTGTGAGAATTCTCTTGTTTGCTAAGGCAACGTAATCTTAATGTGAGATGATATATCTACATGGGAACCATCAACTGCGGATCTTAATAACTCACTCAGAGTGATAATCAATTTTATGCCCCATTACCCACTATGCTTTGATGCTATCCCACAGTACATTTGGCACTCTGGGATCACTGCTGACTATTTCTATGTTTATGTGTGTTTAAATGAACACTTATAATCTCTGACTCCCAGGCATTCACATCTATCATCATCTTAACTTTTCTCAAAAAAAAAACACTTTTAAAACAATAGATATGAAAGCTGTTGTATATCTAGAATTATTAACTTTATCTTTGAAGTTTACAGTACATTTTACAGTGCAAGTTATACTTTGTAGATATGTTTGTGTGTTTATGCATTTTTAGCTTCGATATAAACTGTTAGTGTCCATTTGCTGCTATAAATTAAAGGCAGCATGCTTGCAAATTAGTTTGTGGCAAAAAAAAAAAAAACACGCACAGTCACACATCTTATGACTTGTCCAACATATTGTGTAAGCATCGCAAGTTATTAAAGGAGTATGACACAAACTCGAACTTGTTTTGACTGCTAAAATAAGATTAAAAATGAGGTTGTGTGTGGAAAATCCCACACTGGGTCCTGATGAATGTTTAGTTTGGACCACACACACAGAGTTTCTACTAAACAACAGGCTGACGGCACCACCAGAGAGGATTTCACTCAAAACAAAAGCACACCCATTCTCCTTTCTTCTTCATCTGTAATTCTGTAAAGGACTGATATGCTTTCTTCCCTCTTTAGAGGTTACTGAAGGCCAGCATGTGGTTCTTCTCGTTTAGAATGTTCAGTTTTCTGTTGCGACAGGGACAGTGTGACATTTGATCAGTGAACAAGGACACAAAGTCTCAAAAACAAATGTAATCACCCTCTTCTCCTCCTTTTTCCTTTAGTGTCAGAATATGCATGAATAGTTTATATAAGTGATGCAAATTAAAGGGGTTATGGTGTGTTCATGTACAGGGATTAAAAAAGTTATGAAAATGTCACTTCCAAAAGTTCTGGGAATGTACAAAAGTTCATTTAAAATTTTTTTTTAATAATAATTAGTGCTGTCAAAATTAACGTGTTAACGCATGTGATTCATTTTTTCCGGTTTAACGCGTTAAAAATATTTAACGCAATTAACGCAGCATCCATTTTTTCCCGTGATTTATAAAATTATACTTTAATGCTGAATGGCTATATTTAATGGATAAAATTGATACTGATATCGGTGATGCTTTCTTTCATAAAAAGATGCCATTAAACAAATATTTAAAATATAGGCTACTGTCTTTATGTTGTTTCTACATTAATTTGGAGATTAAATGTAAAATTATTACAATATAAAAATATATTAAAAACTTTAATGTTAGGTTGATTAATCGCGATTACAGAAGAATGTGTGATTAATTAGTTAATTGTTTCTAATCGATTGACAGCACTAATAATAATAATAATAAAAATAATAATAATAATAATAATAATAATAATGCCTTAAGGATTTTTGCCCTTGGTTGTGTGAATGTTAGATTAGGAAACGTTAAAAGAACATTTAAGTATGTTCATTTTCTTATTATGCAAATTAAGCACTTTGTTCTATTGAAAAAAAATGGTGTAGGATTTACTAAATTTTCACCCAGAAATTGCAAGTAAATTTCACAAATAATTACAAATAACAGCAAGTAACACTGAATTAAAGATGAAATTTTGAAAAAGAAAAGCTGAAATATTTTCTTGTTAAACATACTCTGGTAATCTTTGTTTGGTAACACTTTATTTCCACTTTAGACATTCTACTAAATACATGTTCTGTCATGAAACTCTGGCGCAAGCTGCTTAACTCAATTCGCTTGTAATCACATCATCCTCTATAGGGCACAGCTGATTGGTTTCTGCTATATTAGTAGCCAATGAGCTCGCTGCTCAACCTTCAAATACTTGGTCAGCATTTGCTGTAGCAGTTGCAGCGCGTTTTCAGAAACCCTTCACCTTCCCCAGCTCCACCTGTATAGATCTGCTACAGGTAATTTATGTATGGTATATTGTACAGCAGCAGCATGTTTTACTTGCTCACAGCAGCGTGTAGTAACCGCTGTAATAACCAACAGCAGCAGTAGTGTAGTAGATCTATTCCGCCAAGACTAAACAACGTTGTCATATCCATTTCCACGCCAAAAACTCAAGAGAGTTTTCATGACAGAACTATAAGTAACTTTGCAACTGCATGTCAACTAGCAGTCATTAGAGTATTACTAGTGTGTCTGCTTAATATCTGCTAATTCTTTATTTTGATGGTCCTCAACAGACTACACTGACTACACTGTAAATGATTTCTGTTGTTTTTACAGTAATATTACTGTATTCTCAACAATTCCCTACTGTAGAATCGGAGAACAGTATGCTACTATAGATTTTGTTGTTTCCACAGTATTATTACAGTATTAATAACAGTTTACTACTGTATAAGCTGTGTACAGTATGTAACTGTACATTTTCAATGCATTCTGGGAAAATATTAGCCTACTGTAGATCTAAATACAGTACTAAATGGTCACGAAAAACAACCACACACCTCCTCACGGAACGGCTCTGTGACAGACTCATCCTGAAGATGAAAGCCCACAAGAGTATATGGTAGGTTAATTTTAATTTTTTAGACTTTTTAAATTGCTTTATATGTTTTATTCTGATGTTATTTGCAAGATATAAAGCTACGTTTTGGTTAATATGTTTCCGTAAGAATATCGGAGCAAGCGCTCATTTTATTAGAGTTAAAGCTGTGCTAACTGGCCTTTTCCTCCCGCAGCATTGTGAAGATGAATGTCCTAGGTGTAGGCTTACGTTAAATAGGTATACTTCAAAACACATGTAATCGCATTATTTGTTCTATACAAATGTTATTTGCAAGGTATAAATACGTTTGAGTTAATAAATATCTGTAAGAACATCAAAGCGGGTGCTCATTTCCCATTTAAGCAGCGGCATGGCAGACCGGCTGGACCATCGTGAGACAGGCGGAAAGAGTAGTCACAAGAAAGAAGGCCTTTTTCTTTACAGCATGTGGTTTTAAACATTTTAAGACGATATGTATTCGCTGGTTATTGTTGTATACTGCTACTAATTAAGTACTTTAACTCTTCAAACTTTTATTTTTATATTTCCAACATTTATTTTCCACTAGCACAATGTGCTACTCTGATTTTACTGGCTATAATTGTATTTTGTTCATTGATGAAATATGGTTAATATGCTGGTAAATCTGTATATTCTATTGTAGTTCAGCTGCAAAATGTAAAAGATGAAACTATAAAGCTGTTGATGTAAAGCAATAACGTCTCGGTTACGTATGTAACCTTCATTCCCTGAAGGAGGAAACGGAGACGTAGGTCGGACGTAACCGACGAATTGGGATCACTTCTGGGAGCCCCTATCAGCTTCGAGTGTATAGAGAACAGGCCAATGGCCATTGGCGTGCGAGATTTGCATCTCGCGCTCCGCCCCGCACCGCGGGTATAAACAGGAAGCGGATGCAGCGCACATTTGTTTTTCACTGAGGAGCCAAACTCGTGACTCGGCCATGCAGTGATGGTACAGCAACCGTGGCGACGAGACGTACGTCTCCGTTCCCTCCTTCAGGGAACGAGGGTTACATACGTAACCGAGACGTTCCCTTTCAGCCGGTCACGTTCGATGTACTTTGGACGTAACCGACGAATTGGGATCCCTATGGAAAACGCCATGGTTACTACCACATCCAGCGCCCAGTGAAAAGCCCCTCAGACCCCCGTCTGTTTGGGGCGGGAAACTCACGCAGGGAGAGTCACTGCTGCTGTTCCGCAAGACCCACTCAGCAGAGTATTGGATAAAGCTGGGAAAGCGTGCCCCTAGGGGCCGCTGCGGAAGCCACATCCTACCCGTAGGGAGGTATCATGTGGAATATACACGTATGGACTGGCTGTGGGCAGTACAACATACGGAGTCCCAGGGGTGGGACAACACCGCACAGAGACGGCAGAGCGAGCTCTGCCAAGGGAAAGACACAGGCTCACCGTAGGGAGCCGTACCGTGGAAGAATACACATATGGGACCGCCATAGGGGTCACAACATATGGATACCCAGCCTAACACAAGTTCCACCAATGCATATGAGTGTTAGACCTGGCGTCGGACACTCCGCCACGTCTGACTGCCGCGGGTTGCGGAGGAACTCAACAGGGTTCGCCAATCTGGGGAACTCTACTGGAAAATATATGCGGACGTATCCGGTCCATGAGGAGGGGAATGGCGCAGCAAGCCGACACTAGAACGGGCACTTCGGTGTTACTGGCTAATTGAAGCGAGCACACAGGAAGAAACCGGCTCTACACGGAGGCTATAAAATCTAGCAAACGTGTTAGGTGTCGCCCAGCCCGCAGGTCTACATATATCTGTCAGCGAGGCGCCGTGTGCCAATGCCCAGGAAGAGGCAACACTCCTAGTGGAGTGGGTCCTCAACCCGAGCGGGCAAGGCACGCCTTGGGCCTCATACGCCAAGGCGATGGCATCCACTATCCAGTGGGCCATCCTCTGCTTGGAGACAGCCTTTCCCTTCTGCTGGCCTCCGTAACAGATTAAGAGCTGTTCTGAGGTTCTGAAGCTTCGCGTTCTGTCCACGTAAGCAGGCAAAGCGCGGACGGGACAGAGAAAAGCCAGGGCTGGGTCTGCCTCCTCCGAGGGCAGCGCTGGCAGGTTCACCACCTGGTCCCGGAAGGGAGTGGTGGGAACCTTGGGCACATATCCGGGCCGGGGTCTCAGGATTACATGAGAGTTAGCCGGCCCGAATTCCCGGCATGATTCGTCAACCGAAAATGCCTGCAGGTCCCCTACCCTCTTGATGGAAGCCAATGCAGTCAGGAGTACTGTCTTTCAAGACAGAATTTTTAACTCAGCTGACTGCAAAGGTTCAAAGGGTGCTCTCTGCAGTGCGGTTAGCACCAGAGATAAGTCCCAAGAGGGTATAGAGTGAGAGCGAGGCGGATTTAATCTCCTCGCTCCCCTCAGGAACCTGACGACCAGATCGTGCTTTCCTACGGGCTTACCTTCAACTACATCGTTATGTGCAGCAATGGCGGCAACATACACTTTGAGGGTGGAGGGAGGCAGCCTTCATTCCAACCCATCTTGCAGGAAGGAAAGCACAGAACTGATTGAACATCTTCGGGGGTCTTCTCGTCGAGAAGAACACCATTCGACGAACAGGTTCCACTTCAACGCATAGAGGCGCCTCGTAGAGGGAGCTCTACCCGAAGTGATGGTGTCTACCACAGCCTGTGGTAGGTCACCTAGAACCTCCGCGTCCCGTCCAGGGACCAGACATGGAGTTTCCAGAGGTCTGGACGCAGGTGCCATAGGGTGCCCCGTCTCTGAGTCAGAAGGTCCTTCCTCAGGAATGGGAGAAAGTGCTCCCGGGAGAGTTCCTCCTTCCACTCTCCCGGGAGCACTTGCTGTCGTGAGAGCTCATCGGCTGCACGATTGAGCAGGCCCGGAACGTGAGTGGCACGAAGCGACCTCAGATGCTTCTGACTCCAGAGGAGTCGGCGGGTGATTTGTAGACCACCCTGTTTGTTAATGTACGCAACGGCCGCAGTGTTGTCCGTACGGACCAGAACGTGCTTGCCTCGTAGCGGCCCTTTGAGGCGGCTCGGCGTAAGACGAACTGCTAACAACTTGAGGCAATTGATATGCCATTGCAGTTGAGGCCCCGTCCACAGACCCGCAACTGCAAGCCCGTTGTACGTGGCCCCCCAGCCGGTGGATGAGGCATCCGTGGAGACAACAGCATGCCTGGACACTTGTTCTAGGGGAACTCCTGCCCCTAGAAACGAAGGGTCCGACCACGGACTTAAGGTTTGGCGGCACTTTGGTGTTACTGAGACACGGAACCAGCCGCTCTGCCACGCCCATCTCGGGACTCGGTCGTGTAGCCAGTGTTGAAGTGGCCTCATATGAAGCAATCCGAGCGGCGTCACTGCGGCTGCAGATGCCATATGCTCCAGGAGCCTCTGAAAATGTTTTAGTGGTACCACTGTTCTGCGTTTGAACGAATTCAAGCAGTTCAACACCAACTGGATGCGCTCTTCTGTGAGTCGCGCTGTCAGATTGACCGAGTCCAGCTCCATACCGAGAAAAGAGATCCTCTGCACGGGACAGAGTTTGCTCTTTTCCCAGTTGACCCGAAGTCCCAACCGGCTGAGGTGACTGAGCACCATGTCCCTGTGTTCGCACAACTGCGCTAGCGACTGAGCTAGGCCAGTCGTCGAGGTAGTTGAGGATGCAAACCCCATGCTCTCTCATGGGAGCAAATGGCCGCCTCCGCGACTTTCGTGAAGACACGGGGCGACAGGGACAGCCCGAAGGGTCGAAACCAATCCTGGGGACGGATGCACCTAAAGATGCGTTTCTGCGTTAGCATTCTGAACGGCAGCCTGTGAAGGGACCGATTCAAGAACCGCAGATCCAAGATTGGCCATAACCCGCCGCCTTTCTTGGGTACAATGAAGTACGGGCTGTAGAAGCCTGTCTTCATATCGGCTGGAGGGACCGGCTCTATCACGTCCTTCGCCAGTAGGACTGCGATCTCCGCCCGTAGCACGGGGGCATCCTCCTTCGACACGGCGGTGAAGTGAACGCCCCTGAACTTGGGGGGCCGCTGGGCGAACTGAATCGCATAGCCAAGTCTGATAGTACGGATGAGCCTGCGGGATGGGCTGGGAAACGCTAGCCAGGCTCCTAGCGACCGAACCAGCGAGACCAACGGCACCACAGATGTACCCGCAGCAGGGCAGCGCAGCGGAGTGCAGGGACCCGACTCGAACGGCATAGCGGCCCGAAGTGGGGTCGGAGTGTGCAATGCAACACTTACCTGCTTCCGCTGAGGGGGCGCACGGGTGTGAGGAGGCCTCTTGTGTGCGTCCTGGACACAGCCAGCACCCCCTGCTGGCGATGAGAGAGGCACCGGAGGGTGACAAGGCATGGGAGCATCGTACACCGCCAAGCGTGCTCTCTTGGCACCCAGGGATTTTGGAAACAGCTCTTTTAGTGAAGTTTAGGGAAGGCCAGTGAACAGAAATCAACAGAAATCAAATTTGAACAAAAGATTCTCTCACGGCCCTCCTCCAGGAGAAGGAGCGGTGCTGTCACCACCTCCTGAAGAGCTGTCCCCTCCATCTCTGGGTGGCCCGTCTCTTATGACGGCGCTTGCCACCTGGCTTGGCAGTGGCCTGAGTGGACTGGACGGCCTTCCCACGGCCGGTTCCACGCCGTTGCCATGGTGGAGGCTGCTGCTGGGCTTGGGCGGGAGCAGGGGCGGTGGCGGGCAGCCGCCCTCGGCAGAAAAAGGTGCTGTCCACGACCTCGTGAGCTCCTCATGCACCTCCGGGAAGAAAGGCACCGGGGCGGGACACTGAGAACTAGCGCGAGCCTCCCCGAGAAACCAATCATCCAGCCTAGAAGGCTCGGGACACGGTGGAGGGTTCCACGCGAGCCCGACCTTTTCGGCGGCCCGGGAAAGCATAGCCGTCGGCTCGGGGTCCGTCTCGGGCAACGCCACTCTCCCAGAGGGAGGCAACGCAGCCGAGTCTTCATCCCCCGAGGACTGAAACTCCCCCTCCGATGCAGCGATCGACATCCTATCGTCTGGTGGAGCTCCAAAGGTCACCGCCGGACCCCCCCGGGAGGGGCCAGCGATTTCCTCCGGAAGCTCAACCAGCTGCAGCGCTTCAGAGGGATTAGGGGCCCGCGGAGGCTGGCTCGGTGGGTGTGCCCTAAACGTGATCCTCAGGTCACCCTGGCTATTCGCCTAAGTAGGTCTATTCTGCTGGGCAGGAATAGTACTAGATCGGGGCATAGGTAAGGGGACTCCACCTTCCCGAAGGTAGGCGAGTCTCGACCTAAGCGCCGAGATAGTCATGTTCCCGCAGTGGGAACATGAACTATCCACAAACACTGCCTCAGCGTGCTGAATGCCCAGACACGTAAGACAACGATTGTGACCGTCAGCTGGTGACAGGGAACGACCGCATCCTGAAACGCACGGGTGGAATGACATCTTGAAAAAGACGCAGTGTCACACCCGTGTTGCTCTTTTAGAGGAAACGCTCTTTTAGTGCTGAAGCACCCAGGGACAACCGCGGCAGGCACAGGAACGTAGTGCAGCCTGTGTCTGCTCTCACTGTGGATCGCCCTCACCGAACCAACAATAGTGCTGTGAAAACAGCAGTTTGCTCTATCAGAGACAGTGAGCACGTGGTCGCACTGAACGTGCCTTCTCTCCCAGCACAGGTGTTTCTCTCTCTTAGTCTCTTTCTCTCTCTCTGCTTGATAGGTGCAGGAACAGTGCTTCATCAACGCCGTTCGGCTCCGAAGTGAATGACAAATGTGCTGCATCCGCTTCCTGTTTATACCTGCGGTGCGGGGCGGAGCGCAAGATGCAAATCTCGCATGCCAATGGCCATTGGCCCGTTCTCTATACACTCGAAGCTGATAGGGGCTCCCAGAAGTGATCCCAATTCGTCGGTTACGTCCGACATACGCCAAACGTGACCAACTGAAAGGGAACTTGTGTTACTGAATATATAACAGTAAAATAAATAAATAAAAAACAGTATAATGCTGTACTTTATTTTATAGTATGCTTAAAACTACTGTAGTTAATTTTACAGTAATTTTACTATAGTATATAAAATACAGAAGATTGCTGGCTATTTGTTATAAGTGTGTTACTGTTGATTTTACGTAAACATTTTTAGAGTGTATAAGTAACTTTGCAAGTACATTCTTATAATACTCTGAGAGTTAGTTGCCATGTCTAAAGTGGACTATCGAAATAAAGTGTAACCCTTTGTTTTATTTATAACTTTTGAAAGCTCATTTTTACAGTGCACTGCAGGAATATTTTGTAACTTTGAGAGAACCTTTAAAGAAAGTTCTGAAAACATTCCATTAGCTGGGCTTCAATATGATACATTGACAGATGTATATGAGTATCAATTGAACAAAAAGAATAGATACAAAGTATTTGTCCAGCATACTAATACTAATGTTTGCACATTTGAATAAGTGATTTCTTCTCTAATGTTCCATGTTGCACAGCAGCACTGACAGGTGTATTATCACAAGAAAGGTCTATAGCTCATAGTCCTTCTTTTCAATTCCTGCTTCCTCTTTCTGACCCTCCCCCATTCCCACTTGAACTGCAGCCTGGTTCACGAGGATAACCGATCTGTCAGAGTTATGTCCAGTGTTAATCATCATTCACGTGACCACGGAGAGAAATCTAACATATTGGATTTCTCACCATGAGACCTGCTTCCCCAGTGCATGACTTGATTCCTACAGCTCAGGCACTGATGGGATGAGGAGGACTCATTCTCCATAATCCAACATCCATCTATCAATCTTACCATCACTAATGGTTTAAGGACCTTGGGAGCCTTCTTGTACTCACCGGTTGAACAATTTGCTGCACACAAGGTGGAGCTCACCTACAAGAACACTTATTTTCCTCAAAATATTTAAACCGATACAGATTGTTGAACACACGTATGGCTCACCGCCAACCCCTCTGTTGTGCATTCTGCCCAGTCATGCATGAGGAGAGAGACTGGTATGCTGGAATGCATTCAGATTCAGCTCTTCTGAATAAACGGCCCGATGAATGAGTAAAGCTATGCACGAAGACAATCCAAGGAAGAGTGTCTATGTACCATGCTCATTATGGCATGGCATTCAAATATTTGCGCCATAGTCAGTGTTCATTTTTACACTTTCAACACATGCTTTAAATGTAGTCATATAACATTTTGTCATCACATTCATTAATGTTCGTCAGTTTTACTGATTATAAGTAACATTACAATGAGCTCACTTTTGTAATACAATATTGTGAATTCTTTACCTATTGTCCATGTTTAAGGCATTTTTACAATGTGACTCATTCTGACTAACATGTAACTTATTATACGTGTATATTATTTGTGCATTTCTGTCATTTTGTGCAGTTTCAGTTGTAATATTACGTTTATGTTGTGTACATATCCGATTAATCTCATCATGTAGGCATTGTGCATTTTGGGTGAGTTAATTAACCTGCTAGCAAAATACTTCGGTTTGCCGGTGTGAAAGATATTTTGTATGTAGACATTCAGTCTACATACAGGACAATCCTCTACAGTATATGTTTCCAATAAAAACATTTAATTTATCACCATGATGTGCATCATCTTCTTTATTTTCTTTGTTATAATTGACAAGATAAAAAAAGCCGTCTGTTAACAGACATTTTCTTCAATATTTTTGGGGCCAGATTTACTAAACAGGGCAAATTAGGATGAGAGCACAATCCCATAAAAGTGTTGATGGGAGTGGAAAGTTCTGCGCGTGATCTACTGATGATGCCCAAATTAATGAATGCAGATGCAGTCGGATCATTTCCATAATGACCAGCGCAATCTACCAGGAGCAGCGCAAATTAGCATCTGGTTGCTTTTTTGGGCGGTAAATAAGTAAGGGATAATCCACGGCTAGCTGTGCATTAAACAACTTTAATGCATGACGTGGAGGCAAAGAACCGCCCGACATGAAGTGCATTAAAATCGTTTAATGCACAGCTAGCCGTGGATTATCCCGCTTATACCATGGTCATTTGCCAACATTGACAACTTAAAGCTGTTATTGATGTTTACAACACATTATTTGACCAGAAGGGTAAAATTGACGATTATTTTCATCAGTTACGGCTCGTTAGATCTAGCATTCTGCCACCTTTGAATCAGACACAGAGATAAAGTAGTATGTTAGATTACTCCTGAATGTTTGTGTGTGCAGTGCGATCTCCGATCTCTATATGCGAGTGACATAGGCCTATGTGTGTGCGCTTCAATGAAAACAGCGCATTAATATAGAATGGTGATTCAAATGACTTGGAACTACCTGTGCATTAAACGATTTTATTGCACACCTTCCAGCCAATCAGAATCGAGTATTCAGACAGACTATGGTATAATGGCGCATATACCAGTAAATTGACTAGCAAAGATCTTAGTAAATCACCTTGCCTGATTCATTTAAATACTCTCCTACCATAAATTTTGTGTCTGAAAGGGAAACTCCTACAAAAGCATATGCAATATGGTCAGCCGCAAAAACAACTCTGTCCACACCTTTTCAGCGCAAATTTTTCACTGCGTGTCTTTAGTAAATCCTGACAGTAGTTTTTTAACGGCAAAAGAGGGTTTGCGCTGGCACAAGCTGTTAGTAAATCTGGCCCTTTATTGGCAAAAATGGTTATGGCAAACAAAATGGTTATGAAGCATTTTGAAGTATGGACCCTTTTCGGTTTTCTGAAGCAGAGGTTGCGTTAACTTATAATGGTGAACACGAGACAACAGCAAATTAAATTTTTGTATTCGCATTTGCTCCAATAGCAAAATCCATGACAGTGCTTCCACGACTTTCCAACAGAGCAAAAATATAGATATATAGAGACATAGAGATTGATTACAGCAGTCACATCAAAGATAGATGTCAAATTTGCTCCCTCAGCCATTTATTAGAAACACCCTCACAGCAGTGTTTATTAGTGTCAATTACTGCCAAGGTAATATAACACAAAGTATAACGTTATAAATGTGTATTATTTAAAAAAAAAAAAAATGAAAACATGAACAACTACTAGATTTGTGATGTTGATAACTGTAAAAACACATCATCACAGTATGTGAAAAGGGTCCACTGAAGTATTTTTCTAACACGCTGAGAAAGGGGACATCTTAGTATTTGGACATACTGCTTCCTGCACACACAAATGACATTACTGCTAATAGGCTAATTTCCTCATTCCATTTTCTCTACGCAGATATTTCGATGTAGGAGTCTTTGTGTCACATGAAAAGTGAGGTGCCTTACAAAGCAAGTAACGTTGGTGAAATGTTCCACTTGAGGACAGGAATCTTGTTTTTTTTTTTTTTTTTTTTTTTTTTTTTTATTAAGGCACAACCGAGACAACGATGAAAGTGATGTTTTTGACAGGAGATTTGTTCATCTCTGTAAACAGCAGCTCTTTTTGATGTACACTTTTGATTTCATTTTCTGTTCCGTGTCTCAGCACCATGGCATTCCCCTGTGATTTAAAATGACACAGAACTGACTGTCTGCCCGCAAACACTGAAAGTCACAGAACCGTGCTGATGCTGATGCACATTAGTACGAAACCTTTGGTCAAAGACCTCCTCTGTTGTACGCTCTGGAAAATGAGAGGTTGCACACAACAGAAAGTCTGAACGCTTAATAATAGAGCCGTGATTGTAGGGGATTTGAGGAAAACAAGCCATGATGGACGTATGACAGGTTTACAGCATTTTCCATTTGAGTAACACTCCCAAACCTTCCCAGCCATTGAAACAACAAACTGGAACACAGGAAGAGACACCTGGATCTCTTTCCCGCCCCCATTCTGACAAAAGCACAACATTTCTCAGGATTCCCACACTAACAGAAGTCAATTTTATTTTAAAGTGATGTCGTCACATGTACTTACTATAGTAGTAACAGCAAATAATGCATTAGAAGTAACTAAACCAAACACTAACCTAACGTACATGTAGTTAATTAATATTTCTCAGTACTTATTTGTGTAATTACACTGTAACAACGTCACCTTAAAATAAAGAGTAGCCATAACAGAAAGCTGCCAAAAGTACAGTGGTACTACCATGGTTTGTTGGAAATATGTAGACACTAGAAATTAATGATTGAATTTTTTGTTTATTTTTATTTATTTTTAATAATGCTATGTATAACACTATTATTAATTATTTTTAAGAGATTGATAGATGCCCAATATGCAGGTACTACTAGTTTTTTTTTTTTTTGCATGGTATGATGTTTTTTTTAAACATGCACTTAGATATATTTTGAAGTACCATGTATATAGCAATCATTCCGTACTATGGTATATATCAAAGTACCAAGCTGATGATCAATATCAGTTTTTCAGAGACAGATTATTCATTTTAAATCTTAAATTTGTAGTTTAGTATATGCAGTATGTATATACACACACATATACTGAAATAGATTTACAGACAAATTTGGTATACGTACTTATCAAATATAATCTAAATAAATAAAGCACTGCCAGACAACTTAATCTGAGTATATCAGCTGGGCAAAACACTATCAATTGCAATATACAGCATTTCCTACCTGTTTTGAATTTATCCACATGTCTAAAGTGCCAGATTGACTTGACTCTAGTGTGGTGACTGCTGGTAAGGTTGGCCTGGATTTTCTTCTTGCTGTTAGAGTTCCCCATGGCATTGATCTCTGGCTCCACCAGCTCTAGACTCCCCAAACCCACCGGAGTTCCACATATGCTTCCCTGCTCTCTCCCTCCTGCTCCCAATGCCTGTATATTCCTCTTCCTGCTTAGCGCTCCAGCTGCCGCATCAGGGACAGATATGTCCCACTCTCTGCTGTGCTTGTGATCCCATGTGTGTGTGCAGAGCGTGTGTGTACAAGACCCTCCCTCCTCGCCTCTGTTTTTCAGACCACACCGCTTTCAGCGATGATCAGTCACAGCTCACTCCAGCCACTTGGAATGTGGGAAAGGAGGGATATGCGCTTGCTTCAGCCACTCATGCTTGTATACACACACAAACACACATTAAAGCACTCACACATTTGTAATGGATGCAGTTTAACTATCAGGATTCACATATTTGAGTATATCCTCTATTGTCTCTCACTCTTTCCTCTTTCCTGTTTTATAGATCTCACCTCAGGCAGTTCAAACCTCCGTTTGCACAGATGCCTGCTTTTATTTCCTTTGCTTTCATCCACTAAATCCCACTGACTTCATCCAAGAAATGTTTTCCTTATCCGTAGCTGTGTGAATCTTATGAAAGCTGTTTAGAATTGTCAGTGGAAAATTTGTAAAAAGAAATTATAATTTGTGGAAAGGAAATTAAGCAAATTTCTATGATCATTTAGATTGTTGGTATTGTGCCATTATTTTAATGACAAATTAACACATTTCCACAATGCTCTCAGTAGCCAAAAGAAAATATTTGAAATGGGATACTTACTGTAAGTTTTTGTATTTAGTATATTTTTTGTATTTATTTTTCTTCTGTATAGTCTAGTAGGGAGTTTTACCTGTATTCACTCTATTTATTGTACTGCCTTTAACTTATTATAATAATATTATTAGAATTTCATTGAATAAAATGTTTATATAATTACTGTTATTGATTGATTGATTGATTGATTGATTGATTGAACTGAGGTAATGACAATTTGTGAAGAACATGTGCTGCTTAACTGTCAAAAAATAGACAATAAAAAATACATTTTGTGTACATTTTTATTAAAAATTATTTTGATTTTGAAATAAAGACTTGACCTGGATTCAACCACCCACCGCCCCCCATGGTTCTATATTGAAAACATCTTATATTCCACATATGTGGAAACAGATGATATCTCTTTTGCACATTACTGCTGTAGACACATAATTCAAGTTTACACCAAACTGCTGCACTGTGCGAGCCTCAAACCTCATCCCATCTCAACCATGGATATGCCAAGAACCCTGCATATTTTATCCATTATTCTGTCTTCCACCAGCATCCCTTTCTTTGTCCTATTTCTGGTGCAGTCCTCGTGTCACACTCTTCTTGTGTTTCCAACTTTCTCTCCCTCCAGCTTACTGTCTTTCACTCTGTCTTTTATTGTTTCTCTCTATCAGGTAACCTAATATTTCATTTGACTCTGATCTATACCAAGAAGTGCATTAATGGTGGGCAAGATAAGGCCTGTTTTAACTGCTCTAATTCTGACTGTGCATTTCAAAATAAACGTTTAGAAGGAAATGTACAATTAACACATGTTTCATGAGGTTTGCTATGGGAAAATATGGTCTTGAAGACAGGATTATTATAGTTAACTAAAATGAAAATTGACGCGTAGCCCACGCCGCAGGTCCAGCGCAGAAGTATAAATCAGCCTTTAGTGTGTTACTTTTAATGGAAGTAATGTGTTATGTTACTTTTGTGTTACTTTTTCTCACCTGGGCTGTGTAACATGTTCACTAGTTTTGTATTTTCTGTTCTCCTTGTTTCAGTGCTTCTCTTTTCCTGTTTAGTTCCTGTTTGCATTTGTTTCCATAGTTTCCTTGTTAGTCACCATAGTGTTTAATCAGTATCACCTGTGTCTTGTCTAGTCCGTTGTTATCCTGATATTAATACCCGTGTTTCAGTCAATCATTGTCTTTACATATCACGTTGTAAAAATTATACTACTCCCTGTTTAGATAATTTTTTGTTCATGTGTATTATTCAAATAAACTATTGCTGCGAATAGATCCTCGCCTTTCCTAGTCCCTGCATCAACATAACAGGCTGGACTTGCTTGTTTGATTTTTAATAACAAAAAAAGAAACAAAAAATTCCCTTTAAAGGCCCTTTCACACCAAAAGTGAAAATAATAACATATCATTTAACATATTTATTGTAGGTTTGCGTAATATTCTGAGTTTGCATTTCACTGTTTTTATTCATTTTGAGAAATACAGAATCTTTTGTGCAAGTGAGATGTGTAAATGCATGTTCACATTTAGTCTAGAACTACAATAACCATCATGTTCACACAGGGTGAGAGGTGTCAGTCAATACATGGGGAAACAAAGTAACTTGCGTTACGTATTTGAAAATGTAACTTTTATATTTATAACTTTAAAATATAACTTTTGATATTTTGTGTTTTCCCTGTTAATGCCTTGTTAATTAAGATGATTATTTTATTTTATTTTATTTATGATGTAGCTGTCAGGGTTCTGTCATTTCGGTCTGTTTTTTTAATTGATTTTGGTGACAGACCTCTGACATATGCATGTTCATGTCTTGTTTTGTTTGAGCACATGGCTTATCATGTTGTTTCTTTGTGCCATGTGCTCTCCTGTCTATTGTCTTAACCCCGCCCATCTTGCTATCTGATTACTGGTTCAGTTGCCCCACCTGTGCTCCCTCGTTACCTGCCTTGTTTGCTCCCTATTTAGGCCACATCCGCACGAAGCCTGAGCTTTCCCTATCCAATCTTTTTTTTCCCTCGTCTCAAGAAATATCTGCGTACACACGAAACCACTGAAACCGACTCAAAACGATGTAGTATACATGCCAGACCAGTATGTGGCGCTGTAATTCTGCCACAGAGATACACTAAAAACAGAGAAGAAGAGTTGTGGCTAGAAGGGGTACAGCAACGGTCGGAAGTGAGGCAAAATCTCACGATAAAATAACAATAAATAAATTTTAAATTGTTTTATTAACGCCTACACCTACCCAAACCCTAAACCTACCCATACAATAATGCAAATACAGTAATTAAATGACGGAATATTGATGTGCGCATGCCCAGTATGGCCGTAGCTGAATCCCTTTTAGTCTTTACCGTGCGGGATGTGGTGTGATGACATCACCGTTTCACAAAATATACGGATTGGCTGTACACACGAAAACGTAAGGGTGTCGTTTCAGATTTATCCACTCTGGGACCCGGTTTCAAAAAATACCGGTTTCAGGCTCCTAAAACGCCGGATCTGTCTGGACGAAACGCTGATACGATACAAAATTTTTACTATACAGCTAAACGCGTCTCCGTGTGGACGGGGCCTTATTCTCCTTGTGTTTTCAGTCTTGTGCCAGTTCATTGTCTAATGCCTCGTTTCCACTGAGTGGTACGGTACAATACGATTCGGGATGGTAAACCCTGATCCAGCTTGCGTTTCCACCACCAATAGAGAAGAAACGGTATTGTGTTTCATTCCCCTTGGCGTATCTTGCGTTGTCATTCCCCTTGTAGCACGCGCAAGTGACGATTCTCTGTCAACCAATCAAAGTTCTGCAGTAAGTCTAGCTTCACCCTTTAGTACCGGACTACTGGACTAGGTACCTCAACAGAAGGGTCCCAAGAAAGTGTTACGGTACGGTTTGGAATTAGGGTAACATTCACAACTTCTGACAATGGAAAAGGCAAAAATTGCGTACTATGCTGAACTGTACTGTACCGTACCGCTCTGTGGAAATGAGGCATTACATTCCTTGTGTCCTGATCCCGAAGCCTTGCTGTGTCCTGCTACCAAGTCTTGTCCTGCCAAGTCAAGCTGACCAGTCCTGTTTTCCCCCATGGTGTAGTTTTTGTTTGTTTTGCTTTATTTTTTATAACCAATATAAGCTAATTTCTCTGCATCTCTGAGTCCTCGCCTCATCCCTTACCTCAACCCTGACTATGTTTAAATGCAAAATATTTAGCATTTGTGTGTGACACAGCTGTAACTTAAGCTAAGCTTATACAGGGCTTTCTTTTATACACTACGTAATGATCTGGAAGAAAAGGAATGCCCAATGGAGATTTTAGGAGGGGAACACAGTGCCTCTGGAATGTTCTTGACCTTTTCCAGGTACCAGATGGGCCTCCCCTTCCCTTGTTTCCTCCCCCCCATCCTCCTCTCCCTGTAATCAAGAGTCCTGGTTTTACAAATACTGAAAGCTTTGCAAATAATTGTTAATCTAAAACAGACAAGAAAACAAAGGAGGCCCCAGCATAAGCAGATGCAAACATAATGGAATCCCGGGAATTACGTTATCCTCTTGTAACTTGGCAGGGGAAACACTTGAATCATCCAAAAGAAAAGGGTTGTAACAAAAACTATGACGACTATTTCAATCTGAGTTCCATCACCTACCTCATACCAGATTCATGGCTTATGCATTGCATTTTAAACTGATCTTTGCATACATTTCTCTCTACAACACTCCTCTTTGAAACATTATTCATATTGCATCATCTGCTATTCAAACAAACAACTGAAGCAAAGATGCTACCACAACTAGTTCTGCCGAACGATCATCATTCCACTTAGAAGATCCCCATAAAAATATCAACACAAAAGTACAACCATTCAACATTACTCTTATGATTTCTATAGACCAGCTCCAGGTTTAAAGATATAATACCAGTTTACAGACACTTAGACGCAGTAGTCTGAATACCGCAAGAAGCTTTCAGAGGGCATCATCACAGACTAATGTATAATAATACCTTATGAATCAATGCCGCCCTTATTTGGCTCTGCATTAGGCTCTTTGTACAGATTCACTCCATCGTTCTTCCAATGCGGCCCAGCTCATCTGAATTCTGTTGATTCTTCTCTCTCTGTGAATGTGCTCTGGGACACGCTATGATATTTCAGAGGTTTGTGATCTGAAGAGAGGAATTTCAGCTGACAGAAATATAACGCCCTGAAGGTGTAGTTATATTACTAGCTTCCTACCTCCCGCCTGCTTCGTTCATCATTGCTCGAAGTGACAAAACTCTGTCAGTTGTTTTCATGTCATACTTCGGTTTCTCGTAAGAGAAACTTTCTCTCAGCTAGAAACTTGCTTTTCTCTGTTTCCTGTTTTTCACATTGTGATTGTGATTATGCAAGATTACTGAATTAACTGCTTTATTTATAGACCTTTGTCAAAATATCACATGCCAAAGTATGACGAAAATGAGGCTGTATTAAAATACATACTTCAACATACATATTTTGGTAACACTTTACAATAAGGTTACATTTATCAACATTAGTTCACTATATTAGCTAACATTAATTAACAATGAAAAACAATTCTAAAGAATTTATTAATCTTAGTTAATGTTAATTTAAACATTTACTAATACATTATTAACACTAAAAGTTGTATCTGTTATGATTTTTTAATGGACCTGAATTACTGAACTAACCTTAACAAAGATTAATAAATATTGTAACAAATGTATTGCTCATTGTTAGTTAATATTGGTTAATGCATTAACTAATGTTAAATAATGGGACCTTATTGTAATTCACGAATAAAGACCGATTTATACTGATTGAGAAAAATATTAAGAGTGATGTGTCTAAAATATATAATTGGCTTTAATATTGTCAGTGTACTAAGCCTAAACAAAATATTAAAATATGATCTGGAAAATGTTTACTTAGTACAACATTTTCTGCCCACTTTTAGAGTAATGCTCATTTCATTGAATGAAATGAATGTTAGACTAGACATTTCTAATTCGAAATTATTTATATAGTGCATTTCAAAATAAATATTCTAAAGCATTTTCATAACTTTTATTAATATCTTAATATTTGACAGTCCTAAAAATACATTTTCTACGCCCCCTTGTGGCCCCCTGAAACAAAATACTGCTCCACCAGCTACTGTGTGTATCGCTGCACAGCACCCACAGAATAACAATTTTCTATTGTTTACATGTCAGGAACTATATCTTTTAGCAGATGAATGACATTTTTTCAGATCTTGGCCAACAGGTATTATTCATAAATATCTAAATGCTGTGATTGGCCAGTCAGGATCAAGTATCCCACAAAACCCTTTAACCTTGAGTGTATTCACATTTTAGAATGGCTTTTAATACCTTAAATTCACCACCAGCCATCATGCCAATAGAGTTAGTCATACAGTGAAGATCATTCAAATTAGCAGTGTTCACGGCTCCTGTTGTCAAGGTGAACTTTCTTTTTCTTGCACCTCTAGAAATATAACCCCCATCTGTGCATGACTAAGCATGTGTATATGTGTGAGATCCCTTTCATATGCTGTGTTAGACAGAAGTGTGTTCAGGTACATGTCAGAACTTTACCTCATGACTCCACTGAATTGCTTCCAGGCAGAAGCTGAGAGCATTTTAAATATGTATTTTGTATGAAGATGTTACAGATTAATGTAGAGCATTACACAAATATGGTGACCAGATATCCCGTTTTAAGGCCCGTTCACACGAAGAACGATAACTATACAGATAACAGTTTATTATAAGAGCAAGCCGCAGTTATGTCATTTGCCATTTTAAATGCTTGAGATTGTTAATGTTGGGTGGATTTTGATTGGCTGTCAATGTTTTTATCATTCATCAGCTAAAAAAAATTGTTCTGAAAGTGATTGCAGCTATATAATTCCACCGTGTCATTATTGTTATAGTTGTGGTGTTGACTTGCCTATTCTCACGGAATTAGAATGATTAATAAAATGTTATACTTATAGTTATTGTTTTAGCTATCACCCTTGGTCTGAACGGGCCTTTAGCTGGGATTTCACAAGGTGTCCCAAAAATGTCCTGGTTTCAGCTGTCAATTTTTACATTATGGAAAGGTAAATCAGACAACGCAAATCACATAGACACACTGTTATTTGATAAAATATGTCCTGAAGTTAAAGTCTCATTATTATACATGAAAACATATTAATTGTGGAAACTTGTATGTTTAAAAAATGCAATTGGCAATTTAACTGCAAAAAAGCTAAAAGTGATGAGATATATATGTAGGATATATAACCGTATATAGTAACCATAGCGCATTTACTCACAAATCTTAAAGACCCCCTGTGGTGAAAATCAAGTTTTTAATGTTGTTTATATGTCTATGTGGTGTTTTTAATATGCTTTAAGACAAACCATGTGCAAATTCATAAGTCAGCACCATTGCTGAGTATTTTCTCCTTAAAACTGCAGTGCAAAAAAGTCTCAAAAACATGGTACCTTTCAACCAATCACGTCAATGTACAGGTGGGCTTTAGCATATCATCATTACTATGTTGCGAAGCAGGGGAGTCTCAAGAAAAGCCAGGTTATCCCGGTATATTTTTCTGTTGATATGAAAACCTGTGTACATTTAGCAATATAGCGGGTGAATAATATATATGATGTATATTACGATGTTATGATGAACTATATGCCTTTTTCCACTGACGTTCTAAGTTGTTCAAAGCGTTTCTAAGGATACTGATTTTAGAAGGCAGCTGTCTGACGGGAACATGGTTTGTGTAACATTAGCAACACATTATTAGCTGTTTGATAACGTAGTGAAGCCTGGCTAATCATATTAATTACCATTATGTGTCAGACGTCGTACCATTCTGATACATCGACTTGTAGATGAGCCTGTATGAGTGAGTGGAGGCAGTCTCATTTGCATATTCAGGGATCCACGTATACTAAATGAAGCAAGTGTGTAGTTACATTCAAGCTATTTTAAGGCATGAATAATTTTTTTTTCACAGGAAAAAACTTTTAAATATGTAATTTTGGTGATCAAAGATGAGTTTAAAATAAAATTATTAACTACAGGGGAACTTTAAAGTCGCTAGAGGTCGCTTATACAAAACAAAGTCACTTTCACGGAATCATGGGAGTTGTTGTCTTCACCTCTACAGCCGGTGGAAAAGAATCCGACGGGACTCGGGCAGAAATCATGTTCATGGATGAGCTAATGTATTAAAGATTTATTAACGTTACTGCAGTATGAAGCAGGGTGGGGCTGAAAGCCGTTGGAGTGGAACGAGGCCGCTGGATTGAATGCTAATGAAAGACAAGCACGACACACGGCTCGAGAGCAGTGGAGCTTTTATTATGCCGCAGACAACCACCTCCGCTTCTTCTGGTCATGCATATGTGGGGTAACGCAGCGCTGTTTTATCATATTAGATACATTTGAGTGTGTTGAAAGTTATATCATAATGCTACTCTGTGCTTGGCGGCTACTATGAGACACTTGTTGCACACTGCAGTAAGATCGATATTAGGCATGGTAAAACATGGTACTCGCGGTAAATCAAGAAAACAAGATTTAAACAATAAGACTAACTGTTGAGCTATGCAACAATGATTAGTTTTCTGTCGATGAATGTATCCAAACAGTTGCTCACCTGTCTAATAAAACAGATAATATATTAAATCGCTTTGGTGTTTCCATGGTTTCTACAAAATAAAACCGGAAAACGAGGGTAATGCGGGTATGATGTCATTGGTCGGCGACGCATGGACACGGTCCATGTCCTGGTTAAATCTTATTTCTCTGGATTTCAACATTGTTGGAAACTTTGGGATAATGCAAGTACACAAGTCAACAAAATATATAACATTGTTCTAGTGGTTTTTGGATATTTTAATATCCGATATTTTACATATTGTGCCTTTAAGGGGTAGATAACATTTAAAGATATGACTATGTAAAATGATTCATATATACCCAAATGATCTTAAAACAGCACATAAATGCTGAGGAGGGTAATGAGCATTTTGTTCAGCATTGCTGGTTCATGCATTATTAGACCACTGACCAGTAACTCAAACCTGCTGTCGTCGCTGTTCTTGAGAACACAAAACGGCGCCAAAAAGCAAACCATAGTCAGAACATTTTGCTAAAGTTAACAGTTTTCTCTTGCACAAATCTGCAATTGTTCTAGATTTGCTGGAATATTGCCATCCTGGAATGAGGGGTGAAATTCAAGCGGCACCAAACTGAATTCCATCCACCTGCATTCCACCAGATCCAACACTTGGCAGACACACGAACAGTTTATTTGGTGCCAGCCCACAAATGTAATTCACCTGCTCTCAGGAGGAACTGCTTGTCCTTTTCAGACTATCGTTTTAACATTGTTTCCTCCATTTTTAATCGTTCAAGGTCATTAGTCTTTGCAAGTTATAAAGGAAGGAAAAGCAAATCTTAGAAGCTGCACAGCCTGGATACTCATAGTGTATCTGTGTGTTCTTTGTTCCCTGCCTTCATTCCTAGCATGCCTGCTCACAGTGCCAGAGTTATGAAGAGGCTAGAGGAGGTAGAAGAGACTCAAGGTCAAGGTGAGATGATGAGTCATGAGCCATTATAAGAACTGAAAAGAGATTCAGCAGAATTTTATCTCTGCGTCAACCAGGTGGAAGGAGACAAAACAAAACACAAGGTGTGAGAGAGCTGTCAATGGAGAGCTAATCGTGCTTAACAACAAAAGCAGACAGAATTCTTTCCTCATTCACGCCCTAGTATGATGTTTGTTTCTGAGTGATGATGCACAGCTTTTTTGACTTGTCGAAAAATATACTTCCTTAATGCTTCTGAAATCCAGAATGGCTAGCAGTTATTTTAACTTTCGCAAGGGTATGAACAAATTCCATAATTTTTTTTAAGGAGAGCTTTGGCTATCAGCCTATTTTATTAAGTCAACATGGAATCAAAATGTACCCCTTTTTTACTTTATTAATACATTTTCTCTGTGTTATTGTGCATGATTCTTCAGTGCACATTATTCCAGATGACAAAAAAAATGTTGTCTTGGTAATTTGTTCTACCTCTGAAATGACTTTCCTTTATTGTTATGCAATTGTACAGCAATGCAGAGTAAAGGCCTGCTCACAACCACCAACACAAATTCAGTCCGATTTTTGCATTCAATTTGTCTGTTCAGACCAATGTGTAAAAAAGGGCAGACAGGCTGAACGGAAATGCAAATTCATTCTCTGACAGTAGGTGGTGCTTATAGCAAAGCAGAAATACAGTGGTTACCCTGGTTACTACGGTACACAAAGCAACTTTCTGTTTCTAACTCGCTTGTCATGGAGAAGAAAGTCAAACAGTATTTACATGTTTTCAGTCGTTCAGATTTTTAAAATTTGCTATGGTGTTTATCAAGTAACACCAAATACTTCTGGCAAGATTCTGAAGTGTGCATACGATAGACACTTTACTATCCCACGAAGCCACGGGAGAGGATTTGTGAATGGCAGTGAAGTGATGCTGGGAGGTCACATGATAATGACAAAATGACGAATGTAGTATATTCGGATTACATTCATTCTACACACATTCATACTACAAACCCGATTCCAAAAAAGTTGGGACACTGTACAAATTGTGAATAAAAAAGGAATGCAATAATTTACAAATCTCATAAACTTATATTTTATTCACAATAGAATATAGATAACATATCAAATGTTGAAAGTGAGACATTTTGAAATGTCATGCCAAATATTGGCTCATTTTGGATTTCATGAGAGCTACACATTCCAAAAAAGTTGGGACAGGTAGCAATAAGAGGCCGGAAAAATTAAATGTACATATAAGGAACAGCTGGAGGACCAATTTGCAACTTATTAGGTCAATTGGCAACATGATTGGGTATAAAAAGAGCCTCTCAGAGTGGCAGTGTCTCTCAGAAGTCAAGATGGGCAGAGGATCACCAATTCCCCCAATGCTGCGGCGAAAAATAGTGGAGCAATATCAGAAAGGAGTTTCTCAGAGAAAAATTGCAAAGAGTTTGAAGTTATCATCATCTACAGTGCATAATATCATCCAAAGATTCAGAGAATCTGGAACAATCTCTGTGCGTAAGGGTCAAAGCTGGAAAACCATACTGGATGCCCGTGATCTTCGGGCCCTTTGACGGCACTGCATCACATACAGGAATGCTACTGTAATGGAAATCACAACATGGGCTCAGGAATACTTCCAGAAAACATTATCGGTGAACAAAATCCACCGTGCCATTCGCCGTTGCCGGCTAAAACTCTATAGGTCAAAAAAGAAGCCATATCTAAACATGATCCAGAAGCGCAGGCGTTTTCTTTGGGCCAAGGCTCATTTAAAATGGACTGTGGCAAAGTGGAAAACTGTTCTGTGGTCAGACGAATCAAAATTTGAAGTTCTTTTTGGAAAACTGGGACGCCATGTCATCCGGACTAAAGAGGACAAGGACAACCCAAGTTGTTATCAGCGCTCAGTTCAGAAGCCTGCATCTCTGATGGTATGGGGTTGCATGAGTGCGTGTGGCATGGGCAGCTTACACATCTGGAAAGGCACCATCAATGCTGAAAGGTATATCCAAGTTCTAGAACAACATATGCTCCCATCCAGACGTCGTCTCTTTCAGGGAAGACCTTGCATTTTCCAACATGACAATGCCAGACCACATACTGCATCAATTACAACATCATGGCTGCGTAGAAGGATCCGGGTACTGAAATGGCCAGCCTGCAGTCCAGATCTTTCACCCATAGAAAACATTTGGGGCATCATAAAGAGGAAGATGCGACAAAGAAGACCTAAGACAGTTGAGCAACTAGAAGCCTGTATTAGACAAGAATGGGACAACATTCCTATTCCTAAACTTGAGCAACTTGTCTCCTCAGTCCCCAGACGTTTGCAGACTGTTATAAAAAGAAGAGGGGATGCCACACAGTGGTAAACATGGCCTTGTCCCAACTTTTTTGAGATGTGTTGATGCCATGAAATTTGAAATCAACTTATTTTTCCCTTAAAATGATACATTTTCTCAGTTTAAACATTTGATATGTCATCTATGTTGTATTCTGAATAAAATTATTGAAATTTGAAACTTCCACATCATTGCATTCTGTTTTTATTCACAGTTTGTACAGTGTCCCAACTTTTTTGGAATCGGGTTTGTATATAGAACGTACATTTTTAGCGGTCGAGAGTATGGGATTTCTGAAACAGCCATGGTTTAATGTAACAGCACCGGCTCTGAGCATGTTACCAAAAGCTTGACTCTTATTGGTTGGCCAGTTTTCTGCAGAAAAGTTAAGAGTTCTCTCCATAAAAAATGGATGGCATGCAAATGTTTGTGTATGTCTAAACACATTAACATTAAATTAAACATTCATTAAAATTAAAATGTTTATGGCACATCATTTTTGCACCGAATATTCATCTTAGTGTGAACAGGCCTTAATGTCACCATTTCTCTCCTATCATACAGCGGCACACTCCAGTCCATTTTATGTTGGTTTTCCAATTGCCATTAAAACATCAGCAGAAGTACTTTCAGATTTCTGGCAGTATTTTGAGCTTAATGTACTTTTTGTTGGTTTGGGTGCTTTATTTAACACTAAATTCACAATGTATTGTCACTGTATTGAATTCACCCAACCGGATATTCATTAAATTATCTTCTTTTGTGTTGACATAATTTCCATTTTTGGGTGAAATACCCCTTTAAAGTCAAGGCAATGAAGGTTCGAGCTCAATTACATTGAGATGAATATGAAGACCCAAAAAATAAAATGAAGTGTCGCCCACATTACAGAAGTAAACTGACTTGTGGATGCTGTATCATGTCAACTTCAACTACAGCATGTACTGCTGTGCAAAGAATACATTTACTGGCATAGCGACTGGATTATTCCATCTCCAATGTTATTCACAGAACTAAACAAAGAGATATGGAGGTCGAAAGGTCATGGGCCGTCTGCCATGACAACAGGAAATGTCCCCATACCGTTATCTGGCTTCACAGCAGCAAAGTGTGGGTGTGTCAGCACCCCTTGTTGAGGTTGTGTGTGTTTGTTGGACAGTTGGGTGTAACCATCATGACCCAGACTGAGGTCAGAGAACTTATTCATGACCTTGGCAGCTTCTTTTAGACTCACCTCATTCCTGTACTTTCTCTCTAGAGCTATAAACTCCAATTTCATCCATTAAAGCTGTCTGAGTGTCCTTGTTTCACTGCACCAACATTATGGCCACAGCAAAAATTAAACAGTACAGCTAAGAGGTTCAGCTCTCAGATAATGTATTAAAGCTAGGCTATGTAAAATCTTATTGCAAAGGGATTGGCAACTTTTTATCCCACGATTTACCCCACTTATCTTGACTTTAAAAGAGGTGTGTGAGAAGTGTGCCTTAGTCTCCCTGACAGGTTTGTGGTAATAAGAACCAAGACTTAATGCTTTCTTATGTAAATGTAAGTTCATAAGCTATCAGTGAGCTGCCTGGTTATGTTCATGCACAGGCTGGCAGAGGGTGAGAGAGCTTTTGTTGGAGTAAACGGTGAAAGCAATATGTGTATCAACAGGTGTATCGATTACTGTGAGTTACATAATGAAAAAAACAAACACTGAGACACATGAGACAACTTGGCTGATTGGGACTTGTAGGCGAAAGATGCACAGAAAATGTAGAAGTTTGCATTTTAAAGAGTTAATATACAGAATGAAAAGTTTAAAATGCACTACATTTCAAAACAATGTATCACGGTTTCTACAAAAATATTAAAGGGATAGTTCACCCAAAAATGAAAATTATCCCATAATGTACTCATCCTCAAGTCATCCTAGGTGTATATGACATTCTTCTTTCAGACGAATACAATCAGAGTTATATTAAAAAATGTCCTGGCTAATCCAAGCATTATAATGGCAGTAAATGGCAGCCCAAAATTTGAAGCCCAAAAAAGTGCATCCATCCATTATAAAAGTAATCCACACGGCTCCGAGGGGTTAATAAAGGCGAACTGATGGGTTTGTGTAAGAAAAATATCCATCTTTAAAACTTTATAAAGTAAAATATCTAGCTTCAGGCGGACCGCCTTCCGTATTCAACTTGAAGAAAGTGTAACGCCTCTCGCAGTTCAAAACGCTTATGCTACGTCCGACATCATCGTCGCGCCAGTTACGCTCTTTTCGTAAGTTGAATATGGAAGGCCGTCTGCCGGAAGCTAGATATTTTACTTTATAACATGTTAAATATGGATATTTTTCTTATAAAAACCCATCGATTCGCTTCAGAAGGCCTTTATTAACCCCTCAGAACCGTGTGGATTACTTTTATAATGGATGGATGCACTTTTTTTGGCTTCAAATTTTGGGCTGCCATTTACTGCCATTATAATGCTTGGAAGAGCCAGGAATTTTTTTAATATAACTCCGATTGTATTTGTCTGAAAGAAGTTTGTCATTTACACCTAGGATGGCTTGAGGGTGAGTAAATCATGAGCTAATTTTCATTTTTGGGTGAACTATCCCTTTAAGCAGCACAACTGTTTTCAATGTTGATTATAAGAAGAAATATTTCTTGAGCAGCAAATCAGCACATTATAATGATTTCTGGAGGATCATGTGACACTGAAGACTGGAGTAATGATGCTTATATTTTAAAACATATTTAAATAGAAAACAGTTATTTTAAATTGTATAACTATTTCAAAATATTACTGTTTTTACTGTGTTTTGGTCAAATAAATGCAGCCTTGGTAAGCAAGAGACTTCTTTCAAAAACATTTAAAAAAATCTTACAAACCCCAAACTTTTGAACAGTAATCAACATAAATGTATCTGTGCGTCTCATGTTTGCTGAAAAAGTGCACAGCTAAAACAAAATTACTGAACATATTTTAGGCCACTATTTTTCATACTCATCATCAGACCCACATGGAATCTACTTTTTCTGTGGAATTGGATTTGGATTTACATGTGGTAAAATATGTTGAACAGAGCAGATGATACTAGACTCTTATTGGTAGTTGAAAGCACTATCAAATTAATTCCAAACTAATTCATTATTAAAAATGAATGCACACTTGAGTTGGTAATGCGGCCATGACACAAAGCAGAATAGCTGTAACACTTCAGGGTGCATTAATATTCAATTAATTCACCAGTCAATAACCCTTCTACAGTTAGCACATGTGTGTTTATCTCGATATTTTTCTGCACTAAAATGAGAGTCAAACTACTTCCTTACAATACTGGTGATCCTGCTTACAAACACTGTTTACAGAATTTATTTAGTGGTCATTATATAAAAATATTTGATTGCCAAAAGCTGAGATCGACCAATCAGAATCAAGCACTGCAGAGAGCTAATATATTTAGGCTATTAAATGATCATGCAAATGTAGAACTTTGTGAAGGACAAGTGCTCCAATTTTGAGGAAATCTGTGGTTACAGATTCTGTAAAGGCCTACTTATCACAATCTTCTCAGAAAAACTAAATATACATGTGAAAATGTCATCATATTCCTTTATCTTTATCAGTTTTAACCCATATGCCTATCACAATTTCTTCAACCGTTCTCTGAATTCTCTGGGCAGAGAAGCGCTCAGAACATTAAATTGCTGTCTTTTGTCACTCTGTTCTTTCATGTTTCTGTGACGTGCGCTGGGATGTATATCAGTGTCTCCAAACGCCATTAAACATTCACATGTTCTTTATTTCACAGCTATTACGGTAGGCTCATGTTTCATTCAACCCTTCTCTGACCACAAGTCATCATTCTACGTTGGCAATCGAGATCATCGTTAACAGATGTCTGGCCTTCACAATATAAATGACCAGTTGAGTAAAATCAGCCCTGTTCTTCATTTGTTTTCTCCATTATGCTTGTGATAAGAGTCCCACCTGTTTTTTCAACTACAGACTCTTTTGATATAAAAGAAAACTAACAATTCACATTTTTCTTTTTGTTATACAATATGAAAGTCACATTAGGTTTTTAAGTCACATTAAGTTTTTACCATACCTTTATTACTTATTTTTGTTTCTTTTAAAATATAAATTTTGCTGCTTTGCACTTGTCGCAAATACTGTTTTACGTAAAAAAAACCTGAAAAAATTAAATAATATCATATTATATTTTAAAAACTATGATAATACTATATAAATGGAAATTAGCATAAGCAAGACAAAGACAATTTCCAAAATGTTTAAAATGCCACCGTCAGTAAAGACAATCCTTATTTTGAAATTTGATAGAAATAATGGTTACACTTTAGATTAGGGTCCAATTCTTTTGCCTCTATAAACTCCTAATTACTGCTTATTTATAGTTAGTAAGTTAAGTTTAAGTATTGGATAGGATTAAGGGATGTAGAATATTGTCATGCAGAATAAGGCATTAATATGTGCTTTATAAGTACTAATAAACAGCCAATATCCTAATATGCATGCTAATAAGCAACTAGTTTATAGTCAGAATTGGACCCTAAATTAAAGTGTTACCAAAATAATAAAAAAATTATTATTTTCTAAGGCATATGCTCTTTTGAAAGCAAGTGCACTTATTTGTATAAAAATCTTAAAAGAATTGTTTTAATTGTACATTCAGATAATGTAATAGCCTATTAATGAAATAAAAGGCCATTTAAAGGGATAGTTCACCCAGAAATGAAGATTCTGTCATAATTTACTTACCCTCAAGTTGTTTCAAACCTGTATGAATTTCTTTCTCCTGCTGAACACAAAAGAAGATATTTTGAAGAATATGGGTACAAACAGTTGATGAGCCCCAATGACTTCCATAGTATGAAAAAAAAGTAAATGGGGCCCATAAACTGTTTGGTTACTGAAATTCTTCAAAATATCTTCTTTTGTGTTCAGCAGAAGAAATAAATCCATACAGGTTTGAAACAACTTGAGGTATCAATTTAAAGCATATTCAACTAATTAAAGCAAGTTCAACTAATTGCATCATTTAATATAAATTTAAACATGCATTTACATATCCACGAGGTAAAAGTGGCCACAGCTGAAGAGGCACCCAAAGCTTTCTCTGACTAGTTTGGTCGAAGTGAGACACAGTGATTCTCCTCTCTCACTTGTGTGATAAGGGATCAATGTTTAATGTGTCTATGTTTTGAGTTAGAGGGTATCCCATGCACAGTGATCTCACCCCGTAAAAAGCTTCCGGAACTGACAGAGCGCACTGGGTGGAGGGATAGTGGAGGACAGATAGAGGCTGAGCTCAGTCAAACAGGAATGACGCAAGAAGTTAGTGCTGCACTGCTGAGCCCCTAAGCCCAGAAATGTCCTGAATCAGGACAGCCAAACTTGTTTGGGGAAGGGCCCACAAGAAGCAGCCTGTCCCAAATCCCAAAGATTTACATTGAAAGAGGAACCTGAGCCGTATATAGACCAGAATATCTTGTGAGTGAGTTATTTTGACATGACCAGTAATCACCTAGCATCTCCCTAGCAGTGTCCTAACAACCAATTACAGCACCCAAGAAACTGCCTAGCAATGTGCTAAATGTGTTAGCAACCAGATACAAACACCCACTCATATTTCTGTACAGTAAATGTAATATACTTGTGAAAACTGAATGTAATGTTTTCGGAAACTGCAATTAAATGAACATAAAATATATAGTATAAAATATACTACTTTAATGTCATTTCTATTGAAACGTCTGTGTAGGCTATTTAAATATATTTTAATTGCACATTGATGTAGTTGCAATTTAGTACATTCAAAATATATTAATTTTAAATGTAATATCGTAACACACTACAGTTAAAATTATAATCAAAAAAGTTACATGTGCTTTAGTACTGTATGTTAGTGAACACATCACAATAAGTGATTTTAAATACTTTTAAGCAAAACTTTCAATTTGACGTTATTACAAAGTGCACTTTTAAAAGTGTATTTAAGTGTGTTAAGAAACAGCCATTAAAGCGGCACTCTGTTATTTCATTATATTAGGATTATACTATTTTTTTTAAATATACTTTTAAGATTTGAAGTACTCTACAAATGCACATTCAGTACAGTTAAGTGCTTTTTTTCCACAAGGGTTTGGAGACTGTGAAAACAGAGGTTAAAAAGAGATTGTAAGGCAAAGTAAAGGGGTGTAATTTAAAAAAAGCATTTCAGAAAAATACCCCCTCAGTCATTTTTCAATAACACAGCATGTGTCTCATCTCACAGACCTTTCCACACTTTGGCTTTGTCTCCCTTCCATGAAGACCAGAAAAGGCTATAAAACGTAGAGTCTAAAGACTAGAAGACTCTGAATGACATGTTATTCACAGAGCATGACCAGCTAAAATCCCAAGTGTTAACTCAGACTCTGGCAACTCACAGTCTACATGCTTTTTCGGTGTAACAGAGGGAGTGTGAGACTTGTGGGGGCAGGAAGAGAAAAATCTAGAATCCGAGTCTTTTAAAATAGTCTTTTGCTCCTCTGGTTGGACCGCTACATAAAAGTGGTCCAGCAGGTTTTAAAAAGTCAGTGTCCAACAGGACCTCAGGGACCGGATTTGCAAACTTTCCCAAGACCACTTAGCATATGGTTGGGGATATAATACTGAACATAGTGTCCATTATTGTTTATGCAATCTTAGATTCCACAAAGGGTTTTATAAGCAGATGTCACATGGCAGAGATCCTCAATCCTCTTCCTGGAGGTCTTCATGTAGAGTCTAGTTCCAGCACATTCTCTCTAACTTTCAATTTATTTTTAAGGCAGCTGATATGGTATTCTTGTGATTGATAGGGAGTTTCAAAGGGGTTTCTGTGGGTGGTTGCTAAGGTGTTGCAAGGTTTGTGCTAGGGTCTTGTTGGTGGAGTGCTAGCTTGTTGTGGGTGATAGCTAGGTGATTGCTAGGATGTTCCCAGGAAGTTCTGGTGGTTGCTAGAGTGTTTCTAAGTGGTTTCCAGGTTTTTACTCAAGTGTAGGGTGTTAGGGTGTTGCTAGCTTGTTGTGGATGGTTGCTTGGGCGATAATAGGATGTTGCTAGGGCATTGCCAGGAAGTTATAAGTGGTTGCTAGCATGTTGCAAGGTGATTGCTAGTGTATTCTCAGGAAGTTCTGAGTGGTCGCTCTTACTAAGTAGGTTATTGCTAGCTTGTTTTGGATGGTTGCTTGGGTGTTGATGGTTTTTGCTAGGAAGTTCTGGGTGGTTTCTAGGGTGCTGCTAGGTGATTGCTGTGTTCTAGCTATGGTAGTTACGGGTGGCTGCTAGGGTGTTGCTAGGTGTTTGTCATATTGTTCCCAGGAAGTACTGGGTGGTTGCTAGGGTTTTTAGGATTTTGCTAGCTTGTTGTGGTTGTTTGCTTGGGCGATGATAACATGTTGCTAGGGCATTGCTAGGAAGTTCTGGGTGGTTGCTAGGGTGTTGCTAGGTGATTGCTGTGTTCTAGCTATGGTTTTGCTATTGGCTTTTTAGGTGTCGTAAAAAGAATTCAAATTGATTAAACAGATATAGATACATATATAACAGTCATCCGTCAACTCCCAGATAGCAATGTGACATTGATTCAATGTTGAAATTCCATCAGAATCATCATTTTGGTTGAGGCTGAAATTTCAATGCTAAATAATATTGGATCAATGTTGAAAATTCGATGCTAAAAAATATTGGACCAATGTTGAAAATTCAATGCTAAATAATATTGGATCAATGTTGATAATTCCATGCTTTTCAGTGTTGAAAAGACAAACATTGAATCAATGTTGATTTTTGGTCATCTTAATTCTCCACTGGTGAGGCTTACACCGTGTCCTAACTACACTAAGATAAAAGGTATCTTTTCCATGTTAATTAGTTTTTGTCCTAACCAGCAACACGCGATGATTCTATTTTAGAAACGGTTTCTATTTCTGCGACGTCGCGGCTGGAATAACACAAAACATGGCAATGATAATCTCAGGTAGTGTTTATGTGCTTTATTTAATGTTAAAAGCGTGTAATGTGACTTTGAATATAATTTAGTGCTCCCAGCGTTGTAACGTAGTCAGACTAAAAGCAACAATGGATAATTCACCTCAGATCTTGAAATTAAACAAATGGAAACAAGAACGTTCAAACTGTGAACAAACAAGTATATTCTATAACAAAGATTGTTTTAGTAACTCAGTATGTATTTTAGTAATGTTTAAATGGTGTAATATTTGTGAATTTGATTATGTAGGCTACTTATACATTTCCTAGCGAGTGCCGTCAAGATTAATCTCCAAGTAAATTATAGGTCTCTGCAGGATAGTAATAGGAGTTACTAGATCAGTGGGCGAGGCCATAAACAGAGGGGCGTTTTTCACTGTGTTACCTGATTTGCCCATATCACAGTGTGGGTAGGGTTTAGGGGTGGGGTCGGGTGAAGGGGATCATTTTCATTACATGGTTTATAAACACCCATCAGTTTGAAAACCCACAAATTTAGAAACGCCCACTTTTGTTAACATTCACATAGTAGTAGTAGTAGTAATGTTTTCAAAACTCCCCCATCATGGAAAACGTCTCCAACCCTCTAAAGTTGGCTAGCTACACTGTAAAAAGTGAATATTACTATAACTATAGTATATATTATTACTATAAATTATACTATACTATATATTACTATAACTATCTGAGTCTATTTAATTTGTCTTTCTGCTTTCCGAATTGTAACTTAGTATTGTACACTCTTTCTAAACACATAGAAATTCACAAATACTCACTTGCAGCCAACGTACAATTTCCCTTTAAGGACCGCGCGTCAGAAGTTTCTCTGACGTGACGTCACGCACGAGCATCTTGAACTTTCTGCTAAACGATATTCTCCCCGGACTTGGATGAAAGGTAGGTTTATCTTGGAAATTTGCTTTAATTAATATACTCGATAATGCAACGTTTGAACGTATGTTTTAGAGTTACTTAACGTAGTTTGTGAACATGGATACTAACGGAATCGTAATTAACTGAATTATTGAATTTGCACGACCGTTTGCGATTGGCTATACAGGTTAGGGCCAAGCTACGTTACTGAAGATGTTCTATTTATACAAGATGTTGCCTTTACTCGTTTGTTTTATAGAAATGTATTCAGTTTGGACCTTGGAAGTATATGTATAACATATTTTTTAAATAAATGCCTCCTTTACCGTGTATGCAGCACGAGAAATTTGAAACATTGACTTTAAAGTAATGTTTGTCTGATCTTTTATTTGTCTTGAAATGATAAATCTGATTTATTCATCTATTTGTTAGCCCAAAATAATGATGAATGACGAAATCCTGATTTTTTTTTTTAATAGTAGAAAGAGTATTTACACAACTAATTAATTGACCAGTAGCAAACAATTTTAGACCACTTATAAATACTGCATAATTTCTTCTCTCCTTAGGATTTAAAGCTTTTCTATGTTGTTTGACGACTGAGGACATTTTGCAATTCATGGTAAGTAATTTCTGTAAAACCTGCTATAACTGTTAATAGATAATATTGATGACTACTGTTGGATATGTTTGAGTAAAATCCATGTTGTCTATTGACTTGCATGTTATCCTCATTAACAAACTTTAGACTTGGATAGACTATCAGCTAAAATCTTCTTTACATTTCTGCTGAAGGAAAAAAAGAAACCTGCATCTTGGATGGCCTGAAGGTGAGTAAATTAACATCAAATTAAAATTTTTGGGTGAACTATCCCTTTGATCTAGAATAATTAAATATGGGTGTAAAGATAACTTATGATTTGTTGATATATCAGTGCCATTGTTTTGTCTCAAGATGCACATCAGTAATGTTTTTTAAGGCATGTTTATAGAAGCTACTTAAATGTCCTAAAGCATAATCCTGACATAATCTAAGCCCTGTCTGTGAAACCAGGCCTAAATGTTGAGTCACCATGAAATGCCATTTTAGAGCCACTTGTTTTTCCTGAATGTGATGTTAATTCCTATTGAAACTGTGGGGGCATAAATAAACACATTTGCACGTAAACTGAAGGAAGTTGTTTACTTTGAGTGACTCTTTGATTCAAAACCATATTAATTGCAGCCCTATGTGGTTTTTGATTGAAAAAAACAGATAATTAACTGCCATAGAATCCTGCTGTACATAAAGCAAGATTGATTTGATATTGTTTTTATGTTGATTCAATGTTAAATAAGTGATTTAGTTAAGGTTGAAAAAATATTGATTTTATGTCCATCTTGATCTATTTTTCATCGTTGAAATAACATTATTTCAGGGTGCAAACCTGATGAAAAATCAATGTTAAATTTCAACATTGATTCAATGATAATTTGGCTGATGCGTTAACATTGATTCAGTGTTGATTCAGTGTTGGTCTGCTATCTGGGCTGTGGAAAAGTGAATTCAGAGATATCACACACAATAATTGACGGATGATACAGTACTAAATATGACAATTTCTATAATGTAGCACTCAAACTGATACCATAACAAAAGCATTTACAACACCATAAATCATGGTACATCAATGCTGTCTTTGCAGTGGAAAAGTTGAGCCCAAAAAGAAATGTGAAAAAGAAAGGCAAAAAGAAACAGCAATAAACAGATAAACCATTCCAGAGAAGACTTGTCCTTGTTATTGTAGCCTAATCCTGCTTGAATAAATGATTTCCCAGCGATAACCATTCAAATAGTACAAAAAAGAAGAAATTCCATGTTCAAGGTATGGACAGACTGGCACCAGAGAGCTTGGCTAAAATCAAACTGTATCGTATTGTGAATCCTTTTAATCTATGTTATCAAAATCACACATCTTTCTGATGTCATCAACTAATCCAAATCTTTAAAAACAAACCAGTAATATGCATTCCAACAGGTTATGAATGTCTGCATTTTTATAGGTACTGAAGCAGGAAAAGAGTTTTTGCTTACCTTTAGAGGCTTCACTACTGGCATGAATCTGCTTGGCTGTAGCGCTCTCTCCAGACCGTCCACATGGACCTCCTGACCTAGTTTGCCCATTGCTGACACTCCTCTTGCATTTGCTGCCCTTGAACCAGCTAAAAGCCCGACCCAAGGATGAACCCCGTTTCTTCTTACTGGCCTGCAGGGCCAGGATCTCAGTAATGTCCTTGGGCACCAGATCTCCTGTAGAGCTGCTCCTGGACATCCTGAGACCAATGACCACCGATCTCTGACCCAACTGCTCTTGTAATCCACTCAAAACACCTGCCTCAACATTTAAAGTGAAAGAAGTATTTTAAAAAATGGCATGTGGCTCAATGACACATAAGACACGAAGATTAAGAAAATATATTTTTAAAATCTAGTTTACAACATGTACTTAGAAATGTGTTTCATATGGTTTTGAAAAACGTTATGAACCATTTTCTCAATTGTCTCCAAAAATTCTCGATTGTCACATTTAAATTACTGCCATGAATTACTACTTCATAAACATCTGTACGTTTTTGGGCAGTTGCACCACATGACATTTTACCTGAACTTGCATGCCATAAAATTATCTGATATTATCTGATATTGACAGTCATGAGAGTCCTTATGATAAAATGTCCTGTTTTAATGCTTTTTCTATATGTTGTTTGCACCACATGACTTTGGTGGATGAAAGCTTTAAAAATATCAATAAGCAACAAAGCAGTTTTGTTAAAATATTTTTTTTCTAACAAATAGCAAACCTTATTCCTAACCCTAACTATTAACTACCCATAAAATCAGACCGGTTTAAAATAATGTTTAATCTCCAATCTTAGTCCTAACCCAAAAATCTGTTGTTTGGAATGTTGTTCCAGAACAAGGAACATGCCCTATTGATCCAGAAACGTGCCCTACTTGGCAAAATCACAGACATGAAGTTATCAAAATCAATTGGAGTACACTTGTTGCAGGTCCAAACCCTCCCGAGCAAACCTGGGTTAAGGGCACAATGTGGTGATTGAACCCACAATGTTTTAATTACCAGCCCAGATCTTTAACTATTACGCCACACTTCTGCGTAGTAGAAGAAATGACCTGAAGTCAGCAGCCAGTTCAGCTACCGTGTTTATATCAGGTGTACCCATAGAAACAGGGAAATCTGAGTAAAGTTACAATTACTCCCTCTCCAAAGATGCCTTACATGTGTTTTGTATCAGGTACTTGCAAGTCCCGTTTCAGCATTTACGTGCAAATGTAGCGTCTACACCCTCATTCCCTGAAAACCTTTATTCTCGCTAAGCCTTCTAATCTTAGTCATGGTGCAAAAACTGGAGGTATGAGAGACAAAACAAACGTAGAAGAGAGTGTGAAGGGGGGAAAAATGCTACCTCATGCAAAAGCAGGCAGTGAAGAGTTC
The DNA here is from genome assembly GCA_039654105.1 of Coreius guichenoti. Classification (NCBI taxonomy): domain Eukaryota; kingdom Metazoa; phylum Chordata; class Actinopteri; order Cypriniformes; family Gobionidae; genus Coreius; species Coreius guichenoti. The sequence goes on from CM077184.1 coordinate 27,746,750, forward strand.
CTCTCTCTCTGAGGAAATATGCAGAAGTAAACTCGTAAGTAAACCCCTTCGGACGCCCCAATGCTGTAATTTGACCAGCAACAAAACCTCTGGATGCAGTAACACATACACTCCCAAATACACATGCAAGGGGATACTCACAAACCCAAACTCAAACACACCATCACAACTTATCAACTTAGAAAACTACAACTTGCAACTAAAAACAGTTGTCACATTCACAAACACACATTTTTATGTAGCTACAAGCGCACAAAAACACCAGAGGGTGCCTTACTTTTCTTTCTTGCGTCCTTTTGTCCGTGTTTCTCAGTGTGTCTTGTCTTTGCTGCAGTGCTGTATTGTACTGTTTATTCAGCTCTTTTTGGGTGAGTGGAGCTCCATGCTGGTCAGTCCTCCCCCTCCTGTCTGTTTGAGTCGTTGGTCACCATTCAGCGCAGTGCGGAGAGGAACTGCAATTCACACGTGTATTCCACCCAACTATTTCACAGTGACAAACTGGCCCCTTCCCTCCCTGACTCTCTCCTCCTCTTATCTCTCTCTTTCTCACGCCCTCACCACAATGTACACACCGTTTTACTCCGCTCCACCTTCACTTATCGCACTTAGACATCGTCTATCCACTCCTCCTGTTTCTCTTCCCTATGCACTGTTGGTTTTGTTAACGGTCTCATCCTAATCAGAGGTGATGGAGAGACACCATCCTGTCCCGCCTTTGGTTTAGAAGCACTGGCATGGAGCCAAAGGGCTAATCATTGTGTCCGACATACGAAAAACAGACAAGCGCTGCACATGCCACGTTCATTATGAGCTACAGGTGATTTATGGGCTCTGAAACCTGAGATGTTGCATGTCTTCTGACATGATTGACAAGCTTAGAGGCATGTAGACTCTGCAGAGTGAGTCTAAAAGTAAAGGAAGAAACTAAAATGAGTGAAAATGTCTCATTTTTGGTCTGTCGCATGCATTGTATAACATATATTGGATCATAAAAGCATTTGGAGATTTCAGCCACACTTATGAAAGTATGGATTTCATTACATCAGATAACAAAACAACAAATCAAGTGCCATTTATTGTAAAGACAGTCAGCACAAGCACATCTTTCAAGTAAAACAAACCCTTAAATGCATGAATGTTTCGCCAATCATTATTACATATTCGGGTCTTTAGCGACCCGGATCTCTACCTGTCGTAATATAAAACTCTCCTGATATTAGAGTAACAATTACAGAAGAATAAAATAAAGCATATTTTATTAACTTTTGGAGTTTGGAAGGGTTCAGTTTCAGCAGATGTTTTATACCATCATACTGTCATTGTCAGAGCTCATTTCCCAGTACATTCCGCATCTCTTCATATTCGTGAGCTCAAACCTATTCCCCAAAGTATCATTTTCAACAAATTCAAAATCAATATTTTGATCAGCTTTTTCACTAGATCCACCATCAAGTGACAGTAACAGTAATATTTGATTGCGTTCAGTAAATCAGTAAGCTCTGCAGTAAATCACTGAGCCATTTCAAGTTTTGCTGATGATACTTCCTATTCTTTTGTTTTCTGCCTGCATAACTATGAGTGAAACGTCACGTCATCATTATGTTTTAGACATTGCCACCTTGTGGAATAAATGTGAATTGCACTTATTCAGTCATCAAAGATTCAATTATTGTTGCGCAGAATAAATATACTTACACTGATACACACCTTGGGTCGTTAGCGACCCACAATTTCTACAAAAATGAATGGGAAACAGGCATTCTATTTTATTATTTTTTCTTGTTATATTTTTTATAATGAATTGATTGAGGAATACTAAGAAGGTTGATGTCAAACTTTAAAAAATGAATGACGAGGAGGGTAGTGAATGATGTCCCGTGTCACTAAAAACTATCATTTTGAACAAATTCAAAATCAATATTTTGATCGCTGACAGCTTCTTCACTAGATCCACCATTAAGTGACAGTGACAGTAATATTAGATTGCGTTCAGTACTTGCTCTGCAGTAAATCACTGAGCCATTTCAAGTTTTGCTGATGATACTTCCTATTCTTTTGTTTTCTGCCTGCATAACTATGAGTGAAACGTCACGTCATCGTTATGTTTTAGACGTTGCCACCTTGTGGAATAAATGTGAATTGCCCTTATTCAGTCATCAAAGATTTAATTATTGTTGTGCAGAATAAATATACTTACACTGATACACACCTCGGGTTGTTAGCGACCCACAATTTTTACAAGACCCGAGGTATGCGTTTAAGGGTTAAATGATAAGACAAATGTATCTGGATGCTTTGTGATTGTGAAAGTGTTTAGGATTATTATCTTTAAATAAAAAACTCAAATTAAAACTAAAACCATTAAAAATATATACATTTCCGTTACTTGAAATAAAATGAAAATTAACTGAAATAAAATAAAATATGAAAAAGTTAAACTTATTTTATTTCAGCTAGCTGCCAATGCATCATTTCCCATTTTCTTTTAGTTTAACTTGAAGAACTAAAATAACTACAACTAAAACAAATAAAAATAAAATCTATATATATATATATATATATAAAAACTAAAACTACTCAAATTGACAAAAGCACACAACAAAATGATTAAAACTTAATATTTAATTAATAAAAAAAACAATGGTATAGCATTGATACTAATATAACACTGGGTTACTCAGTTAGGAGGCCTGTGTGAAACATAATGGGATACATCCACTAAAATTCACTTTGAGACCAGCTGGTTAAAATAAGGTCAGTTGTAAGAAACTGTCTAGGACTACATGGTTACAGATGCCATATTTTTTTTTTTACATATTGTATTCACTAACATAGTGACATCCATATATTTTAAAGAGTGGCTTAAGTGTCCAAATAATTTTGGGGGGCACTGTCTACCTTAATGAGGTCTTGTAACCAATGTCAAAGGTTAGATGAGGGTATGTGCAGGGACTTGTCTATTTTAGTAGCTCCTTAACCTCTAGCGGTGTTTATCCCTCTTTTAGGAATTTTCCCTTGAACTCTGAGGGCTTGGTTGTCGTGAATTCGCTATTTTTGTCTTTCGAAGTCACAGAAAGAAGGCTAAGAATAGCGGAGCTAATAGTGATGTCATGTCCCGTGGGAATCGGTGGCAAGGGATCTGTTACCGGGCTCATCTGGTTTCATTTTGCATCCTGGCTGACGGTGAGCTAACTCAAGAGACGTGAGCGCTGCCACTCTGACAACATACTCTGAGATGATGTTTCCTGTCTTTTGCTAATGGTTTCATGTTTATTGTATGGACTAGTAGCATATTTAATAACTCATTATCCTAATGTTTAAGGATAGTCATTCTTTGGAATTAGAAACAACAAATGAAAATGTATGTACAGTACCATTCAAAAGATTAAAGATGCAAAAGATAAAAGATTAAAGATGCAAAAAAAAAAATGCATCACAGTTTCCACAAAAATATTAAGCAGGACAACTGTTTTTTTAATATTGATAATAATAAGAAATGTTCTTAAAGCACCAAATCAGTATATTAGAATGATTTCGGAAGGATCATGTGATGCTGAAGACTGGAGAAATTGCTGCTGAAAATTCAGCTTTGATATCACAGGAATAAATTACCTTTAAAAAAAGTTTTTGTTTTAAATAGTTGAATGTTACTGTTTTTACCTATAGAATACACAAAAATATTTGTATTAGTACTAATACAAATATTTTTAAGTATTCTATATCTAGTACCACAATTGTATTGTGCATTTACAACTATTATTAATTTCATTATTTACTAGTATATTTGAATGAGGTAATCTACCATTGGATATTTTATTTTTTAGCATTAATCTCATCAGTCTTGAATGAATTTGCTCTACCTGATTCATTCATGCTGCTGTGAACTGTGAGGCTCTTGATTTGTCCTGTCGGATTCATCAGAGATGTGTCAGTGTTCTGTCAATATTTACTTGAGAGTCTCACAAACGATCCGATTTTAAGTTCCTTTTATGTAAAACCTTAAGAGAGACAACAAACAATCATTGTCTTAGAAATTACAGTATATTATTACAACCTCAGCAAAGAAATAAAGCCTTATTGTCTGGTACCTTCCTGAATTTTATTTAATGTGTTGTCAATGTATTTTCCACCACACCATGGCCATTTACAGGAGAATTTAGTGACTTCAAATGTAAACAGAGATAAGGGAGACGTGTGTCAGGATACCAGGACGACTCAATATGCTCTGTAAACACAAGACTGCTTATTCTCAGAGCTTGTTTGACTTTCTTTCTGCTTTGAAAAGCACAGATGGAGAACCTCGGCCCCTGGCCTCTTTCCTTGCACTGGGTTGGACCAGATATGGTCCAGTAAATCAGCACTATCTAGGGATCACAATCTGGATCTCTTTTTCTTTGGTCATGGAGTGAAGATAAATGAACAGACAACCGCAGATTGCAATCAGACATGATCATTAACCTTTGCAGGACCACAGAGTTCATGTGTCGCTTAAAACAAGGCTAAAAGATGGCATGGATGTTCTGTCCTCATTGTACGAGAGAGAGCGAGAGAGAGAAGACTTGTGGGGGATTGGGTGGGGTTACTGTGACTCAGACTTAAATTCAGTCTCTCCGAACACATTGAAATGTTTAAATGTTGCTATAGCAACTATGGAGATTCTCATTCTTTTGCCTTCACAAAAGCCTCAGTGTTTTATTGTGAAAGTATGTAGCTCAAGCAGCGGGTATATTTCGAGTAGTACTATACACAATCATTTACCACTAGAAGACACTCAACCTTGCCAGATTCTTTGATCGTTGGATTGCATTGGGAAAATGAAACATTTCCTCATTCTCAACAAGATAAATCAAGCCTTACTCATGGTTACCAAGAGTAGCTTTGTGAAAAACATTTATATTTAGTTTTAATCAAAGGAGGAAAGTACAAGCAATTTATCATACAGAAGCCAACAATATTATTAACTTTATTATATTATAACTTTATTATATGTTATAATGGGATGAGTTGCTTCATGCAGTGTTGCTAGCTTCCAATGTAGACATACAGTATGCCTCCACTTACATCCATCAGTTTCAAAACATGGGTTCGATTCCCAGGCTAGGTTCCCAAGCATAAAACTGATAGTATGTATGCATTTAATGCAATCTAAATCACTTTAGATAAAAGTGTCTGCCAAATGCATAAATGTAAATGTTAACAAATGAACAAGTGTATTGTGTACATTCATTAGTGACGATGTACATTACAGGAGTTACGAGTTAATGTGGTTATAAGCACAGCTGCAGTTCAGCTCCAATCTGTGAAAGCTTGTTCCACCAGAGAAGAATACGTCTAACACTACCCTTAGGTTCCTGTTCTGACTACACAGCTGTGATGAATATCCTAACAATTCGTCTATGCTGTCTGCCAACCGACAAGCATTCATGGTAGTCATGGATTTTTAAAGGCCTTGAGTTGTTTTTCTCCTTCCGTGTCTTTTCAAGCTGTGAAGCTCTGAAAACTGTAAAACATTTCAAAGCTGTAAAACTTCAAATCCTTAACCAGTGTTTGTTTAATAACGCTTCTCTCAGATATTTAGATCTGAAGAACATGCTCATGTTCAACTCATGTAGTAAACTGGGTTCATTTCATAAGGTAGGAAGATTAATTTTTTATTTTTTATTTTTTTCACATTGGAAAAAACTCCATCCACAGAAATTAGCTGGTAGCATGTATCCAAAAGTTCACAGACTGGTTGTAGACAGTAAAAGGATTTAGACAAATTTACAGGGGTGTATTTCCCGTACAGACCCCTATACACTCACGGCGAAGTTCATTTTCTAATCTTCGTTTAGGGGTAAAACGAAGTTCAAAATACATGACCAGGGATATACTGTTATCAAACATCTGATGCCGCCCACACTGCTGAGAGTGGTTTTAGATATATATATATACGTGCTGCACGCTTTCCTCTCAATGCTTTGGTAAGTTGTTTCGAACTTCATTTTGGCCTGATTTTGTTTGATCAGTGATTGATTTTATTCAGTTATTTGATTTTGCTTTAAGTATATCGGGGCCATACAACGACGTAACTTACTGCTTAACTACCATAGTACGATGCATCGTTGAAGAAATCAACTTGCTAGTCACGAATGTTTCTCGAAACCGTATTGTCCCAAATTTGTCATTGAATCACACTGGTTGATGTCACGCAGGTGGTGGAGTAATAACTTCTTTTAATTAATCCGTTTGAGATCGAATTAATGCTAGATTTTTTGCTATAAATTACGGACATGGGATCTGAGGAGTAATTCCCATTTTCTCAGTTATTTTGCTTTATTTCCAGAGTCAATCATAGGCTCATTCTTATGTACTAGAGCACGTACGCACATACGCGCTCTTCAAAAACTCTTTAAAATCTCTTGACAAAGGACGTAAATTACATTTGTATATATTCGAAATAAGAGATATAGATTGTAGTGAATGAAAGCTTGCTTATTTTGCTTAAGATAAGGATTTATTAGGTCCACATGTCATGCAAACAAGAAACTATGCTTCTAACCACAGGTCGAGAGCTGTTGTTCCAATCACACAACTTTGCGATGCTGTTTGCAAATGTTCGTTGGAACTATGGTTTCGGGAAACACCGACTTGTTGAACTATGTTGATAACGACGTAACTTGCGACCATAGTTGGCTAACAATGCTTTCGGGAAACGCATCCCAGCTCAATTATCAAATGTTTTTGCTAAAGAATTCATGTAAATGCTTTGAAAATATATGAGCTTCCTCTACATATAACAGTAATTCATTAAATATAAAACTGCCAACAGTTTTAGCTTATCACAAAAACAAGAATAAAAATAAATTCCTAAATCCATAAAACTTCTGTTTGGCACTCAGTTTCTATTGTAATATTCTTTGTAAATCCCTATAGCATGTAAGCAGTAACAACTCAACTCACCTTTACACAGGTGCTTTACGCAAATCTCCCACCACTGTCATGGACTGGAGCTGAGGCAAAAGCCAGGAAATCCCGCCTGCCGACTGGGTTAAGCCCTCTTCTCCCAGCATTGTATTATCCCTCTCTCCCTCTCTTTGTCCTTTGCAGACTGGATTTCCTTCTGTACCATTGAGCTGCACAGTCAGTGACACAATCGCAAACAGTCACAATCAGACAAACCAACCACATGAGTGGAGGACACAACATACAATTCAAGCTGTACAATAACAATGAGAGAATTCACACAAATTCACCCTTTATATTGTTCCAAAATAATATTGACACAAAAATTAGATGTTTTGAAGAATGTTCATGCTGCTCTTTTCCATACAGCAAAATAATACAGTGACCAAAGGCTGAAGCGGATAATATTTTATTATTCCAAATATTATTCTAAAATATTCCACAATTCTTTGTTGTTCAACTGAAAAAAGGAAGCTGTGATGACAGAATTTTAATTTTGGGGTGAACCATCCCTTTAAGACATAAACTACAGTAAAGGTACAAATGTTACCACACAAAAGACTAATACATTGTGATCTTTTGTTGCACTTGATGCACTCAAGCAAAACCCCAGCAGGCACCAGACGGGTGCTCTAGTCCCACAGCTTTAGCCCTAATGAGACTCACATAGTTTCAGTGTACACTCATTACTCTGTCATAAGAATCATGGAGAAAGAACATCTTGGCAAGCGTCCCCATTTTTTTAATCTCCTTCATTAAGCCAGAGCTCCAGAATGAAACGCATGGAGAGTTTCAATTAGAGATTCTGGCCTGTGATGAGACACTTTGATTTAGAGGCTTCCGTGCCTTCATGCCTCTGCCTTTAATAAAGCAATGATGTGCCAAGCTCCCAGAGCATCACAGATTTAACACTTTAATACTAGTACTCAATTAATTCTGCAGTCTTCCAGTGGCTGGTCGGATCAGGTGCGCAGTTTCCTAAACAGTCCAGCATGCATGATTCATCCTTATTAAAGCTGAAGTGTATCATTTTTTAGACTCTGACTTACTTTACACAGAGAAAAATAAAAGCATTAATAGACTGACATTCTGAAGACTGTGGCTATGTAAATGTGTAAAAAAAGACAATTATATAACGCAAGCTGTAAAAGAAATGAAATATTTGTTGTTTCTTCAGTTAGCTTGCAAGCTAACAAGGTAGCTGACTAGCTTTGCACACTGCTAGCCGATTAGCTTGCCAGCTTTGCTTACAAGTAACTGATTAGCCTTACATTAGCTTACATTTACGCATGTAGCAGACACTTTAATCCAAAGCGATGAAATCCGAAAGTGCTGACGTAGAACACCGAAGCGTTGCACTGCGTTTACAACGTGAACATTGTAGGAGACTGACACTGAAGAGAAGAAATTGTTGAATAAAGTCGTTATTTTTGTTTTGTTTTTTTGCACACAAAAAGTATTCTTGTCGCTTCATAACTTTGAGCCACTGTAGTCACATGGACTATTTTAACAATGTCTTTACCTTTCTGGGCCTTGAAAGTGGTAATAACATTGCAGTCTATGTGGGGTCAGAAAGCTCTCGGATTTCATCAAAAATATTTTAATCTGTGTTCTGAAGATGAACGAAGGTCTTACGGGTTTGGAACGACATGAGGGTGAGTAATTAATGACAGAAGTTTTTGGGTGAACTAAAGCCCCATTTCCACCGAAATTGCCCGGAACAATTTGTCCCAGGAACTTTTTTTCCCCCCAGACCTGTTGCTGTCTGCATTTCCATCACGGTCTAAAGTACCATGAAGATTAGTCCAGTGATGTAGGACTTCACATGACTTTCCAGTTCCCGCTGGATTTTGTCCTCCGCATCTAAGCTTAATAAAGCCTGAACATCACCGTCGGTCCATCAGTCGTATTTTTTAAACTCCATTGTTGATTCGAATATCAAACAACTCTAACTGCACGCACCGCAACAGACTTTTAAAAATGGTGGTTGAAATAAAATGTTGCATGGAGTCAACCAATCAGCATGTTCATCATCCCCAAAAGTTTCTGAACTTTGAAAAAGTACTACCTCGCGAGCAGGGATGTTTTGAGGAGGAAATTTTTACCCGGAACTTCATTTAGACCCTGGTTCCAGCAGTCAAAACACACCGAGTACCACCAAAAAGTCCCTAGTTCCTGGGGAAAGAGATTCAAACTGTTCAACTTTTTTGTAATACTTCAAAAAATCCCCTAATAACTGATACTCAAAAGGTGTATAATTGTAATGCAAGCTACAGCAGAATATTCATCTAACCAAATATGTAATAGGATAATGATCTGCAAACCATATAGGGAACAAATTCCATGTTCACAAGATTTTTAACCATCCGACCACTTCCAGGTTGGAGGAGCACATCTGGCTAGATGCTCTGAGTCTGAGGCGGTATATGCCTGCAGAGCCAAACCAATGACTCACAGAAATGTGGCTTTGACAAGAAACCACTGCTTGAAGGCAGGACACAAAAGAGCTCCATAACCCCACCCTATTCAAAACATCTGCCGCAGACAGACAATCAGAGAGATGTGGCTGAAATCACTGTATACTAAAGGCAAACAAGTTGGAACTGCACAGATACCTTTAGATGTGATACTATTACAGAGAGATTATTTTTATTTATTTTTTTTATAGTTTGTCTGTTTTTTTTCTTTCTTGCTTTGGCTCTTTGCTGAGTTTACGGTCTTTGAGAGGGGTCAGACAGATAGACGAGCTAATTCATTATCCTTTCGTTCTGTTTGCTCTGTTCAGAAACAGGCACAGGTCCAGGCATGATGTTTGGTCTCCTTCTTTTTTCCTACTCTATTTAGGAGACACGCTGAGAGGCCAAATGTCCTGAAATTCCTGAACTTTGCTTCATTTGCACAACAAAAAAAGCACATGAAAACATAGATATCATTGTTTTTAAGTTTTCCTTCCCAGGCCTAAAAATAAGAGCCTGGAAAAGTGTACAGAGATTTTGGAGGATTTAATTACGGGCTACACTAAAGAATCTTGAACCTACAATAGGTTCTTTTAGACACTGGAGGTCTACAAAAACTCAGCTTGGAGTTGTCAGTATACAGATGAGTAAAACCTGAGGAGAAAGTGGACAGAATATTCCCAGGCTTTGGCTTTTCAGTGCTCCTCTGGGCATTATGTGGTTGGGCATCCCAGTAAACACATGGACGCTTTTGCGTGTCACTCTTTCCATTCTGTTATTAATTTATGCTTTACTGGATCCATATTTAAATGCTGGTTGCCTCAAATATTCCCAAGGGTCCCATGATTTGGTAATTCTGCACATTATCTCCTCTTAACAAATAAATAAATACAATGACACCAAAATGTTTTATCTTGTAGATTCGTTAAATTCTTTCACTTAAAAAACCCAGCTGTCAAAAATGTTTTTTATTTTATATATGGACTTTTTCTATGGACTAGCGAGCATTAACTACATTATTACATTTAAAACCATTTTACACTAGTCATAAGGATATGGTTAAAGAAAGAACACAACAGCTAGATTTGGTCTTGAGAACAAATTTGCAGTACAGTTACCCAATCTTTGGATGTTACACGTCATGTCCATTCAGAGGTCAGGAGTCTGAAAGGACAGTTTGCTTTGCAGTAGTTTGCAATCTTGTGCATCTGCTAATCGTGTGTTTATGCTATTACCTTAACAGCAGGTTACAACACAAAATGAAAGGCCATTTTTGTAGTCTAAACCCGCTTGTTAGCTAGAGGACATCCTTTAGTGTGTATATACTTGTCAGAGAATGAGGCAACAGTCTCACAGATAATATTTGAGCCTTTGAAGAAGCAATACGTTTTTATTTAGTTTGTTATTTTCAGCCCAGGCTCATTGGAAAAATGTACCACCGCAGTTTTGAATTTAAATGTCCGGTGAGTGGCGCTAAAAGGTTAATGCTCCATTGCGTTTTAAAATAACATATACACCTACATAAAACCCTAAACCTACCCGACAGCAAATGTGACATAAAAACGCTATTGCCTAAAGCCACAATATGTAATTTTTCGCCGCTAGAGGTCACTTATTCAAAACAAAGGCATAGCTTGATGACGCCTTGATTTCGCTCAGCTTTTATTATGCTGCAGACGGCTGCTTCCGCTTCTTCCGGTCATGTGTATGTGGGGTAATGCAGCGCTGTTTTATCATATTAGACACATTTGAGTGTGTTGAAAGTTATGTTATAATGCTACTCTGTGCGTTTGCTCGGCGGCTACTATGAGACACTTGTTGCACACTGCAGTAAGATCGATATTAGACATGGTAAAACATGGTACTTGCGGTAAAACGAGATTTAAACAATAAGACTAACTGTGTTGAGCTTTATAACAATGATTAGTTTTCTGTCGATGAATGTATCCAAACTAGTGCTGGGGAAAAATTAATCGTGATTAATTCGCATCCAAAATAAAAGTTTGTGTTTACATAATATATGTGTGTGTACTGTGTATAATTATTATGTATATATAAATACACACACATGCATGTATATATTTAAGAAAAATGTTATATTTTTATAAAAAAAATGATATATAAGATAAATTATATATACAGTATATACATGCAAATATTTCTTAAATATATACATGCATGTGTGTGTATTTTAATCCAAAAATCTTACATAGTGCCTTTAAGCAACCAAGCCATTTTAACTTGTTTCCAGACATCTTTGAGCTCTTTTGTTGTAAATTGTGTTTCAGGGGAATCGTACCCAAGTGCTTTGCTTCGCAAGTACAATTCTGTACCAGCTGAGCTGCCGAGCAAGCTTCGTAAAGCACTATGGTAAAAAGTGTTTTAAGGTCATAATATAATATTTTGCAAGGAGCCGTGTGAAAATAAATCTTTATAAATCCATAATCTGCCCCTGTAATCATAATTTTGTATGAAAAGGATTAAAAATGCTTGCTGTTTTACTGCCTCTAGTGTTCATTTCTGTTCGAAATTGCAGTGATATGTATGTATTGGTACGTATTTTTGCATTCGGCTGAAATGTTGCCACAGGTAGGCCATGTTTTTCCAATAAGCCTGTGTTGGTTATTTTAACATCAGCTGTATTTGTAGCCACATATTCAACTGAAAACTATACATGTATAAGATGTCTGTTATAGACCTGACTCTATTGTTTTGGTGCATGGAAGACCCTTTTCATAAACCATGTAGCTCACTCTGAAGTTGAGACCCTTTATAGCTTATCAGGGGTATCACAAGCCATAGGGAAAAACTGTCAACAAACAGGAGTATAACCAGCTAGGCTTTTATTTGTTCAGTCGATTATTTGATTCCCATCACTGTCAGAGGTATGGTTTATTTGACCACACTGTTTATGTGTATTTGCTAGTTAATGGACTGCTGTGTGTACAATATTTCAATTCTTTAAATTTACACAGCTCACATTCTCTACACACTGATCCGTATGTCACATTTACACATTCTACATATATAGTTGACAATGTAAATGTGTTATATAGTCCTGTTCAAGTAATTTAAAGTCAAAAGCAAACTATTATCAACATAATATCTTTCATATAAAGTGTGGAATGTTAAGTGTCTGCTGTTTTGAAAAATCTCATCAACTCTAATCTCTCTTTTCATTTTAGTTTAAATCTTCAATCTCATTTTATACTCCTCTTTCTGATTCAGGTGTCAGGGGGCTGATCCGACTGACCCATCCTCTAGAATTCCCTCTTACACAATCACCATCATGGCAGAAAAAAACATCAGCTGTCATGAGTCATTTTATTACTGCAATGAAAATGGCTGCACTAAAATCCCAGCAGATAGTTTTTGATCATGCTAGCTGACCGTCGGGAGTGTTGACCTCATCCACGTCCACTGAAATAAATTGGAGAGATGGAGAACATAATTCTCTCCAGATCGCATTGATCTTTTTATCTGCAACATTCTTTGACGTCCAAGAACTCTATGTCCATTTATGGTTAACTTACCAACCAACTGAGCTTTTTAGCCTGATCCATGTCCCATTATTGCTGGAACCCAAAGTATTCCAGCTTTAAATGTTATATTCGCAATTAATGTATAGTTTGTCACTTCAGAAATGGGGGGTGGGGGGTTCAATAAAAAATGATATGTGAAGCTTAAAAGAAACACTATGGATTGTCATATACTTGGCAGGTTGATTTGCTTCATTTGTATCCCACCCAAACAATGTCATGGGAGAGTTATCTGATGTTTGAGAATGTTGTCATGGCAGTTCAGGCTGTTATTTTCAGACAGGGAAGGTTGTTTATCAGTCATATTTCCTTTTAATGTGATACTTATGCCTCAACATTATGCACACAGAGTGTGCTTGTGAAAAGCATGCTTTACCATACAGTGTCAGTCAATCTTAAAATGTTTGAGATAATCAAAGATTTTCTTTGAGATTGTCTTTTTCTTTGCCAGTAAATAAAAGACAGCCAAAAATAGATAGCCAATAAATAAAAGTTCACAATTCTCGTCTGGCACCATAGGCAGACTTTCTCAAAAGTTTCAGAAATATTCTAAATTAAAATGCTACACACTGAATGTTTAGGTTGCAATGCAAAATAAGTTATGGATAACCAATTCGGTTGATATTGCAATGTTCACGAGGTAAGCGCAAACATCTATGGACAAGTTGTGTTTTGTTGTGCATTGTGCCTTTGATTGGACTGGACTAATGAGGCCAACAGTGAACATTTTGTCGCAATGGTAGTTGCTCGATGAAGATGATGTAACGACAACACTGACTTTTTTGATGGCACCACAAAAACACCAGTAGCCCTGCACTAGCAAATATTTGTGCAAATATTTTGTGCTATACATAAACGTGACAGATCAAGATGAACATCATCATGAAGAAAGGCCTTTAAAATTGAATCTGTTTTTTAATGGTCCCTCTGCTGCACCATCAGTGAAACAGATCTTCCAAGTGTTTTTTCAGGTCTGAAACAACACTGCAACCTCTGATCTGAAGTCAAGGTGCATGTACAGTGGAGTCCAAAGGTCTTAGACCCCACTGAAAATATGTGAAAATATTACATTTATTTTAAGATATATATTGTAAAATGAACACAAATTGTGCATTATATCTAGGACACTAATTATTCATCCAAACTGGTGACACTGACCATGTGAACTTCTTTGTACTTGTACTCCTGTTTGGTCTCTTGAACGTCACTGTATGTACTTAGTTACACATATTGACGCAGCAAAGCCCTGTAGAGCAGTAGTGACCTTTTAGTCAAACACTGGACGTGGAGCGGCATACCAAAATATTTAACTTTCCGCACCCCTAGACCAGAGGCTTACAGCCATCCTTTCCGGTTATACAGAAATAGAGGGAAGGAAATTATTGATGGAAAACAGGTGAGGAGTTACAGTCGTTGTCATGATCACCTTGATATCCACCAGAGGGCACTCCTCCCTAGTCCGTTGCCATATCATTATGTACTGCATTTCCCAGAACCCTTTGCCCAGACTCATCATGCCTAATTGTTTTCAGCTGTTACTCATTATTTTGTTAAGCCCAGCCTATATAAACTCTTGCTGTGTTCGAAATCGCCCTCTATAACCTCATTCACTATTCCCTACATTACTCCACTAATATAGTCCACTTGAAGGAGTGAATGAAAATGAGTGAGTGAATTCGAACATTGAGTGCACTGGAAGGGCTGCTGCTTTTGCATAGTTTGTGCTTGATGTTTAATAATTATTTGAAACGTAGCAAACTGGCAGCTCCAGTAGTAATGAAAAGATTAATCTTGAACTCTGGAAACCATGAAAACTAGCATGTATAAACTGTAATTCAACAATTTAATTAATTAAAATGGAATTTATACCTGTATGAATACTATATTACGCTGGACCAGCGCAGTTTGGAAAATTAATGGATGATTGATTCAGCTGCGGGCGCCATCTCCTGGCGATACGTGGGAATTCATTCAGCGTGTGACTCTCATGTTTCCTATGTCTAATCTCCTGCCCGTTTCCCTGGATTTCCCTGTTTGCCGGTATCTTGGACTCGTGTCATTAGCCGCGTTTCCACCACAGGAACTTTCCCCAGGAACTAGGAACTTTGGGGGTGGTACTCGGTGTGTTTCGACCGCAGGAACCAGGGTCTAAATGAAGTTCAGGGTAAAAATTTCCCCGCCAGAAAGTCCCTGCTCGTGAGGTAGTACTTTTTCAAAGTTCAGGAACTTTCGAGGGTGGGACTTGGGCGCTGAACATGCTGATTGTTTGAGTTCATGCAGCATTTTATTTCAACCACCATTTTTAAAAATCTGTCGCGGTGCATGCAGTAAGAGTTGTTTGATATTCTAATCGAGTTTAAAAAATATGGACCGACGACGAGGTTCAGGCTTTATTAAGCTTATATACGGAGGATGAAATCCAGCGGTAACTGGAAAGTCACGCACAGTCCTACATCACCGGACTAATTTGCCTAATCTTCATGGTACTTTAGACGTGATGGAAACGCAGACAGCAACAGGTCTGGGGGGAAAAAAGTTCCTGGGATAAATTGTTCCGGGTAATTTCGGTGGAAATGTGGCTATTGTTTGCCTTGATTTTGACCCACTGCCTGTTCCATGGATTACGATTCTGGATTGCCCTAATAAAGCTGTGTTTGGAACCTCAACCAAAGTCTCGGAGCAGTTTGTGCCAGTCATCTATACAGTACAATTAAAACCAATTTTTTTCAGTACAATTACATATAGTTTAGGGAAATAATGGGTTAAGTCTTTCTCATTACTCTCTGTGTAAGTGTTTAACTATAAGAATGGCAGAATCCATTCAATGTCTCTTCTAGCATCTATGGTAGTGTCAATGGTTTCAGAATGTATCCACTTATTTACTGAGCAAACATGTAATTAAAAGCCACATGGGGACAATCTTGGGATTATTACACTATTTGGAATTATTAGTAGTGTTTGTTAAGGTTAGCATCACTATTATGATTCAGAATTTTACAGTTACAGTAATACACAGTAGAAGCCTGGAAAGCTCAACAAAAAGCTATTATGAATGGATAAACATGATAAAATATAAGGGCAGACCCCACTACAAGAACAAAACAAGTCTGATTTGTGATGTGAAACAGCCTGTTCCAAAGAAGGCTGTATTGTCAGAGGGCATTTGTTGTTACCAAAAAACTTAAACTGATCTAATCAGAGTGAATGAAGCTGTTGGACACTGTTTTGAATGGTCATTACCAAGCTCAGGCATCACTCAGCACTGCTTTATTACACAGCTCAAGAACCTCTGCATTCCTCAGAGTGAGGGCTTATTACTATTACCCTGTCTTTCTGTAAGAGAGAAAGCCTTGGGCAGATGTGCATCAAAATAGCTTTAAAAAAAAAAGAAATTCTAGTGTGGATGTAATCCTTAGGAATGTTTCTTTTAGGTCCCCATCAGATGACCAATTCAATATAGATTACATTCATAAAGAGAAACCAAATACACTACGTATCTGGCACCATAGCTAGGTAAAGAGGTTGTATAGCACCTCCATGTGGTTCTAAAAGAAACACAGCTGTGCAAATGTAGGAGTTCAATTACAGGAAAGCCCCAGACGTGTTGACCCCACAATGATTGCATCCCATTTTACTGAGTCACTATAGAAAATGTCTTTCACACTACTCTTAACCCTGGGTAATCTTTTTTAATTTTCTAAAAAGTAATCCTTTAACATTTATCTTTTTTAATCCCTAAACTAAGTTTTTATAACCACACAAACTTTCAGATTTAGTGTCTGATTGTTAAAAATGACAATCCTTAACACTCCTATGCATTTTCTTTATTAGTTTGTTTTGTAGTGTTTCAGAAGACTTGAAAACTTTGCATAATCATTTCCACAGATTCACAGTTAAAGGCACAATATGTAAGATTTTTGGATAAAAATATCCAAAAACCACTAGAACAATGTTATATATTTTGTTGACTTGTGTACTTACATTATCCTAAATGTTTCCAAGAATGTTTAAATCCAGAGAAATAAGCCATTTTAACCCATTTTCGCCTATCAATGACATCATACCCGTGTTACCCTCGATTTCCGATTTTATTTTGTAGAAACCATGGAAACTCCAAAGACGTTTTAATATATTATGTGTTTTATTAGACAGATGAGCAACTGTTTGGATACATTCATCGATAGAAAGCGAATCATTGTTATATAGCTCAACAGTTAGTCTTATTGTTTAAATCTCGTTTTCTTGATTTACCGCGAATACCATGTTTTACCATGCCTAAAATCGATCTAGCTTACTGTAGTGTGCAACAAGTGTCTCATAGTAGCTGCCAAGCGAACGCACAGAGTAGCATTATAACATAACTTTCAACACACTCAAATGTACGGTGGCCGAGAGAGCTCAATGCGCTGCAACTAAAGAAAACACATGCAAATAAAGAAAACATCTTCATCAGTTTGACAAAACATGCGCTGCAAAAGTTCACAACAAAACTATATACAGAAACGCGCTGCAAAAGTTCACAACACAACCATATACAGAAACGTGCTGCAAAAGTTCACAACACAACCATATACAGAAACGAGCTGCAAAAGTTCACAACGTAACCATATACAGAAACGCGCTGCAAAAGTTCACAACACAACCATATACAGAAACGTGCTGCAAAAGTTCACAACACAACCATATACAGAAACGCGCTGCAAAAGTTCACAACACAAAAACGTGGAAGTTCGATCTGTTTTAACAAAAGCTCAGCTTTCAAAAGATCGCCAAATGATGCACAATTATGTTTTGTTGACAAGTAAATGGGGATATCTGGGTGCAGGTAACATGGAGAAAGAGTACATCATGTTCATTTACTGTACATACAACATTGTAACAATAGCTGGTTGAAAATCAGTGAACGTATTGTTTTTTAAAAACTCCAGTAGATTAATTTGGCCGATAAACAATTCTTGCTAAAGATAGATTTACAAACCCGATTCCAAAAAAGTTGGGACACTGTACAAATTGTGAATAAAAACAATGCAATGATGTGGAAGTTTCAAAT
The DNA here is from genome assembly GCA_039654105.1 of Coreius guichenoti. NCBI lineage: Eukaryota > Metazoa > Chordata > Actinopteri > Cypriniformes > Gobionidae > Coreius > Coreius guichenoti. Next base: position 27,764,740 of record CM077184.1, read on the forward strand.
TTCAATATTTTATTCAGAATACAACATAGATGGCATATCAAATGTTTAAACTGAGAAAATGTATCATTTTAAGGGAAAAATAAGTTGATTTTAAATTTTATGGCATCAACACATCTCAAAAAAGTTGGGACAAGGCCATGTTTACCACTGTGTGGCATCCCCTCTTCTTTTTATAACAGTCTGCAAACGTCTGGGGACTGAGGAGACAAGTTGCTCAAGTTTAGGAATAGGAATGTTGTCCCATTCTTGTCTAATACAGGCTTCTAGTTGCTCAACTGTCTTAGGTCTTCTTTGTCGCATCTTCCTCTTTATGATGCGCCAAATGTTTTCCATGGGTGAAAGATCTGGACTGCAGGCTGGCCATTTCAGTACCTGGATCCTTCTTCTACGCAGCCATGATGTTGTAATTGATGCAGTATGTGGTCTGGCATTGTCATGTTGGAAAATGCAAGGTCTTCCCTGAAAGAGACGATGTCTGGATGGGAGCATATGTTGTTCTAGAACTTGGATATACCTTTCAGCATTGATGGTGCCTTTCCAGATGTGTAAGCTGCCCATGCCACACGCACTCATGCAACCCCATACCATCAGAGATGCAGGCTTCTGAACTGAGCGCTGATGACAACTTGGGTTGTCCTTGTCCTCTTTAGTCCGGATGACATGGCGTCCCAGTTTTCCAAAAAGAACTTCAAATTTTGATTCGTCTGACCACAGAACAGTTTTCCACTTTGCCACAGTCCATTTTAAATGAGCCTTGGCCCAGAAAAAATGCCTGCGCTTCTGGATCATGTTTAGATATGGCTTCTTTTTTGACCTATAGAGTTTTAGCCGGCAACGGCGAATGGCACGGTGGATTGTGTTCACCGACAATGTTTTCTGGAAGTATTCCTGAGCCCATGTTGTGATTTCCATTACAGTAGCATTCCTGTATGTGATGCAGTGCCGTCTAAGGGCCCGAAGATCACTGGCATCCAGTATGGTTTTCTGGCCTTGACCCTTACGCACAGAGATTGTTCCAGATTCTCTGAATCTTTGGATGATATTATGCACTGTAGATGATGATAACTTCAAACTCTTTGCAATTTTTCTCTGAGAAACTCCTTTCTGATATTGCTCCACTATTTTTCGCCGCAGCATTGGGGGAATTGGTGATCCTCTGCCCATCTTGACTTCTGAAAGACACTGCCACTCTGAGAGGCTCTTTTTATACCCAATCAATTGACCTAATAAGTTGCAAATTGCTCCTCCAGCTGTTCCTTATATGTACATTTAACTTTTCCGGCCTCTTATTGCTCCCTGTCCCAACTTTTTTGGAATGTGTAGCTCTCATGAAATCCAAAATGAGCCAATATTTGGCATGACATTTCAAAATGTCTCGCTTTCAACATTTGATATGTTATCTATATTCTATTGTGAATAAAATATAAGTTTATGAGATTTGTAAATTATTGCATTCCTTTTTTATTCACAATTTGTACAGTGTCCCAACTTTTTTGGAATCAGGTTTGTAGAAATAGCACACTGATTTCTCATGTATTTAAAACGCTTCCAGTATGTCATTCTCATTTCTATTACACATAGTATTTTGGCATCACATTGCAACTTATCTGGGTTTAAATATTTTGTTAAGCCTTGTTATCACAGTACCAATTAATCAATTAGTTTAAACTACAGCTGCCTCAAAATAGCTAACCTTTACTGATCTGTGAAATGTCTATTTAGATCTGTGACTATCTATTTAAAGTAGCTGGGAAAATGAGCGTGCATGGAGGGAATTTGGCGCTGTTGGCTCTTCTAAACAAACACTCACTCCTTATATCTCACTGTCTAAAACGACTCACTTGGAGCTTTCAGTTCCCACTTGATTTCAATCCTATCTATGCATGATGAGAGCCCGGCTTTCAGGTCAATCCTAAATGTAGGTCAGTGCCGTATAGGAAACCACAAAAGTGATGACAACTTTTCACGAGCATCTCCTCGTGGTTCCTATTGGTGACTGCGGCATGTCACTCTTGTGCGCCCACTCCTCTTGAATTCTTTTGCTGTGTCATATCCATGTGAGGACCCTACACTTGCCACCCATTGGATACTGATCCTATTTATTTGCATAAAATTGGCTCTTTGCTGTCCTATTGGTTCTAGTGAACAGATCACCTCCCAGAGGACCTTATGATTCCTGATTAGCTCGAGTTGGTGCCCGCGCTGTATGTGCTCATATTTCTTCCCCCTTCTGTTTATTAATAAATGTAAACAGATTAAATGTTGCCTGGGAGACCTGCGGCATATGTTTAAACTCGGTCAGAGAAAGGCCAGACTGCCTCTGTCCTATTTTCATGTTCAGTTGGCTACCAGCTCTTCAGTTGACTTCATGGTTATTGTCCTGGAACCTTGTTATCTGAGTTAAGTTGAGGTGAGTTGATAAATTTATATATAGTTTTCTCAAAGGCTTTTGATGTTAGAATATTTACATTGGCACAGTATCATAGCTCTAGCTACATCTTTAGACTTGTCATATCACTACCTACTCACTGCACATTGCCTTCGTGGTTTTTCTTTCACACTTTGTTTCTATTCTTGGTTTCAAAAGTCTGGAAAGCTGGAGGAAAAGTATTAATTGAAGACAAATGCACATCTACTTCGCCTTTATTATAGTTATTAGTCTCCTCAAAACAACATGTAAAATGCTAATATGTCATATAGCATGCTTAAGTAAACATGTTAAAGGAATGAGCAGTTGTTCGTGATGGGGATTTTGAGATCATTGGCACTGGTGGAATGTGCTGCCTGTTCTTGCTGCCAGTTTCAGCAGCAGCTGCTCTCTGTGTCCCACTGAGACTGGCATAAGAAATACCAGCCCTGTCTAGCAAGAAGATGGTGGATGGGCATTTCTAGATACTAAAATCATACACTGGAAAATAAATTGGTGTAGAAACTCTTAGAAAGTACTAGTAAAGTTCACAATTAATTACAAAGTAGTAGCATGTTGAATTAAACGTAGAAAGTAGACAGACTGAAATAGTATGTTCTTGTAAAACATAGGCTACTCCAATAATATTTGTATTATTTACAACTATGAAAAGTCATTTTTTTTACAGTGCAGAGTCTGGGGAAAGTTAATGTGAAAAAAATAGTTTCCTCTTTTTGTTGATTGACAGGATTTTAATAAAGATGCGTACGTTTTAGGGCTGTGGATTTAACACATTATGGGCCAGATTTACTAACCAGGGCAAATTAGCGTGAGAGTGTAATTCCAAAAAAGCGCTGATGGGAGTGGACTGTTCTGTGCGTGATCTATTGACCATGCGCAAATTAAACAACAGACGCAACCGGATCATTTCCATAATGACCAACACAATCAACCCGTTAGCGTCTGGTTTAAGAAGTGCTTTTTTTTGGGGCGGTAAATAATGGCGCAAACACCAGTACGAGTGCAAACCTTTGTAAATCACCTTGTGTGATTGATTTAAATACTCTCCTCCCATGAATTTTGCGTCTGAAAGGGAAACTCCTACAAATGCATTTGCAATATGGTCAGCCGCAAAAATAACCCTGTCCACGCCTTTTCAGCGCTAATTTATCACTGCGTGTCTTTAGTAAATCCTGACAGTATTTTTTAACACCAAAAGAGGGTTTGCGCTGGCGCAAGTTGTTAGTATATCTGGCCCTAATTAGATGAATTAATTACTGTAAAAAAAAAGTAATGCATTAAAATTATTTACGCATTTAATGCACTTGCCCCGCCCCACACCTACGTAGGTCATCTTACATTTCATATAGTTCATTCATTGATGACAAATTAGAATTTCTGTCTAGAATAGCACGAGTGCAAATGTGATACTGATTTTATACAACAGTTCAATAAATAAGAAGTTAATATCAAGTTATTTTAGACACAATATTGTCTGTTTTGCTCAGTTTTGCCAACGAAAATACAAAGACAAAGCAGAATTGTTTGTCTCCAAGCAACACACATAGGCGTTTCATTTCTGAATCCACGTTTTGAACAGATCGGGTGAACCAATGATTCAATGAACCATTCATAAAAAGAACCATTTACTTCATTCCTGAATGAATCAACCGCTTGAACGAATCAAATGAATGAACAAATGATTCAATGACTTAATCATTGAAACTTAAGATATTTACCGCTATTTACTGGCTATTTTAGTTTCTTATTCATAACATAAGAGTATAATTTCATTAAAAAAATTCATATATCCATATTAATAAAAAAACATTAAAGGTATAGTTCACCCAGAAAGCTACTTTTTGTAATGTCTATTTGATGCTTTACACAATAAATTACTTTAAATTATTTTTTGGGGTAATTTCTTAGCCAAATGTGATGTGCGATTAATCGCCACAAGATGTAATTAACTAGATAAAAAATTTTAATCTCTTGACAGACCTATGTTTACATTTTATTCACCTCCTGCTTATTACATGTCCGCCAGATGCAAAGGCATGTATGTACCAATGTGTACATGTTCTTAACAACTGATCAAAGGTCCACTCGCAGATGTTAATCTAGGCTTTTCATACGAACGCTGTGTATAAGTGTGTTCATGATCAGTCAGCTGTTCGACAAGTTTATGCAGCTGTCCTTCAATGACGCATTAGCTTCAGATTTCCTCTCACCATCACTCAGGAATCACAGTTCACAAAGTACATTGTACATACACTTAAAATCTAAAATGAACTTGATGGCTAACCACAAGAATTTTCACCCCGTACATTTACATAGGTCAACATATAAAATGGAGGATCAAGAAATGAACTTTGAGCAACCTTATGGATCTCTATCGGAGACAGAAAAAACATTTGAACCCTTATTTATTGAAGAGGAAGATGAAGACTACTTTGAAGATTGCTTGGAAGAGATTGAGGCTGCTCTAACTCTTCCTGGAGAGTCCATGCCTTATTCACAAAAGTGCAGAGAAGCTTTGCAAGCTGAGTTTAATGGACTTATGCAACAGATGTTGGCACAGTTAGATGTTTTTGATGCAGCCCATCCAACCACATCTGCACCACTGGAGTTATTTTCAGAAACAGAGAACAAAACTGACAAGAATGGATTCACAAAAACAATCACGTTTGGAGAAACGTGCATTCCAGAGAAAGAGCAAACTGTGTTGGAGGTTGAAGACGATGCTGCAGGAATCTCTGTCGAGGCAAGGCCTGAGTTGTCTGCCACTATGGAATTACAAAAGCTCAGAACAGCATTTGAGAGCTGTATTGAGGAGGTGGGCCAGTTGGAGCGCAGAAGGGATGAGTTGGTTCAGGAGCTTTTGGAGCTGGAGGAGCCCATGGCCCAAGAGCTGCAGACTGTAAGGGAAGCTCTGGGGGAGGAACAAGGCCTCCTGTCCAAAGTCAGACTGGAGAGACAGAACCTGCAGGAGGAGACTCAAATGACTAAGAGACGCCTGTTCATAGCGGCTCGAGACTGTGCACAGAGACAAGTAGAGCTTCAATTACAACAGAAAGAGGTGGAGCAGCTCAACCAAGCTCAGGTAGTGTTTAATAAACCAGACTGGTGTGAATGCATTGAAACTGCTCCAGAAAAGATGTAGATTATTTTATTCTAAACCAATAAACCATGATTGTTACATCAACTACAAAGAGGACTTACAAATGTAGTTTATAACTTTGTAGCAAAGGACACCAGACACTGTTATTAATTATAAAGTAAGGTGTTTTTTTTTTATTTTGGCCTTTCCAGTCAGGGCATATATATAGGGCCATAACCATCATAGACATTGAGATGGACAAGTCCCCCCAACTAATCAGAAATGACCAAATTGTCAACCGCTAATATTTGAAATTCTTGATGCTGCTCTGCTGCACTCCATTACATACCACTCTGTTTGTTGTTAGGATCACAAAAAAGTTTTAAAAGTTACATTTAAGGCTGGTTTGCCATACCGGTGTAACTGCGCTCGTCAATGTCAAAATGATTGAGATCAATCAAATCAAAGAAGCCGGGCCTTACTGTTCACAGAAGACGACTGCAAATTCCAACGCGACGCTTTTGTTTTAACTGTGAAAGAGTTATAGCTGTTCATTGTTTGTTCGTTACTTCACAGTGCATTAACTAATGTTAACAAATTAAATTTAAAATTAACATTAACAAAGATTAATAAATGCTGTAGAAGTACAGTTCCTTATTAGTTCATGTTAACTTGTAGATAACTAATGTTAACAAATGAAACCTTATTGTAAAGTGTTTCCAACTTTTTTTATGAAATGTCACCATTTTAAATTGAAAATATGTAATTCATAACTGAATGTGACAAGAAACATTTTACGTTTTTAACATTAGACATACGAATAAGAGTTATTAAAATATTATTAGCAAATAGTTTAAATTGATTACCTCATATCTATAATAGACTTGGTTCAATCCTGCATTCATTTACTGTTTTTCTTAATTCCCTTAAATCCACCACCACACACACACTTCACGCAAAAACAAAAAAAAAAAACGTTAATCCCCCCCCAAAGTTCAAGACATGGTTACGCCTTGATATATATAATTTAGTAATATTTATTTTTAAAAAAATATTTAAGACAGTCAAGTTAAGTTAAGGTGTTCAATCCTGCATTCACAAAATCAGGAGGAACTGAAGTCCCTTGCTGTTGAGCTGACTGAGGAGATTACCAAGATTCATTCAGATCACCAAAGCCACCTGCAGGAAATGCAGAAGCAGCAGAACCTCACTCAAGAATCCAGCAAGAGGAAGACCCGCTCTTATGTGACTCAAGGACGACGGGCCTCTTGTGACCTCCAGCAGTACCTGCAGGGTGGGATAAAAGCTCTGGAGGAGTTTTACGAACCCCGGTTAGTGTCCCTGCTAAAGAGACGGGAGGCCACCATGGATGCTCTCAGTAAGGCTAAAGAGCAGTGCCTGGAGATGAGAGCCCAGTTAGAACCACTGAGAGAAGAAGAGCAGATGCTGAGACTCCAGAGAACTCGTCTGGAGGAGAGGATCCGACTAATGGAGACACAGAGGAGGGAAAATGTGGAACAATATCGGGTTCGTAATTTTCATTGATTTTACATGTCATTTTAGATTGCATAGTACTGACGGTTTAATGTTCTTCATTCAGGAGATGGTGGACGTCTTAGAGGAGAACATCAGAGAACTGAAAACTCAGCTCAAGATCCAGATAAAGAAGAGTGAAGAATTGGAGATGCTGAAGAAAAGCATGGCCAAAGAGCTGTCCTTCTACAGGCAAGTACAGTCTCTCCCATGTTAATGCGTTTTGTCTAAACCAGATGTTAGGTTTCTAGCTCTGTTGCACTTTGCTGGATAGCCCCGCCCACAAAGATATATAGCGTACTCTAATACATATTAAAAATCATATACGTAACTTCTGACTGGCTGTAATTGTATTGCATTTCCACTTTCAATGTGAACAGACAAATTACTTTTATTTCTGGAAACTTCTTGTATTGCACCTGGTTAGGACATGGTGTTAGATGGCATATCTATATTTTATATATCCTTTATTGTTTTACAGAGAGAGTGTAGAGGGTCCTCGCAAGCAAGAGAACAGTGCGGTGGTGGAAAAGACCTAACTAATGTTTGTGTTATTAATTCTAATTAGTTATGTTAAATGCTTTTGATATATTGTTTTCATAGTTTCATCTAAATGGCCTGTCTTCTCTATCATAAACAATCAGCAAAACAATAACCACAATTTACTGAAGACACAAGTCAATGTTTCACTGCAAACCAAATCATGTTTTTTTTAAAAGCTATCTGAACACAAGGACCAAGCACGTCAGATATCCAGATCTTTATCTGACAAGCTCAGAATGTTCCTAAAACAGTGTATTTGTCATGTGACAGTTGTGTATAAGAGGGAATAAAGCTCTTATATCCAGTGGTGCCAGTGAATGAAGCGCTTTCTTTTATGAGTAAGTGAAGTGGGCAAAACAAGGACTTATTTGGGCACCGTAAGAGAGCTTTCTAAACATACCGACAGCATGATGGTGAGAACGTTTAGATGAAGGACTATGAGAAGATGAATTAAGTGCTTTGTTGATTTAATGTGTCTTGTTAAGATCTGAGATAAACATGTACAAATTAGAAATTATGTTTATATGGCTCGTACCTAGACGGGGATAGAGTACAAGGATACAAACTCTGTCATAGTGACAGGGGGCATGTTTTTTCTTTTCTTTTTTTAAATTCAATAAGATTGAATAAGTGGCTATTTCAAGAAATTTTGACGATTACAATGCAGAAAATATGAACCATACAATCTAGATAATGACAAAAAAATAAAAAGTTTTGTTGAGGAACACTGGCTTTTGTTCAGTCTTTTTTGTTGACTTGTGTGTGAAAAATTACTCCAAGTGAAGTATTTTTTGGGTGTTTTCACTTCAATATGGCTCCGTTCATGCCTCGGGTGATCTGATTACAAGTGGTCAGGCAAGATAGATTGTTGTTTACACCTGGTATCCATCTCAAATGGATCTTCTTGCGGTCACTTATGAGAGAGAGGGAACATCAAGTTTAGGACATGAGGGAGGAAGGGCGTGTGCTGAAGTCCCTACTATCTTTTATCCATGTGATCTACTGATTTCCAACTTATTTCAAGCTTGATTAACTATTTTATTTCAATTATAACTATTGCTTAAGGCAGAAGTTCATTTGATGATCAGTCTACAAGCAATCATTTAAATGTCAAGCAACAAACTTGCACTTTAAATATCAAAATAAAATAAAATAAAATAAAATGTGGCCAATGTTTTACTTTTGTTTTTATACACGGACTTTAAATAAATATTTGACAGTAGGCTACTCTTTCTAGGCCTACTAGTAGTACAATGTCGGGGTATTTTTTACATCCCTGTACGAACCAGAAAACTAAATACTGAGAAACATTACCTAATTTTATCTAAATACAAGTCTTAGTTTAATACAGTTACTTAATACTACATTATTGTTTTAATAACCTTTTGTTAAAAGCCATTAATCGATCAAAAAAGGGGGGGTCTTACCTTTAGAAAACGCACCTTTCCTGTCAGTATCTGTGCACGCGCTGCTGCAGTGATTCAAGTGGTACTCACTGCAGTCAAGTGACGTCCAGCTCCACCTCTCTGGACATCTAATTGGGTGGAGAGATAGAGTTGTTGGTAGTGTTAGGGTGTAGTTGGATATTCTTTCTACCTCCAACCATTAGGCCCAAATTACATTCGCTCCTCTTCGCTGGACGTCTAGCGAGGAAGAGCTAGAGGTAAGCTCCATCCAGTTTCTCTTCAGTGAGCAGTCCAAAAACAGACATGCCCACAGCCAAACAGGTAGCCCCGCCTCAAACTCACGCCAATGGCAGGCAGTCCACACCAACTTTTTGATTGGCTAACACACGTGGGCCAGTCAAAATCATTTTTGCTGTAATAAACAAGCATTCTAGTGCAAGTAGAATTTTTCATCTAAAATACATCTTGTATTTAAAACAGCAAATCTTGCAAAAGCTATGCACCAACATTTAAAATAAATTGTATCAACAAAAACAGTTTATTCATAATGTTCTGTACAAAGGTATGGACACAGGAGAAAGACACTGAAAAGTCACAATATTAAAGACATTAACACCACCTGACCGATACATGAAGCTCAAAGTAAAGGGTACACAAGAGCTTAAGTTATCAATACATCTAGCCATGTAATTAAATGGATGCTTAAATGGAAAAAGAATTTGTAGGACAAGTTAAAAAATAATCTACAGAACATCACCATTGTACCACTGCACTCTGGCCACAATTTACTACACACCTGTATACACTTTTCTGATATTAAGTAATACTTTAAGTATACTTAAACTGCAAGGAAATCGAGACACTGGCGGGAAAGGATGAGATGGGTCATTTGTCTCACATTCTGATATTGACCAATGATCAACTGACATTTTTCTTAGAAAAATACTCTATTAACATAGTAGAAAATGCCTGGAGGGGAAAGTGTCAATTATTCCTTTTCCATTACTTAGGGGAGTTCTTCATTTCACTTCGCTTGTGTGTAGACAGTTTTTAGAAGAGTTTTGTCTTATGCTGAGTGGGGTGGTGTAAAGAGCTGTTTTATCCCTGAACCTCAGTGTCTGCTGCCCCCTCTGGGTCCTCATCATTGTAGATGTTCTCTGCCTGAATAAATAAAAAGAAATACACATAAATAACTGAACTACAACACAAAACTAGAAAGGTTATGCTTAAAATCACACAAGCAACTCTATAATAATCCACATTAAGAGGTGGCATACACTTTTTCAGAGGGAAAAAAAAAAACATGACTGAACTGTTTGTTGATTGCAGAGGTGCTGATGCAAAATTCAAAGTTGTAAAAAAATGGACTTAAAAGCTAGTAGTGTCCTCACCATCTGCCAGACTTGCATGATGTTGTCCTCAGACACTGAACAAATAACCCACGGTTCATTTGGATTCCAGGAGAAGTCAGAGATCTTGGCTGTATGGCCTCCATGGATAAACTTAAAAAAAAAAAAAAAAAAAAAAAAGATATCAATAATGTGAGAATAACATGACCTCAAAGAGCAGCATAATAACTATCAAAACACACACACACACACACAAAATAAAAACTGAACAGCATTACTACTCACCAGCAGCTCTGGAGGTCCATCCTCTGCATCTTCTGGTGACTGTTCCTCACCGATTTTACTGCAGGAAAAAAAAACCCCACAAGGAATTCTTATTAACAGCGTGAAAAGACCCATATGATAAAGTAGTTCAGATTTTATGTGGTAGTGGTGAGTAAAAGGAAAATGAGACAATCTACCTGAGATCCCAAACATTGAGTCTCCTGTCTGTTCCACTGGAGGCCAGGATGGTCTCATTATGAGGTGACCACTGAACCTGTGACACATTTTCAGACTTCATGTTATCACACTCAGTGTAAATCTTTAACAATTTTATCTGAAATCAAGGCAAGAAGGGAGATGATACCTGGAAGATTTCATCTTTGTGCGACTCAAATGAGTGAAGTTTTAGCTTTAGGTTTCTCAGATCCCACAATGCAACAGTCTGTGAGACAAGTAAAAACACAACTTGGAAGTCTAAATAGAGATTTGCATTTAAAGAGTATTCACAAGAGCAACAGAACCAAATGCTGAATGTAGCTCTCACTTTGTCTGCAGAACCGGTGGCCAGAATGAACTCGCTGTATGGGTTGAAGGACAAACAGTTGACCTCTGCAGTGTGGGCATCTACCGCATGACTGGGTTTGGACGTGTTATTGGACCGTGTGTCCCAGCTAAAGGAAGAGAAAGTAGATTAAAATACTCCTCACATTAAATAACCACAGACTGAACAGTTACATAGCCTTTTAAAATTACATTTAAAGACATTGAGATTACAGAAACAAACAGGAAGACAATGTACTTACATCATAAGCTTCTGGTCATCTGCAACAGACCCAAAGAGAGACTCGTGCAGCAGGTGCCAGGACACATCCTCCACTACAGCAGTGTGACCAGTGAAAATAGTCTTAGCGTCTACTATTTTTCCCTCCTTTGGCACTGTGCTGATGTCCCACAGACAGATGGTCTGCAGAGAAACATAAGAACTCATAGGAACATACACACAAAGCAAGATCCTCTATGTCAGGTTACCAACCTTTCTTGTTTGTCAAACCCTTATGACCTAAAACATTTTACACAATTTTGTTTTTAGATTTAATTTAGCATTGGCTGAATTTAGGGTACATATCTTAAAAGCACAGAGTAATACCTGAACCCTCAACTATTTGCAAATATACAGCTTAAGTCACCATATAATTAAGTCAACAATAGTGATAGTACAATGTCTTACATGGTCATCAGACGCACTCAACAGACAGCCACTCAGGTTGGGATTCCAGGACAGACCATAACCTTCTTTCTGATGCCCCCTCAGACGAAGGTCAGGAGTGCACTCTCCAGAGGGGTCTTCAGGAGGAGAACACAAATTTAGAGAAGAAAAAAAAAAAAAAAATTAAATATTGACATCTGACACCTTCACACAACTGACTCAAGAAGAAGCTTGGAGATTAGGAGTAAGAGTTAAGTCTCCCATTATCATGTTTTCCCTAAAAAAAGGCATGGGCCATAATAATGTCCAACAGCTAGTTGATTTGTGTGGTTGGAAATTAAGAATTTCTCACATCTTCGTTGTGGTATTTTTAGTGCTTTGCTATATTGTAGCTGTTAAACAGGTTGCATTTTGCATGGTGTCTTCGAACCAATCCCTTTAAAGCATTGCCCCTAGATACATTCAGCTGGACGCCTTTGGCAGTTGTGTCACACTGTGCACTGTTTTTCTAAGTTTCAACCAAATGTTTCCAGCTCATACCAGGTTTGGAGGGATGTTTGGTGTAGTCAAAGACCAGCACATCACTAGTGGGAGTCTTGGTGGCAATGATGCAGGGGTTCTGTGGCATGTAGCGAGCCCTGTTCACCTCTCCCTCATGATTAATCTTGATCTCAATCTCTATCTTGCCACTCACTGAGCCAAAACCACCAAATTCTGTAAACAGAGAAAAAAAAGTGATAATTTGATAAGTACATAGGTGGAGATTATGCATTCACAGTTTATAGTTTATGATCTACTAAGCCACTCACCTCCTTTTTCACTGTCATAATGTGAGGCATCAAACTGGGCATCATCATTGGGCAGCTGGACGCTGGCAATAACCAGGTGATTCTGCTCATCAGAGGTATGTGTGCCAAGAACCAGGCGGTGAACGCTAAAATCTTTCCCTTCAGGTCTGTGAAACATGACAAGTATGAATGTTATTTACACTGACCTTTATAAAACTATACAAAATCTCTACCCACACAATATTCATTATCTGCTAATCTTAAAACAGTGGGCTTCGCAAGAAAGATCAATATCATAATAACATCAACAACAAAAAAAAAGTCCACTAAATGCATTAAAAAGATAATTTGGAGCCCCACCTACTAAAACAATTGAGAATATTTCAAAGCAGGTCTGCGACAACTAATCAAAATCGATAATGAAGATAATCAACGTGTTTTATTGATTAATCAGCGCACGGAAAACATCAGCCAGTCACGTAACTTCACAGCAGTGAATACATTTCTATGGACAAAGCGCATTTGGAAAACAGCAGAGGATGCAGTGAGCTGCTGCAGGAAAAGTGCTTGACAAGTTGTGACACAAGAGAATGTGTCATTAAAGGGATAGTTCACCCAAAAATGAAAATTCTGTCATTTACTCACCCTCAAGTTGTTCCAAACCTGTATAAATTTCTTTGATCTACTGAACACAAAGGAAGATATTTTGAAGAAAGTTTGTAACCAGGCCGCTTTGGGGCATCTTTGACTTCCATAGTAGGAAAAAAATAAATATTATGGAAGTCAATGGTGCCCCAGAACGGTTTTGTTTCTCACATTCTTCAAAATATCTCCCTTTGCGTTCAACACAAAAAAAATTTATACAGGTTTGGAACAACCTGAGGGTAAAGAAACGACAATTTTCATTTTTGGGTGATCTATCCCTTTAAGCACTTCAAACAAAAACATAATTTAAAGTCTGTGTGAACCAGAAGTTCCAACCAATTTTACTTAAGTATTGTGATGTATTTTCCGAGTGAAACAGAATATTGAATGAGAAAAATAGAGGGCGTGGCTTAGAAATGTAGGCACTGCATTCAGCTCGCTGTCAAAGCTCACAGCAGGCTGACAGTTGGAGAAGACATTCTACCCAAGCCGTCAAACTGACGTCATGAAACATGACGTTTCATGCTGACTTTAATGCGGCTTGCCTTATCGTGCTTTGACAGATGAGTGTGCAGTTTAATATGCTTGAGACACGTTTTCCTCTGCGCATTTTTTTTTTTTTTTTTTTTTTTTTTTTACTGTTGTATCCTTTTCAAAATGTTAGAAAGCCATGCGAGTACTTTCATTTTGCATAAAGGCTTACCCTGACAAAGCGAGTCTCTGTTAAACTTCAGAGAATGCGCATCATTACGCACATGCGCGGCAAACAGATTGAGTGCAATAATTCTAAATAGAAGTTTAAAACTCTACATGTAACAAGTAATTATATTTTTTGAGAGCAGTAAGCATAAAGGGACTATTGTAATGGAGTAATAAATCTAATGTTCAGATGAGTGAATGTGTTTTCCCCCTACCAGTAAATATTTAGTCTGTACTTTTTAAATGGTAGCAATCAGTTTAAATGAAGTGCACACAGCCTACATAAATGCATTCACATTTGTATTCATTGCACAGTTTGCAGCACAACATCGGGCAGAATGTGAATTTATTCATTCATTTTAATTTAAATTACTTTTTTAATTTTTAGATTTCCCCCCATCCGATTAAGAAATAATCGACAGATTAATCGCTTATTAAAACAGTGACTACTTTCAGATCTATTTTAAAGCTGATGACAGTAGGTGTGAATGTGTTACCTGGTGACATCTGGCAACCATTGAGCAGTAAGACTGGGCCACTCCAGCGCGTGAGTCATAACCAGATCGTAAAGAAACGGAGTGTTTTTCTTCCATATTTTATATTCTTCATTTATCACCCTCTCCTCCACCGCGTCATCAAAGGCAGCTGTAACAAAAAGGGGCGGGAAAACAAGATGAGATCTGTCAAAACGCCTTCAATAGAGGGACACTTTTAGAGCAGCTTGAATATGTAAGGCCATAAAGTCGTTTATATTTTTACCTTAATTGCTGTGCGACACGTGACTTTACGTATAATCTACTAGCATTACCATTGTAAAATGAAGATGCAGTTAATAGAGTCCAACTTTTATAGACAAACTCTATTGAAAACGACTTAAATTAATAGCATAGCCCAATATTTTGCATTTAGCATTAGTTAGACGCATAAAAAAAAAAAAAACCCAATACTGAAAGCTTCCATAAAAATAGCGACGCATCCCATTAATGTACATACCTCAACTTAAAAACTAAACAAACTAGCCGGAGCTAATTCGGCGCTAATTTACCTAAGCTATTTAGTTACTTTCCAACATGTTCGCATCATAAAAGAACGAATTCGTGCAGAATAACAGGTCATGTGTGCTCTTAATAAGCTCTAGTGTAAACTGTACTGCTGTAGCAAAGACTGTGTCGTTATGGCGGGATTCGGCCTGCGCAGAAATCACACCAACAAACACCTCAGCTGCCGCTACCGGCTTCACTTAACCGGTCGCGGCTAAAAGAGAGTACACCGAATGCACGAAACCATACTAACCTTCTTTATCAGCCATAACGACTCGACAGACAGCTATCAGTCGCAAACTTAACCGATAACAAGATACCGGTGTAGTTTCCACTGGAGTGCAGGATGCTCTTTGTCTCGCGCCGGCGTGCACGTTCGCGCCAACTCGGACAGACACAGCAGAGCACGCGCCACCAATGAGTGGAGAGAAGAAGAAGAGCGGGTTCTTCTGCAGAGGAGGGTGATAGCACACTACAACCACTATACTGCCCTCTGTTGATACCACGCGACAATATGAACAATGCATCTTGACATTTCCATGACACAGTATGCCATAGTTCTCTTTCGCAAAGAAAATATAGTAGCATTTGCTCTTATTTCATTAATCTGCATTTGTATATATCACTATGTAACAGTATTGAGACTTTAATGATAACAACAGAGAAAAATGGATCATACAAAAATACAGTATTTACTGATTTTTTTTATTATTTTTTTTACAGTAGGCCTACAGTATTTGTATATTACTATGTAACAGTATTGAGACTAATTATAACAATTAAGAAAAATGGATAAAAAAAAATACAATAGTGTTTGCTATCATTTTTTACAGTATGCATATTACTATTTAACAATATTGATATTCAAATGAGAAAAACAATCGAGAATGATACAATAATACAAAAAACTAAAGTGAAACAACCCATCAAATTACAATAATTAAACCATTAAGGGTAAATGTGGTTATTCGCCTAAAAAAAACGGTCAAAATCTTATTTGTCCTAAAGCTGGTTTCAGTTTCATGAAAATTAAAACATTTTAGTTTTTTTTATGTGTAAAATTTACCCAGTTATTGAGGATTACTCAGAAACATTATTTAAAAAAAATAAGCAATTAATTTTAAGGCAATTAAAATGTCATCTGTGAGTTGATTTTAGTTTTCTAATGCATGTAAAGTCTATAAAGTCAATCAAATAATAATCAAATTCATAATTCTTCTCTCCATGTTAATGTTGAAAACAAATGAATCATTCTGAGAGTGAGACTGACAGTGAAGTCATTAGCAGGAATTATGGAAGTAAATAAAGTCCTAATCAATATGCAAGTTTGTAAAGACATTCACGTTTATTCATTTGGCAGATGATTTTATCCAAAGCGACTTACAAATGAGGAGATAGAGAAATCAGACAAATTAAGAGGCAAATTCTTGAAATAGAGTACATATAAAACACCTTTTATTCATAAAAAGATTCAAAGCAGTCCCATACGACATATACACGTGTCTTTTCAAACAAAACAAAAAATCAATTGCAGGAAAACTGATGTGCGCAGTACCTGAACGGTATTAATATAAAATCCATGGTAAAGTGTTTGTTATTAAAGGCTGTCTATATGTAGCTCCCTGCACTCTTTTCCTAGTGCTCAGAAGCTTTTCCCTGGATTGGGCAGTGTTTGTGACTTTCTCTCTCTGGACACAAATGTAATGACATGGAGCCTAAATATGCACTAAAAAGCTAGTCACAGAGAGTTGACAGTGTAAAACCCATAAAATCTTCAGCATCCTCAAGATTATTAGTCTTCTTCCCCCTCTGACTCAGACTCTGTGGGAGAGAATTAAGAAATAATGTGATTGAGATTTGCATTTTGTATGGCAGAGGTTATTTTTATCTAATATAATAATATAATTCCTCACCTTCCTCCGCATTCTGAAGCCACTCCACAAATTTCTTCATTTGCTCCAGAAATACACTTTTTCCTTTGGCAGCATGGGCTTCTTTGTACCATTTCAAAATGGCCTCCTCACTAAGGACATCAGCTATGGATTGAGAAACAGATGCCATATCTTATATTACATGCCAATTATATATCATTGAATCACTGATCAGGTGGGACATGGGTACCTTTGTAGAAGAGCACCACTATTTTGGAGAAGGATTTCATGAAGTGGATGTTGTCATAGCAGTACTCCTGAATCTTGAGCAGTAAGACCAGCTCTGATTGGCCCTGAGTACTGAACACAGCCAGGAGAGGTGCATAGTGCTATAGGAAAAACAATAATAAATATGGTAATA
Source organism: Coreius guichenoti (assembly GCA_039654105.1). NCBI lineage: Eukaryota > Metazoa > Chordata > Actinopteri > Cypriniformes > Gobionidae > Coreius > Coreius guichenoti. The sequence goes on from CM077184.1 coordinate 27,782,013, forward strand.
GTATATTATCCCACAGCTCTAAATATAAAGTTGGACATACATTATATCTAACTTTATCCACATACATGCAGTACATAGATTTGCTATATATTATACAACTGCTTTTTTAATTAATTTTTATTACAAAATGTAACTATCATCACCCATCTCTTTATATAAAGTTGTGTATATATAGCAGCTTTAGTCAGCTTTATCTGCATATATACAGTATACTTGTGTAGGGCAATATATATTATATTACTGTAACATTATTACTACTGTTAATGATATTATAGACATTAACATCATATTTTTCTCTAAAGCTGCTTTGAAACAATGTATATTGTGAAAAGTGCTATAAAAAAAATTTGTCGACTTGAATTTGACTTTTTTGCAAGGGTTATTTTAAAATATTAGACTAATTTTACACAATAAATAACAAATCGCAACCTGACTTTGATGTAGTGGTCCGAAATTAAATGTATAACAAATGAAATCGAGTGAAATCTGCATACAAATGTTTTCACAAACAAATCATGATTTAATAAAATCAACTTTCGTTCTAAAATGTATTCTCAATTTGCGAAAAATATGATTACGTAGAGATGGTTTGGGTGTGTTTTATGCAAATCATTAACTTTTGCCATGCGGTTGCTCATTTAAAACGAGGTTATGAACTAATATATGTGCTTGTGCATATGCACGAGTTGTGAATTATCCTGAATGTTTTGTAAGAAGTTCTCCTGTGCATATAAATATGAATAATTCACACAGTTATTAGTGAATGAGACCCATTGTATTTTCAGATTTTAGACAGCTTTATTGATTATAACTGAAGCTATCAAGTGGTGAGCATTCACATGAAGTGCAGAGATAGGGCCAGATTTACTAAACAGGGCAAATTAGCGTGAGAGCGCAATTCCATAAAAGCGCCGATGGGAGTGGACAGTTCTGCGTGTGATCTACTGACGATGTGCAAATTAATGAACACAGACGCAGCCGGATCATTTCCATAATGACCAGCGCAATCTACCAGTTAGCGTCTGGTTTAGGAAGTGCTTTTTTTGGGCGGTAAATAATGGCACAAACACCAGTAAATTGACCAGCGCAAACCTTTGTAAATCACCTTGTGTGATTGATTTAAATACTCTCCTCCCATAAATTTTGCACCTGAAAGGAAAACTCCTACAAATGCATATGCAACAAGGTCAGCCGCAAAAATAACCCTGTCCACGCCTTTTCAGCGCTAATTTTTTAACACCAAAAGAGGGTTTGCGCTGGTGCAAGCTGTTAGTAAATCTGGCCCATGGTGTAAGAATTAATTCAATAACTAAAAAGATAGAGTATAGCTACAAAACGCACTCATATTTAAATGATCATTTAATTGCAATGTGTGTATAGATATGAGCATTACAAATAACAATGTGGCATTAATAAGTCTGTGTAGATACTGTACCTTCAGGTGTTTGAGGGCCTGCTCGGTGACCAGCTCCTCTTTCTTGTTCCATTCAACATCATTCATGAGGCAAGTCCACAGTAAGCCAATCACAGCCTGCTCCTGAAGGTCATTCTTTTTCATTTCCTCTTTCACATACACCACGATCTGAACACAGTTCACAACAGAACATATAGAACATTTTAAAAAGGACCGATTATGCTTTTTTACATTTCCAACTTGTGTAATTTTGCTGTTTGAGCATGAAAAAGGTCTGCAATGTTACAAAGCACAAAGTCACTCCAAAGGCAGTTATTCAGTATATCAGTAAGCACTGTTTCTGAACTCCCTGAAATGCCTTTTACCATTGAGTTTTCTTCCGGGAACATACACATCACAATATTCCTCATTTAAATAATTCCCGCCCAAGCCATATGCAAAAAAAAAAAAAAAGGGGGAGATGCCCGGTTGAGTTGCGTTAGTAGTGTGTTGGAACTCACGATTCTGCTAAGGGGCGTGAAATTTACGAAACACGCTCAAAGCAGTTGACCAATCACAACACACTGGTCCAGCTGACCAATCAGAGCACACGGTGCTTTTTGGATGGAGGGGCTTGATAGAGACAGGAACTAAACAGGGGTGCGTTTCCCATATAATGTTGTAACTCGCTGATTAACAACCATAGTACGATGCATCGTTGGAGTAACTAACCAATTAGTCACGACTGTTTCCCAAAACTGTAGTAACATGGTCACACCTCCGTCATTTAAACCACATTGGTTCAACAACATAGGACTGTCGTTTATGATGACATGAGCAGGTGGAGTAATAACTTCTTCAAATAAAGCAAAATGACATGGAACAAAAAAAAACTGTAGTCATCTGGTGCCATGTTTATCTCTGAGATCTCAAATAGATTAATTTGATGTTTGATTCGTCGCAGGTTCCCTCTTACGTCAATTTTAACATTGTTATGTGTGTTGAAAAATGACAGAAGACAATGTTACCATCAGTTAGTCTTAACTGTTTTAATTAGTTGTAATTGTTGGAGAAAACTAGTTAATTGTAGTCCTTTTTGAGCTATTTTCAAGTTCCAGGTTTAAATTAGTCTTCGTATCAGTGATGAATCATCTGTGTCTCTATTTATGAGACTGAGTGTCCTTATCCTACAAGACGACGCCACGCTTAATTATTCATAACAGCACACGTTGATTTGCCATGAAAGGCAATTCAAACAGTGAGATCGCATACAGTAAGTGAAAGATGCAGTAAAGGGTCAAAATGATTGTTTTTGCTTTGTAAGAGTTTCTGCATCGCATATGTTCTCTAAAAATTATGTGTATATTGTGTTGTGTATAATGGTAAACTGCAGCGTGCATTTGTGGGAAGCTTTGATACTTTTACCTCAATAAGAGCGAAATAAAATGTCTGAATCAAAGCCTTTGCTGTCTCCCCTCTTCCCCCGCAGCTCACTTTTGTAGCGTTTTTCAAAACTGGCGAGAACTGACTGGTGCTGAAACGGGGATTCATGACCCTTTAAAGTCCACATGTGATAGTAACAAGAAACAATGCTTCTAACCACAGGTTGAGAGCTATAGTTTCAACCACGTAAATGTTTGCTGGAACTATGGTTTTGGGAAACACTGAATTGCTGGACTGTGTTGGCAACAGTCTCAGCCTCAGACGTTGTGCCCACGGACCGTTGGCTGAACGTCTGATGCATATGGGACACTTTTCTGGAAACACGTCAGGAGTTTCGAAGTCATCATCTGATTGGTTGAATTCTACAGGATGTCCGCGAGACGTGCGTTGCGTTCTTTAACGTTCCGCCTGGAAACAAATGCCGCGACTCCAAACTCTCTCGGGGAAGAACGCTGTCGTGTTTACAACTGTGACAATGAGCGCTTACCAAGATCAACTAAACGCTGGATTTTCAAAAGTATGTGAAGTTCATGGCTCCATTGTTGCAGTAAACTTGCACATCGTTCTTGAATGAATCATTTATAGATGCAC